>CM056049.1:480405057-480721647 GCA_029574335.1 Rana kukunoris | reverse complement strand
GCATAAAAAAAAACACCCTGAGTCACCGCTAGGAGGGTTAATCAGCCACAGAACCAGTGTAATTAATGTGTTTGGTTTTAAAGGGATGAGGCGGCAACCTTAGGGTAGGGTTGCCACCTCAGAAACTGTGTAATTCAAATGTGTCCAGGTTTAAAGGGATGAGGTGGCAACCCGATCCTAGGCATAGATTGCCCGTGCATCCCTGTGCAGGCAAGTCCCTTTCATTTGGGCACACCACACAATTATACAAGTTGTAAACTGAATCTTGTATAGTATTGAATTTGACCTCATCACACAGTGGGGGAGAAATGGTGCACATAAAATCTGGTGCAGCTGTGCATAGTAGACTATCTGCTTCCAGGCTTTATTGTCAAAGTTTATTTGCATAAGCTGGAGTTAGAAGCTGATTGATTACTATGCACAGCTGCACCAGATTCTATGTGAACCAGTTTTAGTAAATCTCCCCCCAATGTTTTTTTTTTTTAACGTTCTAATGTCTTTTGTCATCATAAGTTTATCATAAGTTTAATTGAAATTGTAGATACACCAGTAGGCAAGGTCATTTTCAGAAAAATAAACAATAGAAATGAGGTCCACATTCTTGCAGGAAAATATCTGCTTGGTTCCATCTGTCAATGTTTTGTTGCTTCCTCTTGTCCTCCTCACATCAATGATTGGCTGGTAACACCTCCTTTCTCCATCCTCTTGCTACTTTTTCCCCCTGCTGACAATTTTATTCTCTGCTGTCTGTGATTATTTTCCTGGTACCTTCCCTTTCTACTTCCATGATCTAGTCCCACCTGCTGCTATCTTATGTCCATTAGCCTCATACACACAATCAGATTTTCTGCGGACAGAGCGTATGACTTTTGTCTGAAGGGCATTGGCCAGGAACTTGTCTTGCATACCAACGGTAAATAATTGTCAGCCAACAAACACAAAACTACATTGTTTATCAGCTCTTAAGCGCCACCCTTTGGGCAACTTCTGCTAATGTTGTGTTATGGTGAGCATTGCTTCTGAGCATGCGTGTTTGTTCATTTAAGAGTTTTGTCTGACGGCCTTGTGTACACACACACGATCGAAAATCGGACAACACACAATTGTTGGCAGGACAATTTGAAAGCATGCTATTCCACATTTGTTGGAGGAAAATCTGATGACAATTGTCCGATGGAGCATACAAACGGTCGGATTTTCCGACAACAGCCTGCCATCACACAAATTCCCGTTGGATAATCCAATCGTGTGTATGAGACTTTAGGCTTCATGTACACTGGACGTTTTAAACCTCTCCTAAACAATGGAACAATTGACTGAAGTAAGTAAGTAAGCAACGGTTAAAAACGTCTGTTGTGCCGCGTTAGCCGTGTTTGCGCTTAGAAGCATTTTTTGCATTGCAAATGGTCAGAAATGTACAGTCAGGTCCATAAATATTGGGACATTGACACAGTACTAATTTTTTTGGCTCTATGCACCACCACAATGAATTTTAAATGAAACAAACAAGACGTTCTTTAACTGCTTAAGGACCGCCTCCTGCACATTTACGTCGGCAGAATGGCACGGCTGGGCACATCAACGTATATATACGTTGGTTCTAGTACCCAGCCGTGGGTCACGGGCGCGCACCCCGCGGCGCGCTCCCGTGACCCGGTCCGAAGCTCCGTGACCGGGACCGTGGGACTCTCGGACCCAATCGCCGCTGGAGTGCGGCGATCGGTCCGCGGAGCTGAAGAACGGGGAGAGCCATGTGTAAACACGGCTTCCCCGTGCTTCACTGTGGCGGCAGCATCGATCGCGTCATCCCTGTTATAGGGGGACGTGATCGATGACGTCACACCTACAGCCACACCCCCCCTACAGTGTAAACACAGACAGTGAACACTCAATGTCACAGCGCCCCCTTGTGGTTAACTCCCAAACTGCAACTGTCATTTTCACAGTAAACAATGCAATTTAAATGCATTGTTTGCTGTGAAAATGACAATTGTCCCAAAAAATGTGTCAAAATTGCCCGAAGTGTCCGCCATAATGTCGCAGTCATGAAAAAAATCGCTGATCGCTGCCATTAGTAGTAAAAAAAATATTTTTTATAAAAATGCAATAAAACTGTTTTGTAAACACTATAAACTTTGCGAAAACCAACCGATAAACATTTATTGCAATTTTTTTTTACCAAAAGTAGGTAGAAGAATACGTATCGGCCTAAACTGAGGAAAACAAAAAAATATTATATATATTTTGGGGGATATTTTTATAATAGCAAAAATTAAAAAATATTGCATTTTTTTCAAAATTGTCGCTCTGTTTTTGTTTATAGCGCAAAAAAATAAAAACCGCAGAGGTGATCAAATACCACCAAAAGAAAGCTCTATTTGTGGGGGAAAAAAAGACGCCAATTTTGTTTGGGAGCCATGTCGCATGACCGCGCAATTGTCAGTTAAAACAACGCAGTGGCGAATCGCGAAAAGGGGCAAGGTCTTTTACCTGCATTTTGGTCCGGGTCTTAAGTGGTTAACTGCAGACTTTCAGCTTTAATTTGAGGGTATTTACATCCAAATTAGGTGAACGGTGTAGGAATTACAACAGTTTTGTATATGTGCCTTCCACTTTTTAAGGGACCAAAAGTAATGGGACAGATTAACAATCATAAATCAAACTTTCACTTTTTAATACTTGGTTGCAAATCCTTTGCAGTCAATTACAGCCTGAAGTCTGGAACGCATAGATATCACCAGAAGATTGGTTTCATCCCTTTTAAAGCTCTGTCAGGCCTCTACTGCAACTGTCTTCGGTCCCTGCTTGTTCTTGGGGCATTTTCCCTTCAGTTTTGTCTTCAGCAAGTGAATTGCATGCTCAATCGGATTCAGGTCAGGTGATTGACTTGGAAATTGCATAACATTACACTTATTACCCTTAAACTCTTTGGTTGCTCTCGCAGTATGCTTGGGGTGATTGTCCATCTGCACTGTGAAGCGCCGTCCAATGAGTTCTGAAGCATTTGCCTGAATATGAGCAGATAATATTGCCCGAAACAGAAGCAGAATTTATCCTGCTGCTTTTCTCAGCAGTCACATAATCAATAAATACAAGAGAATTAGTTCCATTGGCAGCCATACATGCACCACTATGCTTCACTGATGAGGTGGTACATTTTGGATCATGAGCAGTTCCTTTCCTTCTCCATACTCTTCTCTTCCCATCACTCTGGTACAAGTTGATCTTGGTCTCATCTGTCTATAAGATGTTGTTTCAGAACTGTGAAGGCTTTTTTAGATGTTGTTTGGCAAATTCTAATCTGGCCTTCTTGTTTTTGAGCTCACCAATGGTTTACATCTTGTGGTGAACCCTCTGTATTCACTCTGGTGAAGTCTTCTCTTGATTGTTGACTTTAACACACATACACCTACCTCCTGGAGAGTGTTCGTGATCTGGCCAACTGTTGTGAAGGGTGTTTTCTTCACCAGGGAAAGAATTCTTTCGGTCATCCAACACAGTTGTTTTCCATGGTCTTCCGGGTCTTTTGGTGTTGCTGAGCTCATCGGTGCGTTCTTTCTTTTTAAGGATGTTCCAAACAGTTGATTTGGCCACACAAACTGTTGTAATTCCCACACCGTTCACCTGATTTGGATGTAAATACCCTCAAATTAAAGCTGAAGTCTGCAGTTAAAGCACATCTGTTTGTTTCATTTCAAATCCATTGTGGGTGTGGTGTAGAAAGCCAAAAACATTAGAATTGTGTCAATGTCCCAATATTTATGGACCTGACTGCATCTCCATTAAAAACACCTGTAAACAAAATGTGGCTAAAAGTGAGTTACCATGTTTGCAAGCTGTTACAGGCATTTGGCGTTTCAAATGCCTCTGAACATCCGTCCTGAAAGCATTTTTTTGCTTTCCAAAAAATGCTTCTAAACTCAACTGCCTAGAAACGACTATAAACGACTCGGTGTACATGTGCTGATAAGATAACAGAGGAGAGTTCAGGGGCAGCTGAAAAAAACGCCCAACTGCTCCTAAATGTCCGTTTTCAGCAGCAGTGTAGATGAGGCCTTGTTTGCTAATTCATAATGCCAATAGTGTTGGAAAGAAGTATGAACATTTTTTTTTTTTATTTGCCAGGTAAAGCAACAACAATAACATCCACTTCTAAGACAAGAACAGACACCACAACGCATGCTTCCAGTACTTTAACAAGTGGAGGTAATTTATGTTGGTCACAGGACTCAATTCTTCATTGTTTGTGAGCCTGTGCCCTGTTTAAGCAAATACCTAAACCAGGCCTTTCAAGTAACTTTACAGGTTTGCATGATCACTTTTCCTGACAAAAAACATAATAGTGTAATTGTTCAAACAAGCTCTACCTTTTATCATTAGCAGCTTCCCGTCCAGCCAGAGTACCAAAAAATGTTGGTTGTTGGAATTTTTTACACACGATATGTGCACAGCAGTATTTCAAACGTAATAAAAAACAAAACAAAAAAAAAACAACAACTCTTAATTCAATTCTAGTGCACACAAGCACTATTGTTTGGTAAAATATACAAGATGATGTTACGCTGAGTAAATAGATACCTAACATGTCACACTTTAAAATTGCACACACCGGCAAAAAAATACGGTACTTAAACATTTCCATAGTCAATGCTTTAAAAGCATTTACAGGTTACCAGTTTAGAGTTACAGAGGAGACTGGTGCTAAAATTGTTATTGTGTTGATTTCCAATGGCTGTTAGCTCACATATGTAGTGTGATCGTCATTTACATATGCGTGCTGCGGAACCGTCGTACATGATTGCATTTGCGCATTAGCACAGGGAGACGGGCACTTGTTTACTTTTTTTTTTAATTTAATTTAAAATGTATTTTTTTTTTTACACTGTCCCTATTGACAGAGAGACCCCAGGGCTCTCCTCTGACCTCAAAAGCATCTGATCAAACCGTGATCTGTTTATTTAAAAAAATATTGTGAGAAAAAAAACGTTAATAAAACTCAATATGCCTCTTACTAAATACATTGGGCTGTCTACTTTCAAAAATGGGGTCATTTGGGGGGTATTTGTATTGTACTGTCCTGGCATATTCCACATCTTGTCATGTTACAACCAAAAACGTAAATGTATTTTATTGGGATTTTATTTAATAGACTAACACAAAGTAGAACATAATTGTTAAGTGGAAGGAAAATAATTGACTGCGACAATATGGCGTACACTTCGGACAATTTTGACACATTTTTGGGACAATTGTCATTTTCACAGCAAAAAATGCATTTAAATTTGCATTGTTTACTGTGAAAATGACAGTTGCAGTTTGGGAGTTAACCACAGGTGGCGCTGTAGGGGATGTGTGCCTATGTGTTGTGTTTACAACTGTAGGGGGGTGTGGCTGTAGGTGTGACGTCATCGATCGCGTCCCCCTATTACAGGGATGACGCGATCGATGCTACAGCCACAGAGAAGCACGGGGAAGCCGTGTGTACACACGGCTCTCCCCGTTCTTCCGCTCCAGGGACAGATCGCCGCACTGCAGCGGCGTTTGGCTCCGCGAATCCCACGGCTGGGTACTAAAATCAACGTATATATACGTTGATGTGGCCAGCCGTGCCATTCTGCCGACTTAAATGTGCAGTAGGCGGTCCTTAAGTGGTTAAATAATTAAATATATATATTTTTTTTACAAAAATATCTCAAAATTGTGGTGTGCATTTGTATTCAGCCCCCTTTACTTTGATATCCCAAACTAAAATCTAGTGGAACCAATTGCCTTCAAAAGTCACCTAATTAGTAAATAGAGTACACTTGTGTTTTTAATCTCAGTATAAATGCAGCTGTTTTTTGAAGCCCTCAGAGGTATGTTGGAGAACCTTAGTAAACAGACAGCATCACAAAGGCCAAGGAACACACCACATAGGTCAGAGATAAAGTTGTGGAGAAGTTTAATGCAGGGTTAGGTTATAAAAAAAAAATCACACGTTTTGAACATCTCACTGAGCACTGTTTAATCCATCATCCAAAAATGGAAAAAGCATGGCACAACTGCAAACCTACCAAGACATGGTCATCCATCTAAACTGACAGGCCAGGCAAGGAGAGCATTAAGCAGAGAAGCAGCCAAGAGGCCCACGGTAACTATGGAGGAGCTGCAGAGATCCACAGCTCAGGTGGGAGCAACTATTAGTTGTGTGCTCCACAAATCTGACCTTTATGGAAGAGTGGCAAGAAGAAAGGGATTGTTGAAAGAAATCCATAAGAAGTCCCATTTGCAGTTTGTGAGAAGCCATGTGGGGGACACAACAAACATGTGGAAGAAGGTGCTCTGGTCAGATAAGACCCAAATGTAACTTCTTGGCCTAAAAGCAAAACGCTATGTGTGGTGGACAGAGCTTTTTTTCTCAGAAAATAGGTGCAGGAACTCAACCACGACCCGTTCAGATTTCACAAACAGTAGAAGGATCTTAAAAGGGCATTAAATACCAGAATTGCATTACATACAGTGTGCAGAGTTCAGGGGGGTTACAAAGCAGTCACTTGTAAACACAGAAACCAGACTTCTGTGTTCACAAGTGATTGTGGTGAGCGGGCACCAAAGGGTCTGAGCCAAAGGTGGTGGAACTGAGTTCCACCAAGTTCCTCCAGAAAAAAAGCCCTGGTGGTGGAAAACTAACAGTGCACATCACCCTGAACACACCATCCCCACCGTTAAACATGATGGTGGTGGCAGCATTATGTTGTGGGTATTCTTTTCTTCAGCAGGGACAGATAAGCTGGTTAGAGTTGATGGGAAGATGGATGGAGCCAAATATAGGGCAATCTTAGAAGAAACCTGTAAGAGTCTGTAAAAGACTTGAAAGTGGGGCAGAGGTTCACCTTCCAGCAGGACAATGGCCCTAAACATACAGCCAGAGCTACAATAGAATGGTTTAGATCAAAACATGTGTTAGAATGGCAGCGTCAAAGTCCAGACCTAAATCCCATTGAGTGGCAAGACTTGAACATTGCTGTTCACAGGTGCTCTCTATCCAATCTGACAGAGCTTGAGCTATTTTGCAAATAAGAACAGGCAAAAATTTCACTCTTTAGATGTGCAAAGCTGGTAGAGACACCCCCAAAAAGACTTGCAACTGTAAATGCAGAAAAAAGATGGCTCTACAAAGTATTGACTCTGAATACATGCACACACTTTTCACATATTTATTTGTAAACAATTTTGAAAAACGTTTATAATTTTCCCTCCACTTCACAATTATGTGCCACTTTGTGTTGGTCTATCACATAAAAGCCTAATAAAATACATTTTCATTTTTTTACGTTTTTGGTTGTAACATGACAAAATGTGGAAAATTTCAACAGGTATGAATAATTTTTTAAGGCACTGTATACATGCAATATGCCAAAAATTGTATTTCTGCAGAGATCTGAGTGCACCGCTCACTCCATATGCTACTGAAACTTCCAGGACTCCTTGTTCTCTTTTACACTGAGGATAGTTCTTAATGACATTGGCTGTATGTTTGGGGTTATTGTTCTGTTGCAGAATAAATTTGTGGCCAGTCATTTATTACAAGTATTTTTATAGCACCAGCAATTTACTCAATATATATACATATATATTGTACATTCACATCAGTTCCTGCCCTCAAGGAGCTTACAATCTAAGGCCCCTAACTCACAAAAATACATACACATACTAGGGCCAATATAGACACAAACCAATTAACATACCAGTCTACCAGTCCAGCATGTTAATCGGGACCCCACTCACAAAAGAAATATGGGGGTTCCTGCTAAAGTATATACCACACTCTTATTCCTAATGAGGGTCTGGTGTAGATGTTAAGGGGACCACTTGCAAAAATTCCCAATAAAACTGTGGTGTCCACTCAAATTCCATAAAAGGCCTTTTGTTTTTGGCATGAATTTTACGTAGGAAATCCAACACAAAAAAAATATTAAAAAACAAAAGCATGGGGTCCCCCCAGAAATCCATACCAGACCCTTATCCGAGCATGCAGCCTCACAGGCCAGGGAAGTGCTTAATTTTCCATGGCTTGCCATAGCAAAAGTCAAGTTTGAAACCTTGTGCTCCTCTTCTCTCATTGTCTACACCAGTGTTTCTAAACTCCAGTCCTCAAGGTGCCCCAACAGGTCATGTTTTCAGGCTTTCTATTATTTTGCACAGATGATTTCATCTGTTTCACTGCCTTAATAATTACCACAGCTGTTACATCTAAAGGGAAATCCTGAAAACATGACCTGTTGGGGCGCCTTGAGGACTGGAGTTGAGAAACACTGGTCTACACAATAGCAAGGGAAAACCAGAAGATAGGTAATGTACAGTGCAGAGGAGCAGTTCTTTAGATCTATATAAACTTCTTGTTCCCACAGCTGCTGGGCTGATAGGTTGTGGGAACAGAACCAAAAAGCATCAGAGACAAGAAAAGCATTTTTCCTCTCATGTTGATCTTCTTTCAGTTTTAAGCCAGATGCTTCTGAGATGATGTGTTGCAGCGTAGACAGCTACTGTTATCTACATAACTCGTACTCTGAAAGGCTTCGCTCTACTTTTAACATGAAAACGTGACATGTACATATCATAAGAAAGTAAATACATCTTTTGGGAATACAAATACAAATCTTCAATCAGCTCCCATTTCCACTCTCTTTGGTTGCAGCTCTCAGGGACACATCACAGGTTCCAGAGGGCTGTGAGATCATTCACAAAGCACAGCACAGCTCGTGAATGTGCAGTGGGAAGCTGGCTGTGAAGTCACAAGGAGTGGCTTCCCTTACTAAACATGCCTGTGACTTGTCATACTCTGCTCCCTATAACAGAATGCTGCGGAAGTGCTGTGGCGGCCAACTGCGAATGCGCGATGCGTTCCAATGGATTTACGACAGTACACAGCAGCGAAACCTCGTTCGGCATCCAGGCTCTTTCCTTAACATCCCCGTGGATTGGAGGATGTTAAAAAAAGAGCAAGGAGGCCGAGCGACGCCCTGAATGACGGCTTCGCTGGTGTGTACTGTTGTAAATCCATTGGAACGCATCACAATTGTGTTTGGAACGCATCACAATTGCGTTTGGAACGCATCGCGCATGCGCAGTTGGCCGCTACGTCACTTCCGGAGCATTGTATGATAGGGAGCCGAATATGACGCGTCACTGGTGCTAGGGAGCCAAAGATTGGTGAAGAACCAGCCCTGATGAGGATGGCGATGGATGCTTGGCAAAGAAAGACCTCGTAGATACGATAGGATAGCCAGAGGACAACCGTCTGATGGACTGTTTTCATTGATCAAAACCGATCGTGTGTGGGCCCCATAGGTTATTTAACCTTTGATTAAAAAAAAGCCAACTTGCTTTAAAATTTAACCTAACCTAAAATTTAACCTACCTAACGATAGGTCAAAACCGACCGTTAGTAGGCACGACCATTGGTTAAAAATCCATGCATGCTCAGAATCAAGTCGACGCTTGCTTGGAAGTAGGGTTGTCCCGATACCGATACCAGTATCGGTATCGGGACCTATTCCGAGTATTTGTACTCCCCCAAATACCCCCGATACCAAAATAGAATACTTCCTCCCCCCCCCCCGCGCGCCGCCGCCGCAATATGTGGGGGGACATGACATGGCTGCAATATGTGGGGGGACATGACATGGCTGCAATATGTGGGGGGACATGACATGGCTGCAATATGTGGGGGGAAATGACATGGCTGCAATATGTGGGGGGACATGACATGGCTGCAATATGTGGGGGGACATGACATGGCTGCAATATGTGGGGGGACATGACATGGCTGCAATATGTGGGGGACATACATGGCTGCAATATGTGGGGGGACATGGCTGCATTTGGGGACACATTTAAAAAAAGTATCGGTATTCGGTATCGGCGAGTACATGAAAAAAAGTATCGGTACTTGTACTCGGTCCTAAAAAAGTGGTATCGGGACAACCCTACTTGGAAGCATTGAACTTTTTTCAGCACGTTGTTGTGTTTAACGTCACTGCGTTCTAGCACAATCGTTTTTTTAAACAATGGTGTGTAGGCACATCAGACCATCAGTCAGCTTCATCGGTTAACTGATGACAATGGTCCTTCGGACCATTCTCATCGAATGGACTGATCGTGTGTATGAGCCTCAAGTGTCCTCTTTTTTTAAAAAGTCAGCATGCACAGTATTTGTAGCTGCTGACTTTTTCTTTTTTTCATACAGCCTGAAGATCAGGCTCACATAATGACTAAGGCCGCGTACACACGACCAGTTTCCTCGGCAGAATCCAGGGAGACGTATTTTGCCAAGGACACCGGTCGTGTGTACACTTTTCGCCGAGAAAACCGTTGAGGAACTCGTCGAGCCAAAAAGAGAGCAGGTTCTCTATTTTCTCAACGGGAGTCGAATTTGGCTCGTCGAGTTTCCCACGCATGCTCAGATAAAAGTAGGAGACGGGAGTAAAAGTAGCATTTGTAATGGAGATAACACATTTTTCAAGCTGTAACAGACTGAAAAGTGCAAATAGTCTTTTACCAAACTTTTACTTAACACACAAACACATGAGATTAGCAAAACCAGCCCCAAGAGTTGTGCCAGTGGAATTGAACTTCCCCTGCCGTCCTATCTGTTGAAGTCACCGCGTTTGAGCACGAAGAGACTTGGTCTTTAACGTGTGTACGCAAAGCAAGTTTGTCGAGTTCCTCGACAAGCCTAACAAGGAACTCGATAAGGAAAACGATGTGTTTCGCCTGACGAGTTTCTCGGTCGTGTGTACGCGGCCTAACTGATCATCAAGGATATGTGGCAGATCAAGTATACAGTTGCTATCCTCCAGTTAGTGATGATATAAGCAGCCACAATTTTGATTGGCAAAAACAAGGCAAAATCCTACTTTATGTGGGAAAAGGGTATACAATTTATACTACTGATCTAAAGGGGTTGTAAAGCTTTTTGTTTTTTCACCTTAATGCATCATATGCATTAAGGTGAAAAAACACCTTTCACTCTCGGGCCCCCAGCCCCCCCCCTGTTTTACTTACCTAAGCCACGAAACTCTGTGGGATCAATGGTTTCCCCCTGCTTGAGGTGGCTCATCATTGGGGATTGATAGCAGCGCAGCCATTGCCTCGCACTGCTATCAATCACATTCAATGACGCAGCGTGCCGGGGGACGGGGTCAAGTGATACAATCGGCAGTTATAGCTGCCGGCTGTATCACGGGAGTGCGCCCACAAGCTAAGCCTCTTGGGAGAGAGCTTCCTATGAAGGGGGTTAGCGCTAGCGGGGAGGAGCCAAGACAGCCGCTGAGGGACCCCAGAAGATCTGGGCCACACTGTGCAAAACAAACTGCACAGTGGAGGTAAGTATAACATGTTTGTTATTTTTTTTTAAATACTTGAGGTGATTGTAGCTGTATTAGTGCAATTGTAAAAAAATATATGTTAGAGCAAATAAAAAAAGTATCGCGGACGGTGTTCAATTTTCTCTTTTAAAAAATAAAAACCGAAGCTATACAACCCCTTTAATAAGTGGGCAAGGTTTATTTCAATATTGATTTTGTAAACAAAGGTGCAGTTGTCCTTTAACCACTTGTCCTATAAACAAATATCAGTTTTGAAATCCATTTTGCAACATCTATACCAATCGTCAAAACATTCAAGTAATATTTTATTGAGGGTGCGGCAAGTTTATTAATGCATTTACATGTGCTTTTTTTCAGCTACCAGCCATATACCCACTGAAATATCCAAAGTGACACAGACAGAACACAGCACTAGTACAATTAATTCAACAAGTCCACATGCATCTGGATCTACCACTAATGACACCAGTAGTACGGGTAAGGAATAATGCATAGACGTTTACATTATCAACAGTAAACAGGAGGGCACAAAATCAATCATACTGTTATTTGTAAAAAATAAAAATAAAACTCCTGGCATTTAGCTGTTAAATATAGTAATAAGGAAACATTTATTGGACTGTAACATGGACCAGCTCATAAAAGTCTGCTGTTCAGTTAGTTGTAGCAACAGTAAACTTGTAATAACATATGCTGCATCAAAATTCCATGGGTACACCAAGTGGTTACTTTTTTAGAAATCCCTTCTTGTTAATACAACCATTAAATTGCACCTGGATACATAAACCATACAAGCAGAAATGTATAGCCTCCTGGGATTCTTTTACCCAGTACAGTCTTCAAAGCTTACAAATGAGTGAAAATAAAATAAAAATTCAAGCTGAATAATGGTCAAATTGTAAAAAAATATAATAATGTCAATATTGTATTTCAACTATTTCTAGCCTTCTCCTATTAATCTGTTCATTCCTGAGGTTTGTAAAGTTGTGAATATTTAATCCCATGAAGTCCATGATACGTATTCACTATGCCCTATCAGTGGAACTGCAAAGTTGCATGACAAGTCGTACCCCATGACTTCCAATTGGTACCGTTCATATCTGTGTGACTTCAAGTCGCAGCAACTTCAAAGTTGCCCCTGCACTACTTTGATCTGACTTTGATGCGACTTGAGATCCATAGACCTCAAGATCACACAGGCACTCCCTTAAAGAGGTTGTAAAGGTAAATGTTTTTTCACCTTAATGCATCCTAAGCATTAAGGTGAAAAAACATCCGCTGGTACCGCCCCCCCCCCCCCTGAGCCCCCGTTTTACTTACCTGACCGTTCGAAATTCCCGGGCGCGTCCACGTCATGCTCTTCGGTTCCCAGCCTGCCCGTTAATTGGCTAGGCTGGGCGGATTGATAGCAGCGCAGCCATTGGATGGCGCTGCTGTCAATCACAGCGGATGACCCGGCACGCAGGGGGGCGGGGCCGAGTGATACAGTCGGCGGCTATAGCTGCCACTGTATCACGGGAGCGCGCTCGCAAAAGCTTTCCACCGTGCAAGCTCGCTCGCATTAAGGTGGAATGCTTTTGTGAGCAGGACCCGAGACAGCCGCCGAGGGACCCCAGAAGACAGGGTTAGAGGACACTCTGTGCAAAACGAGCTGCACGGTGGAGGTAAGTATAGCATGTTTGTTATTTAAAAAAAATAAAAAAATTGACTTTAGTGTTCCTTTAAGTTGCGTCAAAGTCGCACAACTTTCAGGTTGCATAAGTATGAAAGGGGCCTGAGAGGAGGAGTTTCAAAGTCGGTACAGAAATAACTGCTTGCAGGCAGCAAGGCACCACCACCATGGTATATGTAGTCCTTAGAAATTGAAAGTAAACAGAGGAGGAGAAGCTGCAAAGCATGCTGGAAATCCAAAAAGTTGTGTAAAAGAGATGGCCAGCACTCACAACATGAGATTTTTTCAAGTTATTAATAAAAATGGCACAAAAGGCAAAACTATTTATTTTTCATTTTGGATCGTTTTGCCTGTCGTTTTTCACAACGTGATTCCTCTCCAGCCTGACTTGCATACACACGTTCATGCAAAAAAACGTCCGACCAAAGCGTGGAGACGTGTGACAACACGTACGACAGGACTATAAAGGGGAAGTTCCTTTCAAATGGCGCCAACCTTTGGGCTGCATACTTGATTCTGAGCAGGCGTGTTTTTTTCCCCTCGGAAAAGCATACACACGACCGTTTATCGCGACAAGAAAAAAAAGACTGACGTGGAACACGATGAGAAAAAAGAGAGCTGGTTTCAATTTTTTGCAGGCAGTTTTTTCGTTGAGAAAACTGCTAGGGTGCATACACACAACTGGTTTTCACGACCAATATAAAAAATGTTTTCTCATCGTGAAAAACGGTTGTGTGTACGAGGCATAAGGGGGAGTTATAACCCCTGTCAGAGTTATTATGTTGCCAGTATATCCATGTCTTTAGTGACACTTTTGTTAGACTCCTTTCAGACAAGCATTCCGATCATATCTGTCTGTCAGTTTTTCAGGTTGACCCCTCTAATTAGGCAAATTAGGCGGTCCCTGAGGTCTCGCCCCCCACAGGGGCCTCGAGGCTGGCTAATTTGCCTAAAGAATTGGTAGGAGGAAACTCTATAAATGGTGAATTCATAGTTCATAAAATTTAAAAATCTTAATATATGCAATTTTTACAGTTAATTTTTATCACTTGAATTATTTTTTCCCATTATGGATGTGAATTGGGCCTCATGTCTCAGATTTGCCTAGGGCCTCACAAAGCCTAGAGCCGCCTCTGGTTGACCTGATCCTAAAATCCATGCATTCCTATGGACAGTAGTGTTGAGCGTAATACGCCATATTCGATTTTGCGAATATATAGAAGAATATTCGCGAATATTCGCTAATATCGAATATTTGTGATATTTTATTAAAAAAAAAATTTAGCAAAATTTCGCTAATGCGAAAATGATTGCGAAATTCTCATAAACGGAGATCATTTCCTGTATTACTAAACTAATATGCACTAAACACTTATGCCGCGTACACACGGTCGTTTTTTGCAATGAAAAAAACGACGTTTTTGAAGCGTCACTTTCAAAGACGATGTTGCATACACACCATCGTTTTTTTTCACAAAAAACGAGGTTACGTTCACCACACTTTTCCATTGAAGCTCGCTTCATAACTAGCTTCTGGGCATGCGCGGGTTGAAAAACGTCGTTTCAAACGACGTTTTTGCTACACACGGTGACTTTTTGTGAAACAAAAAACAACGTTTTGAAAAACGACACAAAAAATTCAAGCATGTTGGAATTTTTTTTTGGTCGTTTTTTTTTAAGACAAAAAACAACGTTTTGCCACACACACGATCAATTTAAATGACGTTTTAAAAAACAACGTTTTTTTTTCATCGCAAAAAACGACCGTGTGTACGCGGCATAACTCTACACTAACTCTACTTAAAAGAAAGGAGAATAAGGGGGCAAAAGAAGGGCGGAGAAGATAATCGCGCAATATTCCGTTTGCCGAATATTCGAGTTATTCTGATTGGCTCTGATGCAAAAGAAGGGCGCATCAGAGCCAATCAGAATAACTCGAATATTCGGCAAAAGGAATATTGCGCGATTATCTTCTCCGCCCTTCTTTTGCATCAGAGCCAATCAGAATAACTTGAATATTCGGCAAAAAGAATATCGCGCAATATTCCTTTTGCCGAATATTCGAGTTATTCTGATTGGCTCTGATGCAAAAGACGGGCCGAGTAGCTGATGCTATTCTTTTATGTTGCCGAAAATTCGCAATGCGAATTTTCGGCAACATAAAAGAATCGCATCAGCTACTCGGCCCAGGGTCTCTCTCTAATCATACCAGCAATGCTTTTAGACGTCGATGGAGATCACTAGGATGTGATCTGTTTTAAAAATAAATTTGAAAAAATACGAATATTCGCCATAGCGAATATTCGCCGCAATATTCGAGTTATTCGCGAAGACTCGAATATGCAATATTCGTAGCGAATATTCGCAATGCGAATATTCATGAGCAACACTAATGGACAGGTGGGTGTAAACAGACTTGAGTCCGTTTACACCCCCCTACCTCCTGTTCTGATGAGGCCTGCTAAAAAAAATGGGAGAGGACTCTCCCAACACTCCCCTCTGCCCAGACTAAAAATGCTGCTGTCCAAGGGTGCCGCCTGTGCTCCTTTAACCACTTCCGGACCGCCGCACAGCTATATATGTCGGCATTTTGAGGAGGGATATCTCTGTTATGGCAGCAGCTAGTTGCCATAACCCAGGTATCCTCGTCGTCAGCTGGCAGTCCAGTTTCCGATAATGGTGGTCTCTGTAGTGGATTCACCGCGAGATGACCATTATCGGTGGCGGGAGAGGGCCCCGCCGCTCTCTCTCGTGCCCTCCGTTGCTTACCGGAGCCGTCGGTAGCGACGGAGGCGATCGGGTACTTCTTCCTAGGTATGCATACGAATGAGGGGAAGATGGCCTCCCGCCCATCTCCATACCATAGCAGGGCGGAAGCGATGTCAAAACGTCACTTCTGCCCATAGCTCTTAAAGGGAATTTTTTTTCAAATTACCAAATTATTATTATTATTTTTTTATTGCATTTTAGTCCAAATATGAGATCTGAGGTATTTTTGCACCCAGATCTCATATTTAAGAGGACCTCTCATGTTTTTTTCTATTACAAGGGATGTTTACATTACTTGTAATAGGAATAAAAAGTGACACAATTAAAATAAATAAATAAAATAAATAAAAAAAAGAGTAAAAAATTAAAGGTAATATAAATAAGAAAAAAATATATATTTAAACGTGCCCCGTCCCGATGAGCTCACGTGCAGAAGCGAACGCATTTGCGAGCAGCGCCCACATAAGAAAACGTTTTTTAAACCGCATGTGAGGTATCACCGCCATCGTAACTCAAAATGTGCAACCTGTAGAGTTTTTTAAACGTTGCCTATGGAGATTTTTAAGGGTAAAACGTTGTCACCATTCCACGAGCGGGCGCAATTTTGAAGTGTAACATGTTGGGTATCAATTTACTCGGCGTAACATTATCTTTCACAGTATAAAAAAAATTGGCTTAAAGGATCACTAAAGGAAAAAATTTTGGCTGAAATGACTGTTTACAGGGTATACAGTAGAGACATAAAAGTTAACTGATTCCTTTTAAAAATGATTAAAAATAGATAAAAATCAATCATATATTATGCCTCTAGTTTCACTTTAGTTTTTAAAAAGGTTTTGTGTTTATGTTTAGTAGAGAGAGAGACAGAACAAAAACAAACAAATCCAGGGCAGTGTTTTGTTTTTAAATTGAATCCCAGGGCAGTGTTTTGTTTTTAAAATGAATCTGATTGGGTCTGAGGAGTTTTAGAGACACAACTTGGACCACAGTGAAAAGCTGCCATGAGATTTTTCATAAGGAGCCAGACAAGCAGGAAGCGTGGAGATCAGAGAAGTATTACAGCTACTTCAAAGCAAAAACGAACAATGAGAACATAAAAACAGCACTGCATTAAGGTAAAGGAAGCTATTTAGCTAAAAAAAAAATGATTTCCTTTAGTGATCCTTTAACTTTACTGTTGTCTTTTTTTTTGTCAAAAAAGTGCACTTATAAGACTGCTGCGCAAATACGGTGTAACATAAAGTATTGCAACGACCACCATTTTTTTCTCTAGGGTGTTAGAAAAATGAAATGTATATTGTTTGAGGGTTCTAAGTAATTTTCTAGCTAAAAAAAAATAGTTTTGAACTTGTAAACAACAAATCTCAGAAAGAGGCTCTGTCCTTAAGTGGTTAACCAGAGCGGGGGCAGTCTAATAAAAGAGAAGTGTTACTGACCAGATCACTAGGTGAAAACAGAGTGAAAAGGAGAAAAAAAATGCAGCCACCACATGTAATGATTGATGAGCTGCAATACATAATATTTTTTTATTTTGGGTTTATTATTGCTTAAAGTGACAGTTTTGCCCAACATCCTAAAAGAGATTTTCAAAAATGTAATAGAATGTTTCATCAACACACTCATGCAGTGATTCCCTGCCCTTGCCTCTAGCGCAGGAATATAGGGGTCTTCAAAGATGATTCTGAGTTCAGGGTGATTTACTAACTATTATATGAAAAAGTGTGCGCCAACTTCAGCTAATCACACCAACACTCCAACTGACTCCAAAACAGGGCACATCTGCAGGTCATAAGTTGTTTGTTGTTATAGTATGGGCATATGAATGCAAGGGGAAGAGGAAATGAGGGAAAAAGGAGCATGTTTCCACTATGACAAGGGATTTCCCTTTACATTAGAAGTTCTCTTCATTGTGCAACAAGGGTAGGAAACATTTCTGTACGTTTGTCAACTATATATAATATCTGAAGCTTTTCAAACAGTCAGTTATATATGGATGCCGATACTGATTGGATTCTAACATGTAAATAAATAATTCACAGGCTCTACATATACAACTAATAAGGCCAATACCACCACATCCTCCTTTAGCACCCTGCATCCGGACAATGCTACACAAACAATAAATGGTGAGTGATCAGCTGGGGTGGCATCTTTTATGTTACACGCCATGCATTCTGTTACGCTAATCATTTTTTTTACAAGCTTCTACAGTGTTTACTTTTACAAAGATAACATCCAAGAATAGAAAAATGCATTAAAAAACACAGGTCCCACAATGTGTGATTTTTTTTTCCGTGAACCAAAAAAAATACACATAACTGAACATACTAATTACAATACAGTGTGCAGCGCCTATGTACTTTATAGTACTGGTGCTAGTTAAATTTAAGGGTAGATCAGAGTGTAGTTAAACTCTGATCCAGATTGTTAATTGCAGAACAGGGTCTCTGTCTCAGCTTGGCTGTGCTGTGGGCTTATTCTGTTGTACTGGGGTGTTTTTCCATCCCCGGTGCTGCAGGTGGCAGCAGTGGAGTCAAGGTTTGGGTGCTCTTTCCCAGCAGCCAATCAGGAGGGTTTGTCCTCGCTGTGCATGCTGGGGAGGGGTATTAGAGGCAGACACCATTTGGTCTGGGTCTTCTTGGCCACACTCCAGCGCCCCGGCGCTATGGCCTACCTGGCCAGGGCATGCGTGCCACGCGGTGTTCCTGGTTCCGGGACCATGCTGGCCCTGAGCATCTGAACAGCGATGGGGACCCAGTGAGTGACTGGGTTCCCACCTTTGAAGATTCCAAGCTGTACTGCTGTTCGGTGGGGAGTCAGACTGAGGAGCGTCATTGAGAGCTGGCGGTCCAAAAAGGCCTGGACAAACCACTGGGGATCGAGGTAGCCGGACACTGAGGGTTTGATTACCTGTCAGTCAGTACCTGAGCGACAAGTTAAAGGAGATCCAGGCATAACTTATCTAAGGAGGGATATCTCCAAGAATTCAATCCAGAGAGGACCTGTGGCAGAGGTATCTTTCTGAGGCTCACTGAGGGGAGTCTGTGGCAGACGCTCTTTCTCAAGTTCAAGTTCACCAAGGAGGGTCTGTGGCAGAGACTTATCCTACAATTGTCCGAGTGATACACTGGCTGCCAAGGCAGTGAGAGAGGCCTGTCCGGTTATGCTAAGCCCACTTCGGCGGGATAGGCGCATAGGAGGGTTACGTTTGGGAGCAGGACTGTTTCCTATTATCACGCCTTAATCTGCTATTCTCCTATCTTCTTCAACTTTACTTTCCTCATCATAAGTTTACTGTTTTTACCCGGCTGGGTAATAAATAGCACTGCAAAGAGCACCTGTCATGGACATTCCTTTACTTCTAATATATGCAATATGCAACAATCTCGGAGGAGCCATGAGGTAATATGTCGCCCAATAATCCAGTAGCTAATCCGGGGGTAGTGCTATAAGTTGAACCTCAGTTTAAGAGTAACTTGGTTTGAGTCGCAAGACGAGCAGAATTCAAGCTAAATAGGCCTGCGGTACCTCATTTATCCTGAGGTACGGGGGGTGCAGAAGCCGAGCAGAGCCGAAAATAGGCCTGCAGTACCTCATTTGACCTGAGGTACGGGGGCGCAAGAGCCGAGAAAAGCCGAACAATGGCCTGCAGTACCTCATTTGGCCTGAGGTACGGGGGCGCAGGAAACAAGCCAAAGTGTCGTCTGGCCTTTTCGGCGCACTCTGTCGCCCCCCCACCTATGGCCGCATTCGGTATTGCATCCCATTGAAGTCGATGCGGAACAAATTATTTTTGTTTCCATTGAACTTTGGATTACGAGCTTACTCCTGGAACGGATTATGCTTGTAATGTGAGGTTCAACTGTATATATATATTTTTCTTTTTACAGCCAGGTTTACACTAGCATTTGAATAGGCTGCTCTACCTGTGGGAAATGCAGGGAAAAAGTCCCTGACCCTTTTTTAAAAACGCATTATGCAGTTTCATGAACCTTAGAACATGCTGCAGTTTCTGATGCAGAGTATTTTTCCTGCAGGTCAGGGAATAATTGCAATTTGCACTTGGACGCGCTACAGTGTGAACTTAGCCTACAGAGAAGGGCAACCAAACTGATAAGAGGCATGGAGGAGCTCAGCTATGAGGAAAGATCAGAGGAACTGAATTTGTTCACTCTTGAGAAGAGGAGATTAAGGGGGGATATGATCAACATGTACAAATATATAAGCGGTCCATATAGTGAACTTGGTATTGAGTAATTCAATTTACAGTCAACACTGAGGACAAGGGGGCACTCTTTACATCTAAAGGAAATGAGATTTCACCTCCAAATACGGAAAGGTTTCTACACAGTAAGAGCTGTAAAAATGTGGAATAGATTCCCTGCAGAGGTGGTTCTCTCCAGCGCAGTAAAGTGCTTTAGGCTAGATTCACACTTGTGCGGTGCGAATTTCAGCTCTCTTATCTCTGCAGATAAATAAGGGAAGTGTTCAGCAAATTGGCTCAGTTTTAGCTGCGAATTTGGAGACCTGGGAGAAGTTACAGGCGAGAGAGAGAGTGGGGGAGAAGTGTATTGAGCTGAATGAGAGAAATTCCTGAGGAGAACTGAACACATCTGCGAATCAGCTGCATACCCATAGAAGATAATGGGCCTGAATTTGCAACTGAGCCGCACCGCAAGGCATAAAATCCGCATACGTTTTTACTGCAATGCGCAGTGCGAATGCATCGCACATATGTGAACCAGCCTCATTAAAAACAATGTATTTAAAAAAGGTTGTGCGTATTGGATGCGGTTTAATCCGCACTCAATTTGCATAGGTGTGAACCCGGCCTTAAGAAAGGCCTGGATTCTTTCCTAAATGTACAGAATATAACTGGGTACTAACATTTATAGGTAAAGTTGATCCGGGGAATATCCGATTGCCTCTCGGGGGATCAGGGAGGAATTATTTTCCCTGCTGTAGCAAATTGGATCATGCTCTGCTGTTTTTTTTTCTCCTTCCTCTGGATCAACTGTGGGTATAGAATTGGGTATATGTGATTATATGATATTATTATTTTATTTATGGTTGAACTTGATGGACTTGTGTCTTTTTTCAACCTGACTAACTATGTAACTGTGTACTACATGGGAGTTCTCTGAGCAAACCATTATCTATTTATATAGAACTGTAGAACTAAATTTGTATATTTTACTTTTTAGACTGGTTGCTGTATTTTGGAGGACTCATTTGTTGTGACAATAAAAATGACCTTATATCTGGACTGATTCCTACAGCTTGGCACTCTACACAAATAAGCTATCGTAGAGGTTTCAGTCAGGCTACCCTAGAGCCGGTTCACACTGGGGCGGCACGACTTCGGGGGCGACTCGGCAAGGCGTCCTGAAGACGACTTCAGAGGCGACTTGCAAAATGACTTCTGTATAGAAGTCAATGCAAGTTGCCCCGAGTCGCCCTCAAAGTCGTACAAGAACCTTTTTCTAAGTCAGAGCGACTTGCGTCGCTCCTATTAGAACGGTTCTATTGAATAGAATGGGACGCGACTTGTCAGGCGGCTGAGTTGCCCCAGTGTGAACTGGCTCCTGGGCACCAAAGAGCAACTTCAATAAAATAAGTATTCAATCTAATAAAACCCTCAACAAATTTGCAAACCAGTGTTTGACCACCCCAATCTCCTTACATTGGCAGTCAATGGAGAAGTGACCTCCAACAATGGTATTTAGTGAAAAGGTGCATTTCATCATTTGTATGAAAAACACATGCACAAATTGAAGAAGTGCCAGACCAAAGGATAAAAGATTCTAAATGTATTTATTAGTTTGTACTTAAAAAAAACAGAAAATTTAGTTTCAGGGGCCAGAAAAATATCCCCCTTCACCAGGACTTCGGTTAAAATAGGACTCTTGAATGGACTTAAAATAGAGCTTTCTTGTATGAATTTGTGCACGTAAGCTAATAACTGGATCAGGAGAGTTTTAACCTTACCTTTATTTTGAAATACACAGTGAGCACTATTTTGGCCTATTTGTGTTTTATATTTCTATGCACACCATGAGGATTGTCCTATTGAAGCCTGTGGTCTGTGTGGGGAATCAGGAAGAATAGTGTTTTTTTACTCTTTGTGGGAAACAAGTCCGTGAGACCTCATTTAATGCAGGAACTCATTTAATGAAGTTGAGCAGACAAGTGTGACACAAGGTAGAGATCTTTACTCTTGGAATGTATTTGTTTAAGAGCACTGCATGGTTCACATGGGGAGTCAGCTTGTCATTTATGAACGATTATGTTTCAACACTGATTTTAGTGGAGAAATCATTTCACTGTTGACACTTTAAAGTCATTTTTTTGCATCACAATTTTCTGTAAATGTGTATTATACTTATTAATGTCCCACATGTATTATTTTTCTATGCACATCTGATTTCTGCACAAGTAAATTTGTGGTGGTTGCAAATTGTACTGTATATATTTTAAGTTAATTAATTTGATGTTAATTCTATGTGATAGGTGTGCATATAATTAGATGTTATTAATAGGAGTGGAGTGAAAACACTGTTACAGTGCAGGTCTGCTGTTCTCCTACTGGTTTACATAATTATGCAGATTGGGTTTAATTTATGTGGGTAGCAAAATTCTCTACAGCTGCATCCCCAAATATTGCAGAAGAATCCAAATATTCCTTTAAATAAGTTGAAACTGATTACTATCTTAAGTATATGCAAAGCTGTGCATACGCAGCCAGCAGTTTTATACATTGGTCTTGCCTCTTTCCTTCAGCTTCTATGTGCCCTCTGGGACCTTTGATGTGTTGATCTCCTTATTCTTTGGCTTGAGGCACTTCGTGATCGTCTCTCATTGGGACTTTCTGTGCCTGTGCTATGCTTCCATCTCACCCACTTTCCTACTATCTCATCTTAAATGTAGACATACACATTATATTCCCTTGCTGGCTCACATTGGCTATACTTATATACTGCCTGACTATTTTTGGGAGATATGCACTCATCTGCTTTTTTAAAGCGAAGTTCCACCCAATTTTTATTTTTTTAAAGCCAGCAGCTACAAATACTGCAGCTGCTGACTTTTAAAAAATCGTCACTTACCTGTCCAGCGCTCCCGTGATGTCGGGAGCCGTCTCTTGGCTGCCCCCGCCACAATCCTCCGGAATCAGGAAGTGAAGCGTTGCGGCTTCACTGCTCGTTTCCCTACCTTGCATGCGTAAGTGGCGTGACTCCCACGGGTGTCTATGCCCGGAAGTGGGTGCAAATACCTGTCTTAGATTATTCACTGTAATTAGTGTAGCACTACCCCCGAAGAAGCCGCTGGATTGTTTTGGGATCTACTCTTTTGACTTAGCACACCCCTATTAACTTGCTCGAACCCTCCCATGACACATCAGAAGCCCAGTGAGTGTATTGTGACCTCTGTTGACTGGGGTCACAATAGCAGGAGTATAGCATGAAATAACAATGGAATGACAATATCACCTGCTCCTGGGCGGCCCCTTGGATGAGAAAACACACTTCACACAAGTAGTATATTTAAACCAAAAGAATGAGTTTACTTGAGGTAGACTAAAGAGGTAGACTAAAGAGAGTAGATATGGATTTGAATGGTGAGTCAATAACTTGTTATACAATAGTGTACAATAATACTGCAAGAGCCCTTGCTGAAACCAGTAAATAGCATTAACACAGGAATCTAATACTAAAGAATGGTACCATTCAATTAAACTAAACAGGAGTCCTCTTCTCCAGTTTCCAGCCCTGGAAACCCTGTGTCCCGGATCTCGCCTCTCCTCCAGCACCGCTCCCTGGCTCTCTACAGGTAAGAGCCTTTCACCTAAGCTGCTGACGGCCGTCCTTTTCAGGATAAAGCCGCAGCAGCAATACGGACCTCCACTTACCCATCTCGGTGTCCCCCTGCTCTCCCACACCTCCATCATCTTCACGGAAATTTGCGCAGATTCGGGGCTCTTTTTGAGTGCACCGCGCCAGGCCGCCTTGAATCGCGGGGCCGCGGTCTAGGAAAGACCGCGGCTTCACTTGCGGCCTAACGGCGCGCCACTCCCCTTGCCTCTGTGGTCCTCACCCAGCCTCCAAGAAACCCCCCCTTACCCCAGAAGGACTGTTACCTGGCCCTATTGTACACCCTATCAGCCCCTAGTGTATCTACAGAAGCACCCTGTCAGTCCTCATCTCACCGCTGGTATAGTTAGCCATCCCACCAGACCAGTAACAGGGTCACCATCCTAGCCCCAGCCCCCCCCCCCCTGTCTCTCCAGCATACAGAAGCTTGATCCAGGGGTTACCCGATCGCCTCTTACAGGGGTCAGGAAGGAATTTTTTCCCTGCCGGAGCACATTGGCCGAGCGCCGCCAGGGTTTTTTGCCTTCCTCTGGACCAAGCCAGGAGAGAGGAGTTTAGCCAATTCCTCTCCCCACTGCCCTAAAATCCACCCCCCCCCCTGGTGTATTGGCGAACATGGCATGTAGGCAATATTCTGCCGAAACCATTTGGAGTTTGAGGCAATGCGCCGCAATACTGCCAGCCATCACCAAAAAGGCCCTAAGAACTGAGCGACTATGGAGAATCAATCATAGATCGACGGTTAGACATTTCAGTCATTTACCCCAGCTCAAGCACATATCATGTGCTCTGATCAATACTAGATCGGCAGTAAAACACCGACTAGAAATCCGCGACTTCATTCAACAAAAGGATCTAGACTGTCTTTTTATTACAGAGAGCTGGCTCACAGCCGACTGTAACACCATTCTAGGAGAATTGGTGCCAGAAAATTACCGTATCATAACGGAAAACAGAATAGGGCAAAGAGGAGGCGGCCTGACGGTGATCCAGAAGACGCATCTTACGATCACCAAACCAGTCCGCCAAAACCCTCTGCCATTCATGGAAACCCTTACTCTGCAACTGCAAGCAAGTTCAAAGGAGACCGTCCACATTCTGCTCTGCTATAGGCCGCCCGGCCCAAAATCGCAGCTGCTCTCATCATGGACGGATTTCTTCTCCACTTATACCCTCAACAGTGAACAACTTTTGCTGCTAGGGGATTTCAATCTCTGGGCCAACTCCTCACAAGACCCCATTGCCGACGCCTGTATTGACCACCTGGAAGGATTAGGATTGCAGCAACTAGTATGTGGGCCCACACATGCTTCAGGTCACACACTTGATCTTATTTTCAGACAAGCTCTGGAAATAAAAATTGGGGAAAATGAAAAATTGCCATGGACAGACCACCAGGCAATTATATTCAGTATTTCCACCATCCCCCCCGCAACAAAAACATCAAATCCAGTGGCAACACACTGGACTAGATGTCAGAAGAAGCTCCACTCGGAACTCTTCAAAACGACTTTAAGGAAAAAAATAGAAACAACTCAGCCGCAGCAAACGGCCGTTGAAACATTGAAAGCCATAAACTCGGCCATGCTACAGTCAGCCGACTTGGTAGCGCCGAAACGGATAACCCGCATTCGGAAAAACAACCGCAGCTGGTTTAACAACCAGCTGTCGTTACTGAAGCAAGAACGCAGAAGGGCAGAATCTGCCTGGAAAAGATGTTCTTCAGAGCTAAACCTATCCATCTACAAGGCGACCACAAGAAAATACCACAAAGGAATTTTCCAAGCCAAGAAGAATTATTTTTCGGAGGCTATCAACGGTGCCCTAAACCGCCCCCGCGAACTCTTCAAGATGGTCACCCAGACCATGAAACCAGGATGCATTGAAGCCCCCAGTTCGGACACACAAGAATTTTGCAATGAGCTATCGGATTATTTTGTTAATAAAATCGAGACAATCCGTGAAAGCATTCAGCAAAACTATTCTCCCCTCAGCCCCCCCTGTAGCCTCTCACACAGCACCCATAGTAATTCTCCGATATCAGGTAAGTTCACCCTAGAACCCATCTCCATCGAGTCCACTAAGAATGTCATTTGTACTCTGCGCAATGGCACAGCGCCAAATGACATTATCCCCACAAAACTGCTGAAGGAATGCGCCGACATCCTGGCTCCTCCCATCACGCAGCTTATCAACCAGTCTTTCTTGGAGGGCATAGTGCCCTCACAGTTGAAAGAGGGTATAATCCAACCCATCCTGAAGAAACCCTCCCTGGACCCCAAGGACCCACTCCACCGCCGTCCCATAACAAGCCTCAACGTATTCTCTAAGATAATGGAAAAAGTAGTGGTACAACAGCTGCAACTGCATCTAGATACCTACAAGCTACTTGACCCATTGCAATCAGGCTTCCGTCCCGGACATGGGACGGAAACAGCATTGCTGAAAGTATGGGACGATGTTCTCAAGGCCGCAGACGAAGGAGAATCTTGTCTCCTGGTTCTGTTGGACCTAAGTGCAGCTTTTGACACTGTAGACCACAATCTGTTACTGACTCGGCTTACTGAAGTAGCCAGGGTCGCAGAAGGCGATTTATCTTGGTTCTCCTCTTTTTTGGAAAACCGATCGCAAACAGTGAAGCTAGGACCTTTTACGTCTGAAAAACGCACAGTAACATGCGGAGTCCCTCAAGGATCGCCTCTGTCACCAGTGCTATTTAACATCTACCTTCGTCCTCTTTTTGAGATTATTAGCAGCCAAAAACTGCTTTATCACTCTTATGCAGATGACACGCAACTGTATTTCCGCATCTGCAATAGACAGGATCACCACCTCAATCTAGAGACATGTCTCTCTTTGATAGAGGACTGGATGACAAAGAGTTATCTTAAACTCAATGGAGCGAAAACAGAACTTCTTCTGTTTCACGCCAAGCGTAGGAATCAACTTTCAACAGCGTGGTCTCCCCCGCCTATTTTGGGCAAGCTCATCACCCCTAGCGCCAAAGTCAAAAGCCTAGGGGTCATTTTTGACTCCTTTATGACAATGGACGCACAAATAGGGTCAGTGGTCAGCGGATCTCACCATCTACTGCGCCTACTACGCAGACTCACTCCGTTCATCCCTAAAGAAGATCTAGCGGTCGTGGTGGGAGCAGTTGTAAACTCCAGGCTGGATTATGCAAATGCCCTTTACCTCGGCCTCCCCAAGTACCAAATCGCTCGTCTGCAAGTCGTTCAGAATACGGCCGCCAGACTTGTGACTGGGAAAAAACCCTGGGAATCCATCTCACCCTCACTGAGAGCCCTTCATTGGATGCCAGTTAAAGACAGAATTGCTTTTAAAGCCCTCTGTCTTACGCATAGATGTGTCCATGAGAATGCCCCCCTTTACTTATGCGAATTAATAAAAGCGCATAATCCAAATCGCGTTTTGCGATCCACGAATCAGAACCTGCTCCAGGTTCCGAAAGCCAACTTCAAGTCCAAAGGAGAAAGAAGATTTGCGATCCAGGGTCCCAGACTATGGAACGCTTTACCAACCAGCATTCGGTTGGAGGAGAACCACCTAGCATTTAGGAAAAAGGTCAAGACTTTTCTCTTTTGATAGCAAAGGAGACAGGAACAACAAGCGCCCAGAGGCGATTCAGTTCGCATGTGCCGCGCTATATAAGTTTTCATTCATTCAGGCAGTCTATGCTTGCGAGCGCCCTCTAGCGGGCAGTTCTGCAGAACAACTAAAATCACATTGCGGCCGGATGGTGCACTTGGTAATTGTAATCCACAAGTAATAGGAGATAAGGTAAAGTTAATTCCAACAAAGTATGGTCGACATCAAACGTTGGTGATCTAATCGCTAGCCAGCGTCAGTCACTTCGGTACAACCACTATAGATAGTGAAATGGGTATTAGTTCAGACTGAAGGCCAAACAAGGGGGGCGGGAGGCCTGTGAGATGGCACTAAAGTGTCTGTCTGAAGAGAGAACTAAGGCTGAGCATGTGCCCTCTCACCCAACAGGCCGATCCGCCTGAATTCCTCTCAGAAAGCGCATCGGTGAATCACTGCTCCACGGTACGAAGATCCCAGACGGGGTATTCCACTGTTTCGATTGTCAGCTAGGCTTCCTCTCCGATCTCCGGACACACAGGCTGGATGCAGGAGTCTTGCTTCCTTCTGGATGGCTGGCCTCTCAGGAAATTTAGGCCCAGGCTTCTGGGCCTAGCAGCACGGCTGTCCCTGTCAGCAGCTCCGCAGAAGAGAAAGGCTGGTCCCCCAGAGAGAGAGAGAAAGCGCTCCTCCCTCTTCTTAAGTAGTATCTTCCACAAGTCTGTGCGGAAGAGTCACATGGTCCATCAGGGCAGTGTGTTGTGGGAAATATAGTCTGTTCTCTCACGAGAGTCTATGGAGTCCATATCTCCTAGCACTCGCAATCCCACAATGCATAACTTCTTAAAGGTGTTTCAACATATGTACAAAGTGAATATAGTTTCAGCGTGGGTTCAGACCTGTCATTGACTCCTGACAAGATGACCCCGCTACATTAGTATCAGAGGTGATTTCACAAGTTAGTCAATTAGCCCACTTTAGTGAAGAAACTCACCACTGTGCGCAGCACAATGAATATAGAAGAAAAAAGAAAGAAAGGCAGAGAGATTTTTGACGAGAAAAGGAAGAAAGTAATAGAAAGGTATGTTAAAGGTAAAGCTTACAAATCCATCTCTAAAAGACACCTGTGAACACAGCTGCCAACTTATTCAAGAAGTTTGCGCAGTCATGTTTTCACCTAAGAGCAACTTGATACGATGCATTGTGCCCACTGTTGTGAACAGATTTCAATAGGCTGTCATTTTAAGAAAACGTAAACAATGTCACAAGCTGAACACAGCACATCACACTATCTGGCACACAGTGCACACCAGTGGCTGTGCAATATGGTTCTGGTATAAACAATCCCTTCATTTGAATGGTGGAAAAAAGAATCAAGGAAAATTTCAAAACAGATCATGGCTGACCTCCAAGATTTAAAGGACAATATTAAGACATAACATGCGTCATTGTCTAAATACTAGTGCCCTTCATGGTAGAAGGCCTAAATTCTAAAAGCTAGACACAGAAAAGCTAGACTGGAGTTTTGTAAAAATGCATGTTGACAAGCCACGGCCTTTCTCTGAGAATGTCCTTTGGAAAGATAAAACAAAATAAGATCATTTTGGGAAACTACACCAGCTCTGTATTCACAGAAGAAAAAATTATGCTTCTAAAGAACCATCCCTTTTGTGAAACATGGAGGAGGCATTGAGGAGGCTCGACAATGTTACAGGATTGCTTTGCTGCTTCTGGCTCCAAGTGCTTTGAATCTGTGCTGGACCCTATAGAACCAGAGGATTACCAAGGCATTCTGGAGCAAAACAAAGGGAATTATAGAATAACGAATGATAAATGCCATTTATTTGTGTAAGATGGAACCTATTTTACAGCAAATTTGGATTCTTTGGGGGTACCAATAATTTGGACATCAACTAGATGTTTTTCAGCAGTTAAAAACTCTTCTAGCATCTTCACACCCCAACCTGGGTGATCACAATAATGCTAGCCATGTTCACCCAGGTGAGTATGTACTCCCCTGTGGGTAACCAAGAAATAATGGCAACTGCTGAATAATAGAGAGAGAAGATGCACCTGTAATGGTAATAAAAGATCCAGTTCAGAAGTGATTGATAAGAAGATATTTAACTTTGTCTAAAGCCAGAGGTTTATGTATTGCAATTGTTGTCATGTCTTTTTTACTTTGTTAATAACCCGAGTCAATAAGTTGAGAGTTTAGTAATAAGTTCCCCTAAAACACATTCATTTGGAGATCATGAAGAATGGAAGGATGGTGCACAGAGCCATAAAAAGCAAATAGAAATGTTTCTTCAATATGACTGTAAACTTAACCAGCATCATTGTGTCAAACTGTCTTCTGTTATTTCCCAGTCCCCAATGTAGTGGTCACACTGCCATTTTCAGAAACCCAAAGGTGGTTAACCAGGTGGCAACTGCAGCAGGCGAGAGAAAGCCTGCACAACATGAGGAGAACCCATCGATACAGCTGGTGAGGAGGCAGACAACAGGAGACACACAAAAGAACACAATGGGCACCCCCCTATACACTGGATGCTTTGATAAAACTAGTTACTACTTAATCAACAAGCTGTGTTTTTATCATATGGTCCAAAAATACAGACTGGTGTCTCATTTGCATTTCTCCCTAAACCATTACTCCAGTAATAGCTGAGGCATGGCATTCTGTTATCACCAATGGGTCAGTCCAGCTTTTCTCCCTTCTTTCAGTGTGTTTATTTAAACTCAACCATCCATAGCAGGGACTCTTTAACCTCCCTGGCGGTATGATTATGTCAGGTTTTTGATGCTGACAGCGGTACAATTGTTTTGCATGGAACTTTGGCGTTTTATATTGTATGCCTGTAATGCTTAGGAATAACTCACTTAAATCTGTTCAAACAAGAGTCTAATAGGCATCACGGGTATGATAAAGTTTGAAACACAAAATCATTAATTATAATAAAAAACTATAAATAATTATAACAAATAATAATATAATAATAATAATACAAATTTATCAATAATGTAATCAAATCAAAAACACTGACATGTGCTTAGTTTCAGAATTGTCGCTGTCATTACTTTCAGTGTTTGATGATGAATTTCCCCACAAATCGCTATTGTCCAATTCTGCAAGTGATTCTAATTTATTATCGCTGTTTTCTAGCTGGTCTAAAACCACTTTTGACAAAAAGGGACACTTTTTGGTTGCTATGGGCAATCTACAGTTTCCAGGCAGGAAGAACAGTTTTTATTATATAAAAGTGCATGCAGGACACTGGGCAGACCACTAGGGACAAAGGGGGTGTGTATTTATTTTATACAGTACTGTACAGTTTTATTTGTATATTATTTGGCACAGATCTCCGCCCCTGTGTGTCGTAAAGTCGCAGGGAACGGAGCTCGGCGGCACTCGGGGCACTGTGTGAATCCAGAGAGGACACAGCTCGATCACACAGCGGGGGGGCCATCGCAGGATCCAGGGGACAAGGTAAGTAAACTCTGCCTGGATACTGCGATGCGATCCTGAGTCTTGCTCAGGAATACCGCTAATGGTACTGGATTTCCACTCAGAGCCAGACTCTGGATTACCGCTAGGGAGGTTAAAGTGGAATTCCAGTCAAATTTTAACTAAGCAAACATATCTCTATTTACAGTACCTATTCAGAGAGTGCTTCGGTCCCAGTGCTAAAGTCAGTGTAGAGGAGGGCAGCCTACAGTGGATGTCCCATAGTAATTCTATAGAATATAGATGACGTTCTCGTCCAGACTCTGCAGCCATTGTTGCTGCCTCTCCAAGCCGGCACTGGGACCTGGTCATACAACCGGAGCAAAGCAGCTTTAGAAAAGATAAGTGGTACTGATAGGCGGCACTGATATGCAGCACTCATAGGAGGCACTGAAGGGCACTGATAAGCAGCACTGATGGGCACTGACAGGTGGCACTGATGGGTAAGTATAGAAATCTTTTATTTTACAGGGTAGATAGAATAGTCTTAGAATGGGGGGTGGGAGTAGGTTTAGGCTTAGTTAGAATTCAACTGGAATTACACTTTAATGGATACGGCTCTTTGCTACTTGGTGGTCAAAATGATTGGACTATTACCAGTCTTATATCATGAGGTTGATTTACTAAAGGCTTATAAGCTGTTTACTTTGCAAGGGGATTTGCTCCAGTGAATGTAGTGAAATTTCACGTTGAAAAGAATACCCAATCATGTGCAAGTTATGTAAAATAAAAAAACAGCTTTTTTTTCTTCTAACACATGATTGGAGACCAGAGCTCCACCCTATTAACTAAGCTCTGGAGATAATTCCCTTGCAGGCAGGCAGTCAACTGCACTTAAAAAATCAGAGTTAGTCTTACCGGAAACTCTGTTTCCAGGAGTCTTCCAGGACAGCCCTTGAGAGATGGAGCTCCTCCCTGGACAGGAAACACATCACCTCCAGCTCTTTAAAAGGCGGTCCCTCAGGCATCTGGTCAGTTTTTAATCCAAGAACCGAAGGACAGAGCTGAAATACAGTTAATGACATACATACATATTATCCATGCATATATACATACATACATACATATATACCTACCTCAAAGCATAGGGTGGGAACGTGCTGTCCTGGAAGACTCCTGGAAACAGAGTTTCCGGTAAGACTAACTCTGATTTTCCCAAGGCGTCTTCCAGGACAGCCCTTGAGAGGATGAGCAAGCACTCACCAGATTAGGGTGGGACTACTGCTTGCAGGACTTTCCTCCCAAAGGCCTGATCTTGACTACTTAGGACATCCAGTCGGTAATGTCGAATGAACGTAGACATGCTTGACCACGTAGCGGCCTTACATATCTGCTCCGGGGTAGCGCCGGCTCTTTCTGCCCAGGAAGTGGCTAACGCCCTTGTAGAGTGTGCCTTCAATCCCTGTGGAGGATCCAAGTGTAGAGCTTTATACCCTTCCAAGATGGCCAATTTAATCCACCTGGCTAATGTCCCTCTTGAAGCCTGTTTTCCTTTTCGACTCCCGGAAAAAAGAATAAACAGTGCATCTGATTCTCTAAAGCTTTTAGTTGCTTCCAGATAAACTAAAAGGCATCTCCTGACATCTAGCCGATGTAATTGTTCTTCTTTGTTATTTCTTGGTTTATTGCAAAAGGAAGGAAGTATAATGTCCTGACTCTTGTGGAAAGCAGAGGCGACTTTTGGCACAAAGGACTGATCTGTCTTTAGAATAACTTTATCCTCCAAAATTTGCATGTAAGGATCTCTAATTGAGAGAGCCTGAAGCTCGCTGATTCTGCGGGCAGAAGTCATAGCGACCAAAAAAATTGTCTTCAAATTTTGTCTTCATTGTCTTCAGTTTTAAGGATGCCTCCGATATCGGCTCGAAAGGCTCTTTAATGATCGCTTTCAACATAAGAGATAGGTCCCACGTCGGAACCTTACGACATGGGGCCGGGCGTTGTTTGGCAATTGCTTTGCAAAATCTACCGATAAGCGGGTCCTCTTGTAGGGAGCGCTGAACATAAACTGAAAGGGCAGCAATTTGAACCTTAATCGTGCTTAAGGCCAGCTTCTTGTCGATGCCCTCCTGTAAGAATTCCAAAATCGTTGGGGAATCATGTCCCCTCTTTCCATTCTCTTTTAGCCAGAGATTGAATTTTTTCCAGTGTTTCAGATAAATTGCTCTGGTAACTGGTTTGCGACTCTGTAATAGAGTTTTGATTACTCTATCTGATAGACCCTTAGACTTCAGGATGTCTATTTCAGAAACCAGGCCGCTAGATTCAGAAAAGCTGGATTGGGGTGCCACACTGGACCCTGAGTCAACAGATCTTGACTGCACGGCAACATCCACGGTGGACGATCTGCTAACGCTAGTAGAAGCGAAAACCACGCCCTTTTTGGCCAGAAGGGGGCTATCAGGATAAGGGAAGTCTTCTCCATCCTGAACTTGGAAAGGACCCTCGGTAAGAGATGCAGAGGTGGGAAAGCATATGTCAGGAAGAATGACCATGTGTTCTGAAGGGCATCGACTGCCACCGGTTGATCCCTGGGGTTCAGTGAGAAAAATTCTGGAAGCTTGGTATTTCTCCTGTTGGCGAACAAGTCGACCTCCGGAAGACCCCATTTGGACACTATCTTGGCAAAGACTGTCGGATCCAGAGACCACTCTTCTTGAGAGACTAATTCTCTGCTCAAGAAATCGGCTAGACTGTTTTGCGTACCTTTGAGATGGACTGCTGAAAGTGACTCGAGATTCTCTTCTGCCCATACAAAAAATTCTTTTGCTATGTCCATCAGGGGGGGATTCCTGGTCCCCCCTTGTTTGTTCAAATACGCTACAGAAGTTGTATTGTCCGACCTGATCTGTAGATGTTGATGCCTGAGCTGATTCTGGAAAGCTGCGATCCCTTTGGCTACGGCTTTTAACTCCCTGTAATTTGAAGAGCGTTTCTTCTCTAGATGACTCCAAGTGCCTTGTGCCCACTGACCTTCTAGGTGGGCTCCCCAACCTTGGTTGCTGGCGTCCGTAGTCAAGATGCGTGTCACAGGTGGGTTCCACAGCAGACCTTTGTTCAGGTGTAATTCTAATTTCATTTTTATTGATTTTAAAAAGATTCTTTTCTAATTATTTAAATTGATTATCGGCATTGATTAGATCATATGTTAATTCATTTTAACATTTTTTCTTTTCTAATGGTTATATATACTTTTTCCATGTATTTCTGAGAGTATGGGCAGTGCGCAGTTCATATTGCTGCATTGCTTACTTTACATCCAGAAACCAACATGGCGATCGTGCAGCGTTGTGTCTCTACCCACATCGAGGCTGCACGTGACGTATTGTTTACATTTATAGCGGTGAGTCAGAACGCCGCCTGTGTCCCGTGATCAAGTCTGCTCAGACGAAACGTAGGGAGGAGACGTTCTGACGTCACCGCGTGTTTTCCATCTCTCTACCCGGAATACGGGCTGTGTATTCAAGCCGGCCGGCTGATGTGTTTTTTTTTTCGCCTCGATTTCTGCAACTTGATGTAAGTGCAAGACTTCTTGTTTTATTCAAATAAATAAGGATTTTATGCTATGTGAGGCTTCTTGTCCTTTTATGTCTGTGGATAATTCGGAGACACCTCATACCTAAATCTGACAACCAGGCTGTCCGCATTGGATCTCTCCCTGATTGCTAAGGAGCAGCATTAACTATATTATGCCCATAATATATGTCCGTCTGGTAAGAGGCTTTATATGACTTCGGTGGAGGTTCTTTCTATACCACACTTTTCCAACCGTGTGATTTTGGCACCTGTGGGAATATATATCGATGAACTCACCCATATGCTGATGGACATTTACGTTGGAGATATTTATTTACATTTTGGAAATGTTTTATCTGTGCACATGCTGAATTAGCTAAACCACTTAGATAATATTTATCTGTATACATGTTATAATAGCCGTTTGGAGTTATTTACATGTATTTTCAGCGCGATCTCATTTTTTGGTTACTTTGTTCAGGTGGTTTTGGTTTCTCCACCACCAGAGAGCCTGTTTTGTTCTTTCTGGCAGGTATACCCTCTCCTCCAAGTCCTTTCCTGACAGATTTTGAAGGAGAAAAGACTGGAGTGGCCTTTGGTGGAACCTGGCCCATCTGACTGCTGGGATGGAGGCTGTCATGAGGCCTAGGACTGACATGATCTCCCTTACCGTGACAGGGAGATTTGTCTGCAACTGAGCTACTCGCTGACCTAGATGATCTATTTTTTCTTGTGGGAGAAAGGTTTTTTGCTCTGTCGAACTTACTATGTAGCCCAAGAACAGGATTTGCTGTGTGGGAATGAGGATCGACTTTTCCCTGTTGACTATCCAGCCTAACTGAGTCAACCACTGCTGTGCGACCACTAGGTCCTCGAGTAGCTTTTGTTTTGTCGGTGCCAGGAACAACAAGTCGTCCAAGTATGGGACAACTGTTACTCCTTGGAGCCTTAGAGGGGCCAACGTTTCCGCAAGGATCTTGGTAAAGATCCTCGGGGACGAGGAGAGGCCAAAGGGGAGGGCTTGGCTCTGATAGTGGAAAATCTTTCCCCCTATCCGGACAGCTATGCGGAGGAACCTTTGGGAGCTTAATCTGATAGGAATGTGAAGGTAGGCATCCTTCAGGTCTATTTTTGCCATGAAGCAATCTTTTTGAAGCAAATTCTTGACAGAATAAATGGATTCCATCCGGAATTTTTTGTAACGGATGGTTGCATTCAATGGTTTTAGGTTGAGGATCAGGCGATATTTTCCTGATGGTTTTCGAACCAGAAAGACGTGCGAGTAAAAACCCCGTCCCTTTTCCTGTTTGGGAACTGGTATTAGGACTTTTTGATCTACCAATTCTCCAATGAGATGCTGTAATGCCTGTGCTTTTACTGGGTCTTTTGCCAGCTGTGTAACCAAGAATCTTGTTGGTGGAAACTGGCTGAACTCCAGGGCATAGCCCCTTTCTATGACTCCCCTGACAAACTTGTTTGAGGTCAGCTTTATCCATTGTGGAAGGAAGTCCCCCAGTCTTCCTCCCACCTGGACCCTGACATCACTGTGACTTGGGATTTTTGTCAGGAGGGTTAAAGAGCACCTTCGCTTTTTGCTTTCCTCCTTGTGATGTCCAGGGTCTGTTATGTTTCCCTTTTTCCTGCGTTTTTCTTTTGCCCTTTGAAGGGGCGAAAAAACTTTCTGTTAAACGGCTTTTTCTTTTCAGGGAAAGTCTTCCTCTTATCCGCAGTGCGTTCTAACACTTCATCTAGCGGAACGCCAAACAGGAATTTGCCTGAAAAAGGAACGCTACAAAGGCGCAACTTAGAGGCGGTATCTCCCAGCCAGGTTTTTAGCCACAGAGTTCTCCTAGCTGCTACTGACAGTGAAGCCGCCCTGGCTGAAAGTTTTACCGATTCTGCCGAGGCATCTGCGATAAAACCTACCGCCTTAAAAAGCATGGGGAAGGATTTTAGTAACTCTGCTCTAGGGGTACCTGCCGTTAGGTGTTCCTGCAACTGCTTAAGCCAAAATTCAAAATTACGGGCTACACACGTAGTTGCTAGAGCTGGCTTAAGATTAGCCATAGCCGTATCCCAGGATCGTTTGAGGATAACATCCCCTCTTTTATCCATGGGATCCGCTAAGTGACCCATGTCCTCAAAGACTAGGTCTGAATGTTTTGACACTTTCGCTAGGGGGGCATCTAATTTTGGACACTGGTTCCAAACGGCATTAGGGTCTTCATCAAATGGAAACCTTCTCTTTAGACCACCTGAAAAGAAAGGTCTCTTATCAGGTTCTTCCCATTCCCTGAGCACCAAATCTGACATCAGCTGTTGTACTGGGAATACTTTCTGTTTTTTCTTACTTAACCCTTGGTACATTTTATCATGTCGTGAGAGCGAAGTTTTTTCTTCCTTCAACTCTAACGTTTCATGAATGGCCCCTACCAATTCATCTACTTCCTCTTGGGAGAGTTTGAAACGGGTGGGGGTGCGGGAGTCCTCCTGATCTTTTTCCTGCCCCGAATCTGACTGGGAGGAATCAGAATCCGAATTTCTAAGGGAAACCTCCTCATTTTCCACAGGTTCACCTGCTCCTGATGCCACCGGAGTGGGAGAGGTGGGCACCTCTTGCTGCCTGGCAGTTAAGCCTGGAATTTGGGTATCCTCAATAAGCTTTCTAAAGGACATAAAAGTAGATTGCATCTCCTCTTTGAAGGATCCAAGGAACTTTGTAAGTGGGGAATCTTCCTCATTATTCAACACTGTTGTGATACAGGGGCCACATACATTTTTTGTATAGCCAGATGGAAGCCTTGCATTGCAGGTGGGGCACTTCCTCTTGTCTCTTGGCAGTCCCTTTGTACTATGCTCTTTGGGATCCTTCTGAGAAGGGACAAAAGAAAGGAGAGAGAAAGAGAGGGGGACCTGTTACCTTACTGCCAAAACACTGTGTCCCCCCCCCCTAAGAGGTGCCCACTGGGCTCTAAGAGGATTAACCACCCTTTCTAGCCCCCCTTGAAAAATGGGTGAAAAGCGCAGGAAAACAGCTTCTGGCACAGCCAGCCTACCTGCGATGAGCCGGCGCCTGACTCCCCTGGAACCTGGGATGCCTCCATGATGCTCCGTTAGGCGGTACATAGCACGTACTAAACGCCTTTATAGGCGCCGACTCGGCCTTCCTTCTTACCCTGCGCCGGAAACCGGAACCAAAGTATCCGGCGCGCAGTGATGACGCGCATCCTGGCCGGAGGTTACGCTCGGCGGCTTCCGGGTCACGACGCCCACAACGAGGAGAATGTAGTTCTCCCGCCGTAGACGCCGCCGCCATGCAGGCCATCACTGCCCACTCCCTCGCCGGGCACCGGAGGGAAGAAGGAACGGGGAACTCCAAACCCAAGCGGAGGGAACCCGTGGCCAACAGGAGAGATTTTCACTGAAGGTGAGGTGAACCAGCCCAAGCTGTCTTCCTCCAGCCCTTGGGATGGATACTCTCCCGGATCCATCCCCCTTTAAAAAAGACGGTTCCTCAAGGCAACATGTCTCCTCCGACTGAGGAAACACATAAAAACTGACCAGATGCCTGAGGGACCGCCTTTTAAAGAGCTGGAGGTGATGTGTTTCCTGTCCAGGGAGGAGCTCCATCTCTCAAGGGCTGTCCTGGAAGACGCCTTGGGAAAAATAATTAGTCTAGTTGCATATAGTAAATCAGCCCCCCTGTCTTCAAACATGCCAAGTAGTTCAGTCCTTCCTGAATTACAACTACAGCTTCTTGACATGTAAAATATAAATCTTTAATCAAAGTTTAATCAATAGGAAATATAATGTTAAAGAAAAATGTTCAAACGTAACCCCTTCCCACCAACACTATGCATATATGTAGCCTCACTGGACCTGGCTTTTTCCCCTGGAGCTGTATATATGTGTTCTGTATTTGTGCTGGAAGCACGCCGCACATGCACGCTCCCAGCACAGAGTTTGTGGTTTCACCGAAACCCCAGGTCCCATACCAACGATCAGGACCCGGAACTCCCGGGTCACCTGATCACTGTGATAGCCTTTGTTTGGCTATCACAGTGGTCAGTCACAGTGAAGCCAGCACCTATGTTTTATCTCTCTTATTCTGAATAGAGGGAAGTGATACATCGTATCTCTCTTTGCTTTCAGAGAGGAAAATACAAAACTGTATCTAAAAAAAAATAAAAAAAATACTTGGATCAAGGTTTGATCTACGTCAGTGCCAGGGTTAATGTTTGGGTCAAGTAAGGGTCTGGGTTAAACGTCAGGGTCAGTATACTTGGGGCAGGATTTCTTAAAAAAAATATTCTTCAATTAATATCAGTGTCAATTAGTGTCACTATTGGTGTGTTTTAAATAGGATAAAAATGCACACTTTTGTTTCTGGGCTGTACTGTGGGTACATACAACAACCAATATACACATATGTGGTATCGATATGATCGTCAGCAGCAGGATCATTTATTTTGGGTTGTTCTTTGGTGGTAGGTTATAGTAGTAGCAGAAATGTACAGCTAATTTTTTTTTTTTTGGGACAATTTTTCTTTGATAATAAAAAAAATCAGGAGATATCTATTCCCATTTACCACCAAATAAAAGCCTTATTTGTGCTGAAAAAAAAAAAGTATAATCCACCTGGATGCACAAAGTAGTTGTGATGACATGTACGATTTTACTAATGCATGTCAAAGTTGCAAAATTGTGCTTAGGCAATAACATTTGTTTTACCCTTAGACGCAAAGGGGTTAAAAATATGCTGAACACTCCTTCCAAAATGTAAACAAACAAGGATGGCTATGTAGTAAAATATTAGACAATTATTAATTCTGGTTAATGGTAAATTAAGGCAGAATGTTACTTTAGGAAACGCAGCAGCTTTGGACCCACCCGATCTCTTAGAAAGACACTGATAATGATTACATTGATCAAAGAGAAGCCACCCCATTTGAAGTGTTTTTCTGGTATGGCACCCACTAACTACAGGTTGTAGTAGTGACCCTGGACATCCACAGGGTCCTACGCTCCTTCTTAGGTTGCCTTGTTGGTAATCTAACTTTTTTCAGTGCTTTTTTCATGCTTAGATATTGTAGTGCGATTTTGCTGACACTAGGTGGCAGCAATGTAGTACAAAATAATAAAAGCAAAACTAAATATATATATTTTTTTATACAAAGTACTAATATCTCTGCTTTTATTTATTTCTAGGGACATTCATTCCAGCAGGTATGATTTTTAAATGCTAAAATATGCATGCTCTTTGTTGGTTCTGTGGTTCTGATAAAATATTTGGAAATAATGTACTTTCTTATAATTACAGGTATTCCAGCAAACAAAGGCCTGTCAGATAATCCCGGCCTAATAGCTGTACTTTGTATATTTTTTTCGATCCTTGCCATTGTTATTGTTGTGTCTGTTGTGAAGTTCTTCCGGAAATCTGGGCCAGGATTCGAAAAACTGAATGAGGTTCCTATGGTAAGGAGACAAACTGTAAATAATAATTCCAAGTATTAATTTTAGGCAACCTTAAATAAACCAGCATCAGGCAGCCATCTGACTGGTGCACAAATTATATTAATTGACCTATTAAAGTGGTTGCAAACCCTCAGGGACAACTTTCACCTACAGGTAAGCCTAGATTAAGGCTTACCTGTAGGTGCTTGAAATATCCCCTAATCCTCCGCGAACGAAGGTGACTCAGCCATGTCCCCAAACATATTGCAGCCATGTCCCCAAACATATTGCAGCCATGTCCCCAAACATATTGCAGCCATGTTCCCCCACATATATCCAGCCATGTCCCCAAACATATGCAGCCATGTCCCCCCACATATTGCAGCCATGTCCCCCATATACGCCGCCATGTCCCCCATATACGCCGCCATGTCCCCCACATATGCAGCCATGTCCCCCCACATATATCCAGCCATGTCCCCAAACATATGCAGCCATGTCCCCAAACATATGCAGCCATGTCCCCAAACATATTGCAGCCATGTCCCCAAACATATGCAGTCATGTTCCCCACATATTGCAGCCATGTCCCCAAACATATGCAGTCATGTTCCCCACATATTGCAGCCATGTCCCCCCACGTATATATCCAGCCATGTCCCCAAACATATGCAGCCATGTCCCCAAACATATTGCAGCCATGTCCCCAAACATATGCAGCCATGTCCCCCCACATATTGCAGCCATGTCCCCCATATACACAGCCATGTCCCCCATATACGCAGCCATGTCCCCCACATATGCAGCCATGTCCCCCCACATATATCCAGCCATGTCCCCCCACATATATCCAGCCATGTCCCCCCACATATATCCAGCCATGTCCCCCCACATATGCAGCCATGTCCCCCCACATATATGCAGCCATGTCCCCAAACATATTGCAGCCATGTCCCCAAACATATGCAGTCATGTCCCCCCACATATTGCAGCCATGTCCCCCCATGTATATCCAGCCATGTCCCCAAACATATGCAGCCATGTCCCCCCACATATTGCAACCATGTCCCCTATATACGCAGCCATGTCCCCCACATATGCAGCCATGTCCCCAAACATATGCAGCCATGTCCCCAAACATATGCAGCCATGTCCCCAAACATATTGCAGCCATGTCCCCAAACATATTGCAGCCATGTCCCCAAACATATTGCAGCCATGTCCCCAAACATATGCAGCCATGTCCCCCATATACGCAGCCATGTCCCCCACATATGCAGCCATGTCCCCCCACATATATCCAGCCATGTCCCCCATATACGCAGTCATGTCCCCAAACATATGAAGCCATGTCCCCCCACATATAACCAGCCATGTCCCCAAACATATGCAGCCATGTCCCCCATATACGCAGCCATGTCCCCCACATATATCCAGCCATGTCCCCCACATATATCCAGCCATGTCCCCCACATATATCCAGCCATGTCCCCAAACATATTGCAGCCATGTCCCCCGTACCTAAATGATGCCGCCGCCACCGCGTTAATCACCGTGCGAGGAACATAACAGTCAGCTTTCGTTTTAATAGCTGTTTTCCCCGCCGCGCCGTGTATAGAGACACTCCCCATTGCTCGGGATTGGACAGATCCGTCCAATCCCGAGCAAGGGGGAGTGACGCAGCGCGGCGGGGAAAACAGCTATTCAAACGAAAGCTGACTGTAATGTTCCTCGCACGGTGATTAACGCGGCAGCGGCGGCTTTGCGATACACGGCGGTGGCGGAGGCTTTGCGATATACGGCAGCGGCGGCGGGGGGGGGGGGGGGTAAGTATTCTAGTCAGACATCGGGGGTATTTGCGGGAGTACAAGTACTGGTATCGGTATCGGGACAACCCTAATGAGTACAATTTAAATGTGCCTTTTTAGACATCCATGTGACTGGGCCCTAAAGCAGAACTGAAGGCAAACAGATAAATATGCAATTAAAATACACAAAGGTGAACTGATCTGACAAAGGATTTCTAATTCTGGTCAGCCACATATAGAATCCTATATGTACTGCTCTATCAAAAGCACAGACAAAGTGAAAGCATTTTCTTTGAAAGTATACAGTGTGGTGTTATGTCCCCAACACACTGATAAGTAATCTGCTTGGCTCTCTCTGTTATCTCATCCTCTCAGCATTTTCCCTGATAGCACATATGCATTCAGCGGAACTTGATTTGCCAAGAGTCGCAAAAGAGCCCCCCCCCCCCCCAGCCACCTTATCCCTGTCTGAGTGATAATATGCAAGGGATGACAAAGGCTGAGATAAAACAGATATTTATGCTAGATGAAAATAAAAATACTTTTATTTTTAAAGTAATATGCAGCCACAATAAATGGTGCTTTTTACATTTACCTGGAGCTCAGCTTTAAAAAGGGAGCATGGCCAAAGCTTTTTTTGGCCATACTTCTCTTGTGGGTCACAGCAATGCACTTACTTTTGTTCTCCTGTTAACATGACAAGGTAGAGCCACTCCAGGCTCTGAAAGGACCCCAACAATATTGTCGGGATACACCTGGCTGTCTTTTTTGACAGCTGGTTCTACCTTTCAGCACGCAGCTGTACCCGCCCCCTCCCCAGCCCAGTGATCCAGTGAGTGCTGGAGGAGCAGAGAGCAGCAACTAACAGTCACTGAGCTCTGAGCAGTCTAAGAACTGAGTGATAAGAGTTTATGTGATCGCTCAGTTCTTGGTCTAAGTCCTTGTACACACAACCGAGGAACTCGTCGAAAAAGACACATCGTTTTCCTCGACGAGTTCCTTGTTAGGCTTGTAGAGAAACTTGACAAGCTGTCTTTGCGTACACACTGTCAAGACCAAATCTCCTTGTTCTCAAACGTGGTGACGTACAACACATAGACGGTAGGGGAAGTTCGATTCCACTGGCACAAACCTTGGGGCTGCTTTTGCTAATCTCATGTTACTGTGTGTTAGGTAAAAGTTTGGTAAGAGACGATTTGCACTTTTCAGTCTGTTACAGCGTGACAAATGTGCTATTTTCATTACAAACGCTACTTTTACCAAAGGTGCGCTCCCGTCTCATACTTTATTCTGAGCATGCGCGGGTTTCTAAGCATACACACCAACGTGTTTCTCGTCAAAAACCAGCCCGACGAGGAACACGACGAGGAAATTGAGACTCCCATCCCTCGACAGTTTTCTCAATGAAAACCATACACACGACCGTTTTCCTCAGCAAAAAAGCTCTGCCACCAAGTTTCTTGATGGATTATGTCGAGAAAAACGGTCGTGTGTACGAGGCCTAAGACCCCCTTTCACACTGAGGCGGTCTTCAGGCATTTTAGCGCTAGAATTAGCCTCTAAATAATACCTGAAAACCACCTTCCATTTATTTCAGTGTGTCCTTTCACACTGGAGCGGTGTTCTTGTGGGATGTTAGGAAAAGTCCTGCAAGCAGCATCTTTGGAGCGGTTTGGGAGCGCGGTATACAGCACTTCCAAGACACCCTGCCTATTGAAATGAATGAGCAGCGCTTCCAAAGCCCCTCAGGCATTTTATACCCCTTCTTTGGTATTAAAGCGCACCGCTAGCAGCCGAAAAGCATTGCTTAAAACGAGCGGCGCTTTAGCACTAGCCGCAGCCCCAGTGTGAAAGGGGTCTTAGAGCCAACATAAGACAAATGCAGCATGAAAGTATGAATTTTTATTTTTTTAGTTTTCAGTGCTGTTGCATTTTAACTGACAATTGTGTGGTCATGCAACGTTGTACCCAAACAAAATTGATCAACTCCGCGTTTTTTTTTTTTTGCGCTATAACAAAAGAAGAGGGACAAGTTTGAAAAAAAAAACAATATTTTTTACTTTTTGCTATAATAAATATCTAATTTAAAAATAAAAATAAAAATCTTTTTACCTCAGTTTAGGCTGATACGTATTATTCTACATATTTTTGGTAAAAAAAAGTTGCAGTAAGCGTATATTGATTGGTTTGCGCAAAAGGTATAGCGTCTACAAAATAGGGGATATGGCATTTTTATTATTATTATTTTTTTTTACTAGTAATGTCGGCGATTTGCAATTTTTAATGCAACTGTGACATTTCGGCAGACAGATCGGACACTTTTGACACATTTTTGGGACCATTCCCATTTATACAGCGATCAGTGCTATAAAAATGCACTGATTACTGTGTAAATGTGACTGGCAGTGAAGGCGTTAACACTAGGGGGCGATCAAGGAGTTTAATGTGTATCCTAGGGAGTGATTCTAACTGTAGGGGGAGGGGACACACAAGGGGAGGAGAATGATTGGTGTTCCTCTGTACTGGGAACACACCATCGTTGTAACACTAATGCCGCGTACACACGATAATTTTTCGGGTTGTAAAAAACAATGTCTTTTATGAATGTCATTTAAAACGATCGTGTGTGGGCTTCAGAGCATTTTTCGGGTTCTGAAAAATGACAAAAAAAAAAAAAATTCAAACATGCTCTATTCTTTCACGGCGTTTTAAACAATGTCATTTTTCGGGTTGTAAAAAATTATCGTGTGTGCGCTTTAAAGACGTGAAAAACCTGCGCATGCTCAGAAGCAAGTTATGAGACGGGAGCGCTCGTTCTGGTAAAACTACCGTTCATAATGGAGTAAGCACATTCATCACGCTGTAACAGACAGAAAATCGCAAATCGTCTTTTACTAACACAAAATAAACTAAAGCAGCCCAAAGGGTGGCGTCATCCGCATGGATCTTCCCCTTTATAGTGCCGTTGTACAGGTTGTACGTCACCGCGCTTTGCTAGAGCATTTTTTTTCACTATCGTGTGTAGGCAACGTCATTTTAACGATGAAGTTGAAAAAAAGCATTGTTTTTTCTAGAGGCTGAAAAACTTTGTTTTTTACAACCCGAAAAATTATCGTGTGTACGCGGCATTACACTAGCCTTTCCCCTTAAACCTCAGCTTACATTCTTCTTCTCTTTCAGTATCCTGTTTGCCAAAGACCTTTCCGTTCTGTGCTGAAAAATACCAGTGCCAAAGTCCCCGTATCAGAATCTACTGCAACAACATACTGTATGTGTGCTATTTATGTCATTTCATTTTTTAATTCTTCTGTTTTTATTACAGAATGGGATGAACGAAGAAGCTCCTTTTGCACGTTATCCTCCAAAATAGTGCAAAAATATAAAGCATGTTTTTCCTGTAAAGTATGAAGATTGAATTCACAATCATTGTTTTTGGCAACAAAAAGCTGAGTTTGTTGTTCTTTTATTTTTTATTGTGAGTATGCTATGCTGATTAATGCTTTTTTGTTTATTGTACATTACATTTACAGAACAATAATCAATAAGAATACTGTTTTTATTTATTTTCATCTGTAATTTAATAAATTTACAGGTAGCCAAAATTGTCATGTCTTCTGACTAACATAAGCACGTATCTGATTACATTGGTATTGGAAAGAAAAAAAAAACCTGGCACAAGAAGAAAACGGAAAATTGTATACTCACCTTTCCGTAATTTTCCTTTCCTGACGCATCTTCATGGCAGCACACACTGGGTTGTGACTCCGCCCCCACAACCTGACAGGATTGGTTAGCTATAAATTTGAAGGGGAGACGCCCCGCACCATTCTCTGTATATATCATCATAAAACAGCAGGGTGGGCATCTGTGTGCTGCCATGAAGATGCGTCAGGAAAGGAAAATTACGGAAAGATGAGTATACAATTTTCCGTTTTCCTGACGCATCCATGGCAGCACACACTGGGAAATAACTCGCCAGTCGAGAGGGTGCAAGAAAACAGTAATATTTATTCTTTATAGCGCTGAGGAATTGGCTCTAAGAACAGATCTGCCGAAGTCGACGGTAATCAGGAGAGCAGAACTCACTCTGTAGTGAGAAATGAAGATGTGTTGGGAAGACCAAGTTGCTGCTCTGCCTATGGTTTCCGGTGAAGTCCCGCAATATGCTGCCCAAGAAGTGGCCTCTGCCCCTGTCGAATGGGCCCTAATGCCCTCTAGGAGTCGTAAGTTGCTGGATGGAATAGGTCTCTTTGATAGCTTTAACAACCAAGAAGTAATGGTACGGGAGGTAGCCGGCTGACCTCGTCTTCTCCCGTGTGGGATAATCAAGAGAGAATCCGTCTTCCTGAGATATAGCTGTGACGTAACTGGAGATGGTAGACTTGACATCCTAGTCATGGGACTCGCCCCTCTCATTAGTAAAAGACGGTTATAATGAAGGGAGGAAGTTACCCTTGGATAAAAATGGTCTGAGGGCTTCAGAACCACTCTGTCAGGGAAGAACACTAAATAGGGGTTCCGTAGCCATAAGTGCTTGTATCTCCGACGCCCTCTTAACTGAGGTGATAGCAATACAGGAAGCCATCTTCAGAGCTAGGTTCCACAGTGAGACTAAGTTGAATGGAGAAAAAGGTGGATTGGACGGGGCCTCGAGTACTACACAGAGATCCCCTGTTGGAAAGGCTGGCCTCCTAGGTGGTCTGATCTTACGTAGGCCCTGAGGAACAGAGTGACCGGATGATGAAGAGCCCATCTAGTACCCGTCATGGCTGAAAGGGCAGATACTTGCACCTTCAGGGTACCCGGGCCCTTGTTAAGCCCTGACTGAAGAAATTCAAGAATTTGAGATAGGATTCCAATCTCTTTGCTGCGATGACACAAACCTCTCCCAGATCCTAGTATAGTTGACATCAGTGGAGCTCCTTAGAGCTTGTACTAAGGTTGATATTACCTCCTGAGAGTATCCTAGTTCCCCTAACCTAGCCCTCTCAGCTTCAAAGCTGGCAAATGCAGCTTTTCTGGGCTGGATGGAAGAATTGCCTCTGATGTATGAGATCCCAGGTTACTGGAAGATGTATTGGAGGCCGCGTACCTAGTTGTAGCAGAGTCGTAAACCATGGCCTTCTCAGCTGGAACGGTATTAGTACAATAACCGTGGCTGAGGACTTCCGAAGTCGGGACAGGAATCTTGTAATCCGAGAAGTTGGAAGGAAAATGTACCCTAGCTCGCAGTTCCATGAAAGAACTAGGCAGTTTGTCCCTTCAGGTAATGGAAAGTGGGCTCTGGACAGGAACCTCTGACACTTGGAGTTCTTTGGCGTGGCCGCTAGGTCGACTTCTGGTACTCCACAAGTTTTCGTAAGAATGGAGAATACATGTTGGTTCAGGGACCATTCGTTGTTTGAAAGCGTCTTTCGGCTTAGGTAGTTGGCCAACGAATTCTGTGTTGCTGGGACGCATACTCCCCACAGATCTAACAGGTGCACTTGTGCCCCTTCCATTATGGGCGAACTTCCTCCTGAAGCGTGCGACTCCTGATGCCCCCCTGTCTCTGGATACATGACACCGCTACTTATTGTCCATCCTGATCAGGACACTCTTCCTCTCTAGAAGATGTGCAATGGCCAGGAGGGCCTGAAAGGCTGCTCTGAGCTCTAAAATATTTGACACTATGCCCTGAGCCCAAAAGTGCCACTGTCCTTGGGCTACTCAGTCTAGTTAGTGTGGACCCCATCACCCCTGGCTGGCGTCCGATGTTACTACTTCTGGACTTGGGGGAACTTTTGGAATGGACTCCCTGAGGTTGGACGGATGTGTCCACCACCATACTAATTGCTTTACCCAGTTTGGGATGTGAATGGTTTGGAGTATTGACATTCTATTCGACTGCCTGAGAAAGGAGTTCTGTAAGACTCGCATGTGCCACAGGGGCCACTGTATCAAGGGTATGGATGCTGACATGGACCCCAGGGTACTGAGGCAGGCTCTGACAGTTAGACGTCTGGATGATAGCAGACTCTGTATCTTCTGGAGCAAGGGCTTCAGCCTCTCTTGAGGGAGTTGCACCCGGTACAACCTGGTATTTTATTCTGCCCCTAGGAACACCCCGACTTGCCAAATACTCTGGGTGCTGAGGCGATGCCGAATGGGGGGCACCAAAATTGGAAATGGGATTGATCGATTGAGAACCGAAGGCACCTCTGGAAGGTAAGATGAACTGGGAAGGTAAACGTCCGAAAAATCTAGAGATAGCATCCAGTCTCCCACGTCCACTGACAACAAATGGACTGAAGGCTTTTCCAATCTGAGGGCCTCTATTTTGATCGTCTGTTGAACTTCTTTAGGTCCAAGACTGGACGTAGATCCCCGTTTTTTTTTTTTGTACCAGAAATAAAGGGGAATAAAACCCCTTCCCTTTCTGGTGCGGAAGTACTTGGTAGGCTGGAATGTGTTCCCTGGCAATGTGCCCATGAATTTACAATTGTGTCCGGTCTTGATAGAGGATAGTGTTCATGGATCTGTTATACGAGTTGCCCATATCCGAGCGAATCTCGAGTCTGGTGCTCCCCTGAGCTAGGTGGGCAGACGGACCCTCAAAAAGGATTTCTGCTGTTCCCCAGCTGTGATTGGCTTACTGTATCTACATGAAGGAGGGTCGAGTCTTCCAGTCCCTCCTAAATTCCCTGCCGGGGCGGTAGGATCTAACATCCCTGTACTTGACAGGAAGATCACGCCTGTAAGTGGGGCCCCTCTGGGGCTCTGGTTTCCTATCGGAGGGAATCAGCCCGGACTTTCCCCCGGTAACCTTGGAGATGGCCGAGTCCATCTTTGTGCCAAATACACTTGAGCCGCCATATGGAATTTTGCACCAGTTGATTTTGATGCTGCCTTCGCTATCCAGGGTCTCAGCCATAAGTCGCCCCCTCAGGAGCCGTAAGCCAACTTAATTTTCCTGCAGGGAGGAGAATATCTTCCCCTGGTCGGCTCCTTCTAGAATGGAATTCTCAACATTGGCCGCCCATGCAGCGATAGTTTTATCGACTGCCGCCGTGGTGATAGCCGGCCTACAAGCGTCTCCTGTCGTGGAGCAGGCTTTCTTCAGTTCTATATTGATTTTACGATCAAGAGCGTCCCGGAAGGTAACTGCGTCTTCAATCGGTAGAGAAACGTCTCTAGCGAGTCGCCTTAAAGATGAATCGACCGTAGTTGCATTGATCAAAGAATCGATCTTAGACTCCCACAAGGGGTACAATCTGCAAACTTGTTGCTCATACTGGGCCGCTTATGCGACCCCCCCACTTATCCTTTATGAGGTTCTCCAGCTCTTCGATGAAGGGAAATGATTCAGGACCCCCTTTTCAGCACCGGGAAATATTTCTGAACCTTCAGAAGTTCTGCCATAACCTCCTCCCAGCCGATCGCTTCCTTGACTGAATGGGCAAATGGTTCAACCAAAAAGAGACAGTCCGACGACTGCTCACACTCCTCATTCTTAGAGAGGGTTACTGCACCCGGGCGTAACGGCCGGGCGATGTGCTTGGGGAAGGATCGCCCACATATGATCCCTGTGGCGATTCTCCTAGGAGCTCAGTATCTACTCTGGCCTCCGAATCCTTGGTTACTTCCATGAAGCACGAGCGGCAGGCCAATTCCCCTGGCAAGGCTGGCGCCCCGCATATTTGGCAAACATTTGCCGTGGTGCGGGTAAGATAGCTCTGTCTGAGATGAAGGTAATCGTCTGCGGTGGGACCGACTATGACGGGAGTGGCTGTGACGCGATCGGCTATGCCTTGATTGAAGAAATCAAGAGGGTAATCTTGAGCGACTTCTTGCGCCTTCTGCCGGAAGCATGGCTAGAATCTCCCTCTGTGCCGCAAACTTGCGTCTCTTGACCCGATAGGGCTACCAAAACTGTAGCGTCAGTGGCCAGGCTCTCTTTTTTGTCTCCCCTCTACTTACCACCTTCTGGACGGCCTCTATACCTGGTCAGCTGATGGTGGTCTGCAAGGGCAGTGGCCCCCATGAGGATAGCAGAGAGACAGCCCGAAAAGGTGGGGAAAAAAAAAAAAGAGAGAAGGAAAAACATTACAATATCCGAGACTCTCTGCAATAAACACTGTTTTATATATTCAACATTTATTTAATTTTACCATTGCTGCCTATAGGCCCACTGGGGAATCTTTTTCTTTCAAACATTACAATATGTCCCCCCCCCCCCCCCAACATTTCTATTTATTAAATTAATATAATAATTTTATATACATATATCCTTTTTTTTGGGATTATATTAATTGTTTAATTATGGATATACTTTCTCCTATGGTATGTTATAAATTAATATATACATGTATTATATCTTCTATCCTATATGTTCCTTTTTTATTTTTTTATTTGTGTGTGTGTGTAATCAATTAGCCCAGGCTGATCTGGGACATGCCTGCACACACCTGGTGCAATCTTCACTCTGAGTAGAGCAGAGCAGCAGGGCGGCAGCCAGAACTACAGAGCAATAGGACCGTTTCTTTTTTTTTTCTTTTTAATGACGCGCGCATGCACAGAAGCGTTCCGCCCGGCGCCATTTGGAAGAGGGCAGATTAGACAGGCGGCGTCATCACTGAGCTGCGCGCATGCGCAGAGCGCCAAGGGGTACGCAGCGGTGACCCCGAGAGTATGGGGTGTCAGAGGAACCACAGGGCTCAGCAGAGCTGAGAAAAAAACAACAGGCAGACAAAGGTACAAAACGGACTTACCTTAGGTGGTAAATGTAATGATACAAATACCTTTGTGGAAGCACACACTGCACTGGAAGGAAAGACAGAGCGAAAGTGGGGGCCACTGCGAGATTTGAAGCTTCTTTAAAGCTTGCTATAGATGCCAGTATAATTCCAAAGCCCCTGAGACCACCAGAACGGGGTTCCCACCATAAAGCTCATTTAGAGACTGTACAGGAGGGACTTCCAAACAGGAGAGGCTGAACCTGCTGGGGCGATTTGCGGTAAGAGGCATGCTTTTTGCTTGTTCATTCTATCTTGTCAGGTGAGGATAAAAAAAGAGAATGGTGCGGGGCGTCTCCCCTTCAAATTTATAGCTAACCAATCCTGTCAGGTTGTGGGGGCGGAGTCACAACCCAGTGTGTGCTGCCATGGATGCGTCAGGAAACATACAATAAGTATATGTTGTAAAAGGCTGTAGCAATGAAAATGGTATTTTAGACACATTTCACAGTCCTGAATGCCAGCAACTGAAGTTGAAGATCAATTGCCTATGTTGCTCACAGGTAATCGGGATCCTGCTGATGCAACATACATGCAAAGTGAAACTCCTTTCAGGCAGCATATTGTGCACTAGATACACTCCCTGTTGTTGAAAAGTACAATATAGAGTCTTTTTTGGTGTATTTTAATCATATTACAATATTATGCAGACCCTATTTTTTTTTGCCCTATGTCTTTAAAACCTCAAACAATCTACAAAATACATGAAAAAATATAAGGAAAAGCCATGAAATAATTTTTTTATGTTTTTACACTTTTTGGTGAGGATGTCATTTTTTTCAACACAGAACGCGTGATCCTGGTCACTAAAACAAAAACACAATAATAAATACCCCAAATATAGGTAAAAACTTTTTTTTTATTTTTTTACTTTTTCTTTTTTATTCTTTGTGTGTTTTGTTTTTTGAGCTTTTTTAGAGAGAACAGGGAAAACCCTGGTCAAAACAGCACTTTTAATGCCTCGCACACACGACCGGTTTTCCCGCCGGGAAAACTGCCATGTTTGCATTTGATCGGGAAAACTGGCCGTGTGTATGCTCCTTAGCAGTTTTCCCAGGGAGGAAGCTGTCTTAATGAAGGAAACCGGGGGAGGACCTGCCCTGGAGGAGACCGGCAAAGTTCTAGCGTCTCGGGTGAGGCCTGGTGACCTAATATTTACTGTTGTGTTCCCGACAGGAAAACTGCTAGCAAAAAAATTAGAACTTGTTCTCTTTTTCCCCGCCGCGATTCTCTGCGCTTTTTTGCTCGGCAGTTTTCCTATAGGAAGCAATGCGAGGGAGCATACGAACGGCCGGTTTTCCCGACGCAGCTGTCATGGCAGTTTTCATGTCAGGAAAACTGGCCATGTGTACACAGGGAAAAGGTAGACTTTTGACCGCCGGGAAAACCAATAGTGTGTATTAGGCATTGCACTTTTATTACTGGGTGAAAGCATGTGGTACTGACCGATTTTGGAAGTTACTGTTTGCACTCTGTGGGTGCACAATTGCACAATTCGGTTCAGCTCTGCATAAAAAAAAAAATGTTAGCTTCTAACTTCAGCTTTGACAGTAAAACCTGGAGCCCTGGTTCACACTGGGCTGCGGGAATGAAATCGTACGATTTCACTCCCGCTGGCAGTCCCGATTTTGGCTGCGATTTAAGAGACATCTGTGCAGGTTTCTGCACAGATGTCAATGTAAATCGCGTCCTGAAATTGCAAAAAGTAGTACAGGAACTACTTTTTGAAATCGGTGCAGTGCTGCAGATTAGGACAGTGTCATTGCCGGCAAATGCCGCCGATTTGAGATGAGATTTCACATGTGAAATTGCATCTCAAATCAAACTAAATCGTACCCAGTGTGAACCTGGGCTAAAGCTGATTGGTTTCTATGCAGAGCTGCACCAGATTTTGCACTCTCTAGTTTTAGCAAATCAACCCCACTGTTTTTTTTTTTTTTCATATAGTCTAAAACCCTTCAAACAACATATAATTCTGGGTAAAAAAGCATACTTTTATTACTTATATTATACTTATATTTTTATTATACTTATATTTTTTATTTTTACTTTAATTAACTGAATGAATGGATTATACAATTCATTAACTAATCCATTCATTGTATTTGTGACTGATAAGGCCCCATGTCCTCATTTTACTTCCACAGAGTGTATTCAAGGGGCTATGCTTACATTTAAGGCCATTGATAAAGAAGCCCAATTAGTAAAAATCATTTTACGAAGAGAGTTCTTCGTCAGTGGCCTGGAATATAAACACAGGTCATTGATTATATATTATAAGAAGGTAAAATACAGACAAGGTGCCTCATCAATCAGAAGCACAGTGGGTTGATGCTAAATAGTAAATCCAGTCAGAACCCCTAGAGAGCTAGCGATAGGGGCTAGAACAGGGGTGGGCAAACTTTTTGACTCGAGGGCCGCAATGGGTTCATATACTGGACGCGGGGGCCAGACCAAGAGTAGATGGACGGTGTGTATGTGTGAATTAATATAAATTAAATTTAAATTTGTAACATTAAATGTTTCGATTAATTTAAGGTAGAAAAGCATAAAAATTGTTATTTTACAAAACTACAATTGATGGCACAGTGATTGCGTTTGATGGCATGGCACAGTGGTGACAATTGATGGCACAGTGGCTGCGTTTAAAGGCGTGGGACAGTGGCTGCATTTGGCATGGCACAGTGGTTACAATTGATGGCACAGTGGCTGCGTTTAAAGGCGTGGGACAGTGGCTGCATTTGGCATGGCACAGTGGTGACAATTGATGGCACAGTGGCTGCGTTTAAAGGCATGGGACAGTGGCTGCATTTGGCATGGCACAGTGGTGACAATTGATGGCACAGTGATTGCTTTTGATGGCATGGCACAGTGGTGACAATTGATGGCACAGTGGCTGCATTTGGGATGTCACAGTGGTGACAATTGATGGCACAGTGATTGCTTTTGATGGCATGGCACAGTGGTGACAATTGATGGCACAGTGGCTGCATTTGGCATGGCACAGTGGTGACAATTGATGGCACAGTGGCTATGTTTGATGGCATGGCACAATGGTGACAATTGATGGCACAGTGGTGACAATTGATGGCACAGTGGCTGTGTTTGATGGCATGGCACAGTGGTGACAATTAATGGCACAGTGGCTGCATTTGATGGCATGGCACAGTGGTGACAATTGATGGCACAGTGGCTGCGTTTAAAGGCATGGGACAGTGGCTGCATTTGGCATGGCACAGTGGTAACAATTGATGGCACAGTGATTGCTTTTGATGGCATGGCACAGTGGTGACAATTGATGGCACAGTGGCTGCACTTGGCATGGCACAGTGGGGATAATTGATGGCACAGTGATTGCTTTTGATGGCATGGCACAGTGGTGACAATTGATGGCACAGTGGCTGCATTTGGGATGGCACAGTGGTGATAATTGATGGCACAGTGATTGCTTTTGATGGCATGGCACAGTGGTGACAATTGATGGCACAGTGGCTGCATTTGATGGCATGGGACAGTGGCTGCATTTGGCATGGCACAGTGGTGACAATTGATGGCAACGTGAATGCTTTTAATGGCATGGCACAGTGGTGACAATTGATGGCACAGTGGCTGCGTTTGATGGCATGGGACAGTGGCTGCATTTGACATGGCACAGTGGTGACAATTTTTGGCACAGTGATTGCTTTTGATGGCATGGCACAGTGGTGACAATTGATGGCACAGTGGCTGTGTTTGATGGCATGGCACAGTGGTGACAATTGATGGCACAGTTGCTGCGTTTGATGGCATGGCACAGTGGTGACAATTGATGGCACAGTGGCTGCATTTGATGGCATGGCACAGTGGTGAAAATTAATGGCACAGTGACTGTGTTTGATGGCATGGCACAGTGGTGACAATTGATGGCACAGTGGCTGTGTTTGATGGCATGGCACAGTGGTGACAATTGATGGCACAGTTGTTGCGTTTGATGGCATGGCACAGTGGTGACAATTGATGGCACAGTGGCTGCATTTGATGGCATGGCACAGTGGTGAAAATTAATGGCACAGTGACTGTGTTTGATGGCATGGCACAGTGGTGAAAATTAATGGCACAGTGATTGCTTTTGATGGCATGGCACAGTGGTGACAATTGATGGCACAGTGGCTGCATTTGGCATGGCACAGTGGTGACAATTGATGGCACAGTGGCTGCGTTTGATGGCATGACACAGTGGTGACAATTGATGGCACAGTGGCTGCGTTTGATGGCATGACACAGTGGTGACAATTGATGGCACAGTGGCTGCGTTTTGATCGCATGGCACAGTGGTGACAATTGATGGCACAGTGGCTGCGTTTGATGGCATGGCACAGTGGTGACAATTGATGGCACAGTGGTGACAATTAATGGCACAGTGATTGCTTTTGATGGCATGGCACAGTGGTGACAATTGATGGCACAGTGGCTGCGTTTGATGGCATGGCCCCACAGCTCTGGTCCCCCTGCATGTTACACAGACACCCTTCAGTTCACACCCCCTTCAGTGCAGACACCCCCCCCCCCTAGTGAAACCCCCCTCAGTGCAAACCCCCAGTGCAAACACCCCCCCCCCCCAGTGAAACCCCCGAGGTGCAAACAGTCCCCCCCCCCCCCAGGTGCAAACACCCCCCTCCCCATTCAGTACCTCTGATCAGCGCAGAGACGATCACGGCACATGGACATAAGGTCCTCCTCGTACACACAGAGAGGAGGGGGAGGTGGCAGCGGTCTTCACTCGGCTGTGCCTGGGTGCCCAGCACCGCTAACAGGCCGTGGCTGTGAGAGGAGGGGATGGATGGTTTCCCGCGGTGTCACCCCCGCAACCCCCCCCTCCTCTTGTACCGCGGCGCTGGGCATGCAGATAAATGTCACTCCGACCCCCCAGTGTGTGGCGGCCCACCCCCTACTTAGTATGCCTCTGGCCGGCACCGCCCTCTCAGAGGAATTCCCCAATCCCACGGGGCGAGAGGCGGCCTATCTGCGCTCGCCTCGCTCCAGCCCCCTTTGAAGCATAGTCCGCAAAGCCGCGGCCTCAATTAGCGGCGATCGCGGCAAAGAGGAGATTGCCGGATTAAAAGGTCTGCCGGGCCGTAGTTTGCCCATTGCTGGCCTAAACTGATGAATAAAATATTTTTTGGGGGATTTATATCAGAAAGTTGAAATAAAATCTCTATGTTGTCGCTATTTTTTTGTTTATAGCGCAAAAAATATAAACCGTAGCGGTGCAGCGTCGCACGACCAGGCAATTATGAGTTAAAGCGACGCAGTGCAGTATCGCAAAAAATGCTCTGGTCATTAAGGGGGGTAAAAGCTTCCAGGGCTGAAGGTGTTTGGCGCTGTTTGGCCATCTGTTGGCACAGGTCAATGTTATCTGGTAAGGAGCTGCAGTGAGATTTATGGATCGGGTGCACCATTAACTGTGGTGAGCTTCTGGTCTGCAGATTTCTTTGAAGCATTTGGGGCTAGATTCAGATACGGAGGCTTACATTTTTGCGGATGTAGCATATCTTGTTTACGCTACGCCGCCGTAAATTAGCGAGGCAAATGCTGTATTTACCAAGCTAAGTTACGGTGGCGTAGCGTAAATGGGCTGGCGTAAGCCCGGGTAATTCAAATTGAGGTGGGCGTGTTTTCTAGTAATGTGTTGTGACCCCAAGTTTTTTGCGTTTTTTTTTAACTGCGCATGCGTCGACCGTGGACGTATCCCAATGCGCATGCTCCAAATTATGATGCTACGACGCATTGTTTTCGACGTGAATGTAATTGACGTAAAGCCCCATTCACAGGCGAGTTACGCAAACAACGGACGCGTTATGCAAATCTGAAAAATTTTACGCGGTCCCCACGTCCATACTTAACATTGGCTGCGCCTTCTTTTTGGTGGTTTATCTTTACGCCGGAAAACGCCTTACGTAAACGGCGTAAATTCATTGCATCGGCCGGGCGTACGTTCGTGAATAGGCGTATCTCGCTGATTTACATATTCTAGGCGTAAATCAGCGGGAACGCCCCTAGCGGCCAGCGTAAAAATGCAGTTAAGATACGCCGGTGTAGGAGACTTACGCTGGTTGTATCTTAACAATATTTAAACGTATCTGACTCTGGCTAAAATGTATGTCTGCAGTAAATGCAGACTGAATTCCTAGCTGCTTTCCAGTAAAAACGCTTTAAAATAGATTAGATCAAAACATCTGATCTACCTGCGGCTGCCAGTTTGCTTTCTTCTTTTTATTTCCTGAATCGCTGTGCGCGTTCCTGTGATTGACGTCACCGTATAGCATAGAACTACTTTTCCTGGCGTCCTTCGCGGTTCGCGCACGCGCAGTTTAAAAAAATGGGCAGGAGAGCTTGTTCTTGTTTCTAAACTAAACCGCCCACTATACCGCCCACTATACCGCCCAACGATTAATATTCATGTTCATATACCCACCCACGCCGCCATTCAGAGCACATGAAGGAAGCAGCAGCAAAACAATGGTAAGTTTTAAAAGTTGTTATTACCTTATGTATTCATTTAACAAGAAACTTAAATTGATGATTTCACTGGTCTACATAAAAAATTGGTCCACATAAAAATTGGTCTACATAAATATAAGATTTTTTTGTAATTACAATTATGGGCATATATAAAAAAAAAAAAAAAAGAATAAATAGACTAATGAAATAATAAATGAAATAATACATATAATATTAATTTTTAATAAACAATATGGGCATAGATTGAAAACAATGAGTAAATGATGATACATTTTATTTTATACTATTAAATATGGTCAAAGAAAACAAAAAAAGGAATAAATACAATTATGAATTCATAAATAAATAATTGATATATATTATAACGTTTACTTTAGTGTTGTTTAATAAAGGCATAGTTGATTGCATATACAATTGAGATAACATAAATTAAAAGAAAAATGAATAATATGAAACAAACTCATAAATTTCAAATCATAATCAATAACAAAAAAAAAAAAGTACGTTAACGATAATAAAGATCTAATAATTTAAAAATATTATTTGTGTCATTATGATAAATAGTGCCCTATCATTGTTTTCACTGGGAGGAATAGTCTCCCATCATTGGTATCATTGGGATAAATAGTGCCCCATCATTGTTATCATTGGGAGGAATAGTCTTCCGCCATTGGTATCAGTGAGAGGTATAGTGTCCCATCATTTGTGTCATTAAGAAAAATAGTGCCCCATCATTGTTATCTATGGGAGGAATAGTCTACCGTCATTGGTATCAGTGAGAGGTATAGTGTCCCATCATTTGTGTCATTAAGAAAAATAGTGCCCCATCATTGTTATCTATGGGAGGAATAGTCTTCCGTCATTGGTATCAGTGAGAGGTATAGTGTCCCATCATTTGTGTCATTAAGAAAAATAGTGCCCCATCATTGTTATCTATGGGAGGAATAGTCTTCCGTCATTGGTATCAGTGAGAGGTATAGTGTCCCATCATTTGTGTCATTAGGAAAATAACTGGGCTAGTGAAGGACGGGGAAAGTGGAAGAGGCCTTGGGATAGTGGAGGACAGGGACAACGAAGTAAGGGGATAGTGGAAAACTGGGCTAGTGAAGGCGCAGATTCTTAGTGACGCTGGCAATAAGGGGTGAAAGGGTTAACTCTAGGGGCAATCAGGGGTAAAAACTTTATTTAAAAAATGTATGGGGGTACCTAACGCTATAAAAACCTGGCGAACGAACCTCAAAAAATAACTAGCTACCCTGCGGCACCAGCGGCACTAATACAGCGATTAGAAAAACGATCGTATAGTGACATCCCTTCCTCTGCCTGTGTTTACATTACACAGGCAGAGGAAGTCACGCGGCGGGACATAATCATGGGACAATCTGTCTTACAGAATGTTGGTTTCAAATCAAACAACTATGCCCACAGTAATTAAGGCCATAATAAAAATATGAATAATAAGAGGATTGGCAAGGGGGTGGCTCGAATAGCTGGGATTACTCCCAGACACTTAACTGCCGCATGTAGTTCCCGATAGGCAGGGACGTACCTGTAATCTGCCTGTACATGGGGGTACATATACACCTAACGCTATAAAAACCTGGCGAACGAACCTCAAAAAAATAACTAGCTACCCTGCGGCACCAGCGGTTTACACACCTCTCATCGCATCCCACAGACATCACGGAAAAACGATCGTATAGTGACATCACTTCCTCTGCCTGTGTTTACATTACACAGGCAGAGGAAGTCATGCGGCGGAAGAGGATTGGCTGGGAGCGATCGCGAGGGGGTGGCTAGAAACGAATAGCTGCCCCCTCATCCCGGATTACTCCCAGACACTTACCGACTACCGCATGTAGCGGAGGGGGTCCCGATTGGACCCCCGACCCACGGGAAGGCAGGGACGTACCTGTACTCCCATCTGCCTGTCGGTGCCATTCTGTGGACGTACATATACATGCGGCGTGCGTTAAGTGGTAAAAATGACGGGAAAGTACAAATTCCCCCCCAAATTACCCCTTTTTGGAAAGTAGACAGATTGAGGCATTTAGTGCGACCTTTTTTTAAGATGTAAGAAAAAAATGTCAAATCATTTTTAATTCAACTTTTTTTTTTTTAACCACTTCAATACCGCACGTCCACAATCTCTTATCCCGGGTGGACGTCACATGACGTTCTGTACTTTGTGCTGTGATATCTGAATGATGCCTGCACCTAGAGGCATCATTCAGATATCATTTTCTTCCGGCGGCGATCCTGCGCACCATAAGAACAATCATAGCGGGGGTTCCGCCGCTTGATAGTTCTTATAGGCGGCGGGAGGGGACATCCCCCCTCCTGCCGCCATCCGGTGCTTCTCTGGGCAACCCCATGCCATCGGGGGCCCGGAGAGATGATCGCCATGCGTCGGATGGGAGGCATAGAGATGACCAGATGGCCACCAGTCATCTCTATGACTGTCAGAGGTCGGGGCGTGATGTGATGAACAAACCGCAATTGCGGCTAGTAAGAATGAGATCTGTGAATTTTTTTTCACAATCTCATTCTTTCCAGCCTGGAGGAGAGATGTGGGGGGAGGGGGAGGTCTTATTGGCCCCGCATCTCTCCTTAAAGAGGACCTGTCACACACTATTCCTATTGCTAGAGATGTTTACATTCCTTGTAATAGGAGTGATTGCCTTTCATGGCATGGCACACTGGTGAAAATTTATGGCACAGTGGCTGCGTTTGATGGCATGGCACAGTGGTGACAATGGATGGCACAGTGGCTGCGTTTGATCGCATGGCACAGTGGTGATGGCACAGTGGCTGCGTTTGATGCATGGCACAGTGGTGACAATTGATGGCACAGTGGTGATTGGCACAGTTTTGATGGCATGGCACAGTGGTGACAATTGATGGCACAGTGGCTGCGCTTGATGGCATGGCACAGTGGTGACAATTGATGGCACAGTGATTGCTTTTGATGGCATGGCACAGTGGTGACAATTGATGGCACAGTGGCTGCGTTTGATGGCATGGCCCCACAGCTCTGGTCCCCCTGCATGTTACACAGACACTCTTCGGTTTACACCCCCTTCAGTGCAGACACTCCCCCCCTAGTGAAACCCCCCTCAGTGCAGACCCCCCCTAGTAAAACCCCCTTAGTGCAAACCCCCAGTGCAGACACCCCCCCCCACCTAGTGAAACCCCCCTTAGTGCAAACCCCCAGTGCAAACACCCCCCCCCCCCAGTGAAAGCCCCCAGGTGCAAACAGCCCCCCCCAGGTGCAAACACCCCCCTCCCCATTCAGTACCTCTGATCAGCGCAGCGACGATCACCGCACATGCACATAAGGTCTTCCTCGTACACACAGAGAGGAGGGGGAGGTGGCAGCGTCTTCACTCGGCTGTGCCTGGGTGCCCAGCACCGCTAACAGGCCGTGGCTGTGAGAGGAGGGGCTGGGCAGGCAGATAAATGTCACTCCGACCCCCCAGTGTGTGGCGGCCCACCCCCTACTTAGTATGCCTCTGGGTGGCACCGCCCTCTCAGAGGAATTCCCCAATCCCACGGGGCGAGAGGCGGCCGGAGGCGGAGCGCCCACAGCCTATCTGCGCTCGCCTCGCTCCAGCCCCCTTTGAAGCATAGTCCGCAAAGCCGCGGCCTCAATTAGCGGCGATCGCGGCAAGAGGAGATTGCCAGTGGGGGCCGGATTAAAAGGTCTGCCGGGCCGTAGTTTGCCCATTGCTGGGCTAGAACCCCTTTCCAGTTTTTTTTCCTGTCTGTTTGTTTAAATTGTTGTCAGAAGAATAGGCAGTGAGGGTATTATCCTTCAACATGAATTTGTTACTTCTCTTCACTCTATCCAAGTCTAGGAAAAATGGCTTGACATACAGAATACTGTATATACCTGTATATTGACATATAAAATTGTTTTAGGTAGGCTTAAAATGTTGTAAATTAAGAATGCTTTCAGAAATATAAAAAAAAGAAGCGTTAAAGTGGTTGTAAACCCTTTTTTTGTGACTTCTACCTATAACTCCATGCCGTTTCTTCCCTAGCCTTTGCCGTTAATGATGGCTCCCGTGCACATGCGCAGGAGTTGCATCACGCGGCTCCGGGGAACAATAGAGCCGGAGTCCGTGGCCCAGAAAGGAAACTTCCCACAAGTGTTATGTAATTATTTTACCCCCACTGACCACAAAGACTGAGCCATTTTCTACTCCCACTGGCAACAGTCCGGCCCTCCTAAACTCTAAGGATAGTAAACTGGCCCTTTGTTTCAAAAGTTTGGCGACCCCTGCCTTAGAAAGTGAATGGGAGTGCATCAGCTGTACAGACTTACCTGCACAGCCAAGTTTGACAGATACACCAGGACAGGTGCACAGACCTGGACAAAGAGCGTGTGTATGAAGGATATGGAAGTAGAGGAGAACAGTACTTTCGTTACAAACATACAAAGAAATGCTTGCTGATCCACATGATCAATGCTTTGTGTTCTGGTACATTGGATGGACACTTTGCCTCCTAGCATGAAGGAACGGTTTATTTGTTTGAACAGACTGGAAGAGATGGAGTAGCTGATCCTGACAGCCCAAGATAGAATCTAATAATTTACCACAACTTGGGCATGCTGGATGCATACAAATGAATTAGACTTTGATTTAACCCCTTGACGCTGACATAAAACCTATATACGGTCTCACTGGATTGGGCTTTTTGCCATGGGCTACATATATACAAACCTCTCTTTGTGCTGGGAGCGCACCACACAGCGAGCTCCCAGCACAGAGACCAGGAGGCTCACAGGGAGCCCCGGGTCCCGTACTAATAATCAAGGCCCAGAACACCCAATGCTGGGTCACCTGATCACTGTGGTAGCCTCTGATTGGCTACCACAGTGATCAGTCACCGTAAAGCCCGCCCCTGTGTTTCTCTCTCTGTAAAATGAAAATGAAAAATACATTGGGCCAGATTCAGGTAGTCCAGAGCATCTTTGCTCTGGAGTAACGCTTCTCATTTGCGTTGCGCTGCAGAAATTTTAGGAGCAAGTGCTGTCATTCACGAAGCACTTGCTCCTAAAGTTGCGGCAGCGCATCGCAAATGAGCCGGCGGAATTCAAATTGGGCGGGTACGGGGCGTGTAGTATGCTAACTACGCGCGATCCCGCCGCCAACGTACTGCGCATGCGTCGAGTGTCAAAACATCCCCGTGCGCATGCTCCAAAATCTGTGAATGAACGTCAATGACGTCACATTCCCATTCATGACCGTTTTACGCAAGCAACGTTTTTTTTTTTTTTCCCGACGCGATGACGACGCCTATACCTAACATAGGATACTCCAACCCCATGTAGGTATATCTATGCGCCGCGTATCCCGTCCGGAAACGTCGTATCGTCATTGCGTCGCGCCGGAATTCGATCGTGAATTGCCGATTTCCGCTCATTAACATATTTTTTGAGCGTAAATCGGCGGGAACGCCCCCGGCGCCATTTTTAAGTTGACGTAACGATGCGATGGCGAAACTCAGTTACGCTGCTCGCATCGGAACTTCAACCCGGCGTTTCTTGTTTTCTGGTTACAGAAAACAGAAACGCCGGCTTAAAGTCACAGTTAGGCTGGCGGATCACTCGATCCGCCAGCCTAACTGTTCGTGAATCTGGCCCTAGGTATCTTTCTCTCTCCTTGCAGAGAAAAAAAACTGTGTGTAAAAATAAATAAAGAAAAAAAATAAAGAATAAATACTTAGAACAAGGTTTGATTTAGGCCGGTGCGATAGTTAGTGTTTGGGTCACGTAAGGGTCAAATATCAAGGTCAGGGTCATGATATTTTGGGCAGGGTTTTGTGTCAGTTATGCCCTGTACACACGACCTTTGTCCGACCAAATTCACATCGGAATTCCGACGGAATGCCATCGGAGAAAAAGAGAACCTGTTCTCTATGTAATCTCCGATAGAATTCATTGGAATTTCAGATGGAATTTCTCCGATGGGGCATACACACAGTCGGAATTTACGATGGAAAAAGTCTGTCTGACCTTTTCCATCGGAAATTCCGATCGTGTGCACGAGGCCTTCGTGTCAGTGTGTTTTAGGTAGGACAAAAAAAAAAGCAAAATGCGCACTGTTCTGTGCCGTACTGTGGGTACAAATAAAAATGAACCTACACATATGTGGTATCGCTGCGATTGACAGGTGCAGGGTAATTTATTTTGAGTTGTCCTTTGGTGGTAGGTTATGGCAGTAACAAGAAATATACAGCCAGTTTTTCTTTGATAATAATAAAAAATCAGGAGATATCAATTTACCACTAAATGAAAGCCCAATTTTTCCTAACAAAAACATGGTATTAAAGTTGCACAATCGTGCTTAGGCATTATTATTTGTTTTACCCTTAGGCGTGAAGGGGTTAAGAAGTTTATTAAGCTAAGGTTCCGAATGGGGTTGTCCGCGATCTCAATACTAGGTTTTTCCTTGCACACATGTTCTCATCGCTCCACCTTTGCAAATGGTTGATGGATTGAAGTCATAGCGATTGATTGGCTTGGCAGAGAGGATCTTTGTCCTTTGATGTTACCAACGGCCTAACAGAACACTACAACCACTTTTACTGATCTTCCTTTCCTACTTTTAGCTTCTTACTTTACCCTTCTCCTCCCCATGCCAACCCCCATTTTTTTTTTTTTTTACTTTTGTTTAGTTATTTTGATTTTGTTTTGTAACAGCCTGTACGTAATGTGGCTTTGGACGATTCATTTACAGTTTGTCTTACTAGGCTGGAGGTGGCCCATTGATTGTCTTGAGGACTCCCACACTTGTGCTAGCACCTTGAAGGGGTCCTGCTTTGATATAATGTTCTGTTTTTGTATTTGTTTTAGTATTATGTTATGTTTTTGTTTTGGTATTATGTTATGTTTTTCTTTTTCTTTTGTCAGACCGCGTACACACAATCGAATTTATCTGCTGACCGTTTCAGCAGACATCTCCGATCGTGTGTACGGGCTAGCGGATATGTTTTCCCATCGGACAAATTTCAAAGCATGCTTTGTCCGCCGGAGACATGTCCGTCGGATTTGTCTGCTGGTTAGTACACTAACCAGCGGACAGAACTGTCTGTGCATGCATCGAATGGATTCGGCGCATGCGTGGAAGTATTTTACTTCCTGGAGTGGTGACGTGGCGGCGTCAACGTCACCGCCACGTCACCGCGTCCTCAGCCCGAGGGGATTTTTGTCCGATGGTGTGTACACGCCATCGGACCAAAATCCGATGAGACATGTCCGCTGCAAATGGTCCGTCGGACATGTTTGAGCGGACATGTCTCATCGTGTGTACGCGGCCTTACTATGTTATGTTTTTCTTTGGGTAGTATGTTATTTATTTATTTATTTATTTTGGTATTATATTTAAAAAAAAAATATTTTTTTACTTACTTTCTAATAAAAAATAAAAAATATTATGTATCAAAAAATGTAGAGGAGAACAAGTTAATGGAAGGTATTATAAGGACAGGTAGACATTTTTTTTGATCTAACAATGATTCATTTTTCAAATACATCCATTTTTAGTATCAGAAAGATACAAGTTGGTGACTTGGTTCCCTTCCTGTCTCTTTCTTTTATTGTGGTTTGATTTTTAATCAAGTCATAAAAGCAGAATCCCACACAATAAAAGTAAACAGTTCCGTGAATGGCTTCCTGTCAGGCAGATGTTAATGATGCAAATAGCATGCTAATAAAATATTGACATTATGTTCAGTGGTTCAAGAACTGATTTTACAGACCTGCCTGACTTAGTAATGTTCCAATTGTCTCTGCAAGCTGCTTAGTGCAGCAAGCTAAACGTGTAGGAATTTACCCACATCAAATTCATTAGCAGCTTAAAATAAGAAGCGTATTAACATAACAGACTGTGCACAGATTTGATTACCGATACCATTTTCTGTAATCAACATGTTTTTTTTTTTCCAGGGATTTTTCCATTAATGAGACTTGATTTATTTAGTTTAGTCATTTTCAAAGTGCTGCTGACCTATTGAACATCGCTAGAGAGTACATTGAACCATTCACAGCAGTTCTTGTCCCCAAAGGAACTTACAGTCTGATATGGTTAGAACAGTTATAAGGGTGATTAACACACTGTTTATTCCAGTGGTAAGAATCTTCAGATAGGTGTGTGCAAATAGCTGTCGTTGTTTTGCCCATACACTGCAATGACAGGCTAACGATGGCCGCAGCTATTCTCTATTGTTTGTACAGTCAGGAATTACCAGCGGTTACCAGATGATCATAGCTGCATGTATTCTGTCTGCATCCAGCCACAATCACTGTCATAAATCATAAATATCTGCGTTCCCTGTCATTGCATTTTATGCAGCTCTTCACACACATCTGTCGTTCCAGATGTGGGAATCCACCGATTCCTACCGCTTCCATATGCAGTGTGTGCTAAATGTTCATGTGAATGGACCTTAAGCGGTTGATTTATTAAAACTGGAGAATGCTAAATCTGGTGCATCTCTGCGTAGACACCAATCAGCTTCCAGGTTTTATTGTCAAAGCTTGACTGAACAAGCTGAAGTTAGAAGCTGATTGGCTACCATGCACAGCTGCACCAGATTCGCCACTCTCCAGTTTTAGCAAATCAACCGCTTAAGGTCTACAGGCCATGAATAGTGAGAGGACACTAAAGCACCTAGAAGAAACCTACATTGATATAGGGAGAGCCCTTGTTTTCTTTCAGGAGGGTATATTATTAAAACAGAATTTTCTTTTTTTTCTTTTTTTAAAAGTACACATTAAAACTGAATTTCAAGTAGATGTAAAAATATGATCTAATGCAAGCAAATAATGTGCAAGAATCTAGTGAACATGATTGTGGCCTTGTATCAGGCTCTTGTAATCGCCTATTCTTCCTGTAATCCCCTGTTATTCTTGTAATCCCCTATTCAGCAACAGGGGAAAGAGCAGGGGAAGAGCTAAGGATCCAATCAGATGTTCTGCTTAGGTATGTGCTCAGGGCCGTCTTTAATATGGTTTGGGCCCTGGGCAAAAAAAAATTTTGGGCCCCCCTCCAGCTTATTTTGGGCCTGGCTGGTTCACATGTATGTGTTTTGGCTGCCCTCATTTGTGTAGGCACAGCAGCCCATTGATTTGAATGGGCTGCCATGCCTTTGTTTCCTGCAGAAAAAAGGTGCATTCAGCATTTTAAAAATACAGTTGCCTTGAAATCCATTCTGCTTTTGCACCATGCTACTTACCTGCAGTTCTTGCACACACAAACACACTGTGTTTCTAAAAGCGTGACCTAAACGTCTAAAAATGCAGCAAGTTTGACAGTGCAGGAACTGTAGAAAGTCACAGCAGATAGCAGAATGGACAGACAGTGCTGTATTTCATTGCTTGATGGGCATAGGCGTGCTGTGTGCGCAGCCTATTACATGAGGCATGCACTTTTCTTTGCAGGAAATGCAGGCATGGCGGCCCATTCTAATGAATGTGCCTGCACAAATGTGGGCCACCAAAACACATACATGTGAACCAGCCAGGCCCAAAATAAGCCCATCAAGCAGTTAAATACAGACAGTAATGCCATGTGCTCTGAGGCCTTACTCAGCCTGGACTGCAGGTCTGCTCTGTGACTTAAAGAGTTCCTCTATTTTACACATGGCATGGCATGGGGTCCCATGGTGCTAAAGCAGAATGGACAGACGGTGCTGTGATCCCATGCTATGCCATGTGTAAAATACAGGAACTTTTTAAAACACTGACCAGGCCTGCAGTGAATAATCAAATATTATAAAGACTTTGGCCACACTCTACAGAAAACTTCTATTTACAATATAGATTAGCAAACAGTGACATACCTTGAGGAGCAGGACATGAAGAAGTCAGCCTCGGGAAGAGCAAACTGGGGATGTTTATAAAATCACATTCTAATTCACTTTTATATACAAGCAGCACCCAGTGGCAGGAAGGGAGAAGTGCATGTCTAAAGAGAAGCCAGGGGTGCTGTACATTTTAAAACACTGGGAAGGGAAGCAGTACTGTCACTGGCTGCGTGCCGCTGATGATTTTCAGCCTGATTTGTGGGCAGCACAGGGGCTTAACGGGCGGCAGGGCCGCAATCAGGAATTATGGGGCCCCTTACACAGCTTCAGGCATGGGCCCCCTGGGGCAGAGAACAGGGGGGGGGGGGGTGCTGCCGCCTGAAATTGAGAAATGGGGGGGGGTGCTGCCACCTGAAATTGAGAAATGGGGGGGGGGCTGAAGAAGAAATATATATAAAAAAATGGGATTGCCATCTGGGGACCTCTGGGCCCTTTTAATAATTTTTTTTAATAAAAATAAATTACAAAAAAAGGGGGGTTGCCATCCGGGACCTCTGGGCCCTTTAATAAAAAATAAAATAAAAAAAATATATATTAAAAATAAACATTTATAAAAAAAGGGGGGGGGGTTGCCATCCAGGGCCCTGGGGACCTCTGGGCCCTTTAATTAAAAAAAATAAAAAATAAAGAAAATATATAAACAAAAATAAAAAAATAAACATTTATTTAAAAAAAAGGGTGTTTGCCACATGGGGCCCTGGGGACCTCTGAGCCCTTTTAATATATATATATATATATATATATATAAAGTTTTTTTTTTATAAAAAAAGGGGGGTTGCCATCTGGGGCCCTGGGGACCTCCGGACCCCTAAAAAAAGGGGGTTGCTTTGGGCCCCCAACAGTGACAGGGCCCTGGGCAGCTGCCCCTGTTTGCCCTATGGTAAAGACGGCCCTGTATGTGCTGGCAAAAAAATATGCTGACAGGAGAAAAGAGCAGAGTGATAGTAAGATGTTCAATTACTCTCCAATCACAGGCTAAAGCAGTGTTGACAACCGTTGGCAGCCAGTAAAAAAACGGCACTTTACTCCTGCCAGTAAACGGCAGTGACAGGAAAAGGTTGCTAGTTAAAAAAATTGCTGAGGCACTCGGCACGGAAGTGCACATACAAAGTTCTAGTCTGGAGCTGACCAAGACCCTCTCAGTGCCTGTTACAGTGTAATCGGACGGCGCCGGCAGGAGGCGGGTCTGGTGGAGGCAGTTCCTGAGCTTGTCGTGTGATGTCATGGTGCAAGGAGGCTGAGCTGAGAGGCCGGATCCTCGTGTGCAGGTCTGCGGGATAGAAGCAAGGCAAGCCAGGAGCAGGACTGTCAGTGCTGTTTGGACTGGAGTGGACTGAAGGGACCACCTGACATGGAGAGAGACTGTCACTGTGACTCAGGAGAGGACGTGTCATGTTGGTGAGGTGTCATCATCATCTGTGCGGCTGCACACTGCTGTCAATGTGTAAGTGCCTGCTCATTCTAATTTCTTGCCCTGCTGAGTCCTGTCCCTGAGCTACTTACTTACTATATTTGAAATAAAATAAGAAACATTTTTTTTAATATCTACCCTAAATCGTATTGCTAATTGCATATTGTACTTGTTTGTAGCCTAAATACTGAAATTTTCACTTAAAGCGGATGGCCCATTGAAATTTTTTTTTAAAAGCCAGCAGCTACAAATACTGCAGCTGCTGACTTTTAAAAATAGGACACTTACCTGTCCTGGAGTCCAGCGGCGTCCGCAGCAGAGGACGAGCGATCGCTCGTCTCCCTGCTGCTCCCCCTCCATCCACGGTGAGGGAACCAGGAAGTGAAGCGCTCCGGCTTCACTGCCCGGTTCCCTACAGCGCATGCGCGAGTCGCGCTGCGCCCGCAGATTGGCTCCCGCTGTGTACTGGGAGCCGAGAGTTCCCAGCACACAACGGGAAAAACCCGACTTTTGCCCGAGACTGCGGGCCGGAAGTGGGTGAAGATACCTGTCTTTATACAGGTATCTGCACCCTCTCCCCCCTGAAAGGTGTCAAATGTGACGCCAGAGGGGGGGAGGGTTCCGATCAGCGGATCTTCACTTTAGGGTGGAGATCTGCTTTAAAACTGTCATTTTGTTTACATTTGAAAATGCCAGTAAAAACTTGGCTGTTTCAGGAAATTGTGGGTGTTGTGTCATGAATTTCAATCTGGTAGGTTGGCAACACAGGGCTGAAGTCAGGGAGGTGACCTGCTTTCAAGCCTTACTGCAGGAGAGAAAAGGCAGATGACCAGCCTAGTTTTCCTGACTTACCAACCCAGTAACTTTTAGGACTATAAAGATCGTAATACAGGTCTTTTAACAAGTAAAACTGTTCCCCAATATAGATGTCAATGGTGTCTTTAGCTGTTTTCTTACAGTTCAACTTTAACCACTTCAATACAGGGCTTTAAAACCCACCTCCATACCGGGCCTATTCTGGCACTTCTCTCCTACATTTACAAATCATCATTCTTTTGTTCGAAAATTACTAAGAACCCCCAAACATTATGTATGATTTTTTTAGCAGACACCCTAGGGAATAAAATGGAGGTCATTGCAACTTTTTATCTTGCACGATATTTGCGCAATCATTTTTCAAACGCTTTTTTTTTTGTAAAAAGAAATGGTTTCATGAATTAAAAATAATAAAACAGTAACGTTAGCCCAATTTTTTTGTAAAATATGAAAGATGATGTTACATCAAGTAAATAGATACCTAACATGTCATGCTTTAAAATTGCGCACCCTCACGGAATGGCGCCAAACTTCGTTACTTAAAAATCTCCATAGGCGATGCTTTAATTTTTTTACAGGTTGCCAGTTTAGCGTTACAGAGGAAGTCTAGTGCTAGAATTGTTGCACACGCTCTAACGCACGTGGCGACACCTCACATGTGTAGTTTGAATGACGTTTACATACGTGGGCGGGACTTACGTGTGCATTCGCTTCTGAGCACGAGCTACCGGGGACAGTGGCTTTTTTTTTTTTACGGATTTATTTCATTTTTTACACTTTTTTTTACATATTTTTTTCCGATCGCTTTTATTCCTATTACAAGGAATGTAAACATCCCTTGTAATAGGAATAGTGTGCGACAGGTCCTCTTTAAGGAGAGATGCGGGGTCAATAAGACCCCACATCTCTCCTCCAGGCTGAAAAGAATGAGATTGTGAAAAAAAATTAACAGATCTCATTTTTACTAGCCGCAATTGCGGTTTGTTTACTTACGGGTACCCGGGCGTCACGTCATCACATTGCGCCCGGGCCTTTAAGGGTCATAGAGATGAGTCATCTCTATGCTTCACATCCGGTGGACGGCGATCATCTCTCCGGGCCCCCGATGGCACGGGAGAGCCCGGAGAAGCACCGGATGGCAGCAGGAGGGCAGGTGTCCCCTCCCGCCGCCTATAAGAACGATCAAGCAGCTATGATCATTCTTACGGTGTGCAGGATCGTTGCCGGAAGAAAATGATATCTGAATGATGCCTCTAGGTGCAGGCGTATAACGGGCATCATTCAGATATCACCGGACAAAGAACAGGACGTCATATGACGTCCACCCAGGATAACAGATTCCCTTTTTGGACATCATATGACAGCCTGCAGTTTTGAAGTGGTTACAGACCCACCAAAAATGATCTTGGTACTAGACCATACTCTGTATAACCATTTTGACCCATCATTTATTGGGAACTGTAGCAATCCCAGCTCAACTTACAGAACAACCATTACCATGTTGTTGCACTTTCCTTGATTTATTATTATGTTCTCTAAGAGAGATGCAATTTCAGGGCCATGGGGTGATGGATTCTTGATGAGTTCGCCAACAGTTATAGCTAACCAAAAGAATGAATGGGCCCAATAAAATTCACCTGCCAGTGAAATATCAGTTTTGACAGGACTAACCTTTAACAAGTTGTACATTTGCCTTTGATTAAGGTATACAATAATCAGTGAACATCTCAATGGACTTTTTTATTACATGTGGTCTTAATCCATATTGCTAGCAGCTAACAAGTGAAATTGCCTTGAAATAGCCTATTGTCTAATGTACCATGTTTATTTCCTGGTATCCGGAGCCCATTCCCCTGTATATTGCCACCTTCTCTGACTGTGTTTTATATTTTCCACCTCCCTGAATCTAGAGATTACAAAGCAGTTATATAGTACTAAATCCCTGGTGCTAGTAAGGTGTATACTTTGCCATTCTGGTGTGTTTTGTAATAATGTAGGGTGACCAGACGTCCCCGGTTTCCCAGGACAGTCCCTGGATTGAGGACAATGTCCCCGGGCCAAGTCTGTCCCTGGTTTTGTCCCCGGATTTGATTTGAACAGGGGCTGCAGTGATCCTGCCTTTCTGGGTATTGGAGCCATCGACGGACTCGATGTCCATCGGTACCCGCTGATCGTTATGTACACAGGCAGAACGGTGGTCTGGATATGTAAACAAGACAGATTGCTGTTCTATCAGTATGCAAAGCAGGTACAGGGATCTATGCCTTCCCTTAGTAAAAGCATCTCCCCCACAGTAAGAAAACACTTGTTAGACACACATTTAACCGTCTGATTGTCCTAGATGTTATCCCATTCCCAACCAGTGTCATTACTACAGTGACAGTGCATATTTTTAGCACTGATCACTGTATTGGTGTCACTGGTTCCCACAAAGTGTCACTTTGTGTCCGATTTGTCCGCCACAATATCGCAGTCCAGCTATAAAACGCTTACTAGTAAAAAAAAAATGTCCCCGGATTTCATTTTTAAAATGTGGTCACCTTATGTTAATGTGCATAATATAATATGTAATGGTAAGCATGCTTATATCGTGTTGGTAGATCTAAGAAGAAGTAGCTGCCAAAAATAAATCAGATACATTGTACACCATGAATAAGCCAATATTTGCCTTTCTAAAAAGTGACACGTAAATATCAAAGGGCAAGAAAATATGAAATAAACCTAAACCCCATCATGTAATATATTTAAAAATAAGTCCAATATAATATCTCAGTGCAGATCACACTGCATTACATTCTTTCCTGGCCTCGGTGCTCGGGAAAACTGTCAACGTGACTTGGAAGTGACCTCATACACATCGCTTCTGGGTCAAGAATAAGATACAACAAGGGTACTTTACTCTCTCCTCTCTCTCATCTATCCAATGGCACCCTCTGCGTCCATCCCAGGTCTGCAGATGGGCAAGCAAAGCCTGGCATACATAGTGGGGGCACTTTACCGGGGTGTGTGCATGCATTTGGGCGGCAGAAGAAGTGCTTCAACTGAGTCAGTGGGGAGATCACAGTTAAAAAGTACCATCAGCATATCGTAATCTGTCCAATAAAAATTTGTTTTTGTTTTTTTGTTTTTTTTGAAAAGCCTATGGCGTGTGAAACACACTCAAAAAACTCCACCCGGTGCAGAAAAAATGTGCACACACATAAAGAGTGTTCACAAAAACGTGCAGACGGGTGCAACGTCAAGTGGTCCTCCTGTGCAGAAGGGACCCAAACCCTGATCCCCCGGGGCGTTAGGCTCCAGACGGGGACTGAGGTACTGTGGTCCGAGCAACCGAAGCCGACACGGACCCAACTTCCTTGGAGGGACTGCCGAAACAGAACCCTCCAAGTACTAGGTGGGACTCCCCCGAAGGGAGACCCCATGAGAGCAGGTGAACTAAGCCAAAAGGCCATGTCCACCCACTCCCAAGACGTTCAGGGCTGGCCCGAGGACCGGCACCCTACTAATCACACTGTGTACAAAACGTGCACAAACAAAAAAAGACAAAAACGTGACAAACATAGGCAATAAATTAAATAAAGTGGGGGAAAGGGATAGTGGAGAGGAGAGTGAAAGAAGTGGTCATTGTGTTCAACAATGACCAGGCCCTCCGGCCAGGAATAAAAAATTCCTCCGGTCCTGGCCAAAAGGCCCGGCCCAGGAGGCAGGTGCTAAAAAAGCGTGTAGCTGGTGCAGTGACCGTGGTGTCTTTAAATCAAAGTGACCCTCACTCACAGTGATTCTCAGACACCCCTGGACTGCCACTCCAGGGGCACATGCACCATAGGCTTTTCTGTTCCAAATCCAACCCCCCGACCGGCCAGTGCAGCCCTCCACCCCTGCCAGATAGAGAGCCCTTCAAGGTTTTCTTGGGGGAAAGCTGCCCCCATCTAGCAGTCTCCACCAATACTAACCCTTCCAGACTCCCCGTCAACCCAGCAGGATTTGCATGGCCCTACCCCGTCATATCCCAGGGCAGTTCCAGCTCCTCCTACCAGATCACTGACAGATCTAGCACTTACACCAGCCAGCCAGAAGGCCAGACTAGAACCCGGCAAAAAGACCAGACCAGGCACAGCCACCCATCCCCACCAGAAGCACCCTTCCAGGTGGCTCAGACACAACCATTGGCCGGCCCCCAGTATCTGTCGGGGCAGCACGGCGTAGTCCCTGCTGAAACCACCCTTCCAGGTGCAATGATGTTATTGGATTGCATCCACCCTCCACATATAGGAGGTGCTTCAGTGCTCCTCTAACCACTGATGAGAACGGATACCACACCCGATCTTAGCCAAAAAGCCGAGCAGTGGCAGGGAAGACACCTCGATTAGCCCAGCCAGAGTGCAATGGCTGAGCCTCGCCCTGGGAGAACCACCTTCATGATCATGGTGTCTCCCCTGCCAGGTAAGTCCAATAAAAATTTGTTGCCACATCGCATGACCACCTCCTCCAAAGCACCATCTATCACTTCATCAAAAGCAAAGTAGTGGGGAGTTTGTGGTGAATTTGGCTACTCAGTGAGAGATTTGTTAGAAAATTTGTTTCCACCAGGACCGATACATTTGTGAAACATAACTTAAGCTGCCCATAGATGGATCACAATTTGGTTAGTTCAGCAGGGACTGGCCACGTTTTAATCCATCTATGGCTGTTCCTACTCATGGCAAACCCAACAAATACAGAAATAAATAACAATTAGAGCTCAGCCTGACTACAGCCCAGCTTTCCACTAAATTTGGAATATGAACATTCTAGCTTAAGACAAGATCCCTACACTTCCATGCATTGTCACTACAGGAGGAGAGTGTGGTTGTTGTATTTTTAACAAAACCCCTGTGCAGTCAGCTAATGGAACTGACATAAGGTGTATTCTGCTGCCCCTTTTCATACACTATAGGGCAGTGGTGTATTTACGTGTTGTGCTGCCCTAGGCCTGACTAAACCCTCTAGCTTAAATATGACCCAACTCTTCCTGTCAAGGCCACACCCCTTCCACTTTAATATCCACCCTGTCATCTGAAAACCACACCCCTTCCTCTCCAGGCTCCACCATTTCCTCTTAGAGCACCACCTCTTCCTCTCTGTATATTTAAAGTGGATACTAAGTGCCTACTTGTATATTTCGTTTTTTTGCATACAATTTCAAATGTTGTATCTATTATTTTAAGAAATAGTAATCATCAAATTGCAGCCTTATCAATGCCCATCATTGCAGCCTTATCAGAGCCCATTAGTGCAGCCAATCAGTGCCCATCAGTGGAGCCTCATCAGTGCAGCCTTTAATGGATGATGCTAATTGTCTATAGGGTAAGAGGTACTGCCCACATCCCTGAAACGAATAAGCTAGGAAAAAGTATCCTCTTAATGTGACTTTGGGGGGAATGTACTCCTTAAAGATTAGGCTGCACTGATGGGTACTGATGAGGCTGCACTGATGGGCACCGATAGGCTGCACTGGTGGCCACTGATGAGGCTGCAATGATGCTACAAAAAGTATCCTTTTAATGGGACCTTGGGGCGCTGTACTCAAAGTATTGAACATTATATAACATTACATACATTTTATTGAGAAAAGTCAAATAAGAAAAACATGATACAAATTCACAATGGATACAATCACAGTTAGTGAATGCAAAAAACGCATGACATGTAGAAAAAACACTACTCTGTTGTGTACGGATTTCAAGTTTACAAAATTGATCCTCTTCTTGGTGAGTTTTTCTAAACAGAGCATGTCTACAATTAAAAAGAAAGATACGAGAATATATCCTACATGCATAATACAACACAGAAAACAGTTTGTACAAATACACTGACCATGTGGTTTGCATGAAAGATCATTGGTATTGTATCCGATTAAAAACCATGGGAAGACATTCTCCTCTTTCTTAAGGACCCCCTCACGCCGATCCCGAATCTGATGAAAGATCTTAACGACTTCAAAATGCTTTCCAATTTCCAAATCAACTTTTTGAAGTCACCAGCCCTGAATGTCTCTCTGCCCACAGCCCTCTGCGACTTATGTCGACTGAACTTCTTGTTTTCTTGGACTACTCGTTCCATTACATACCTGGGGATTCAGCTCCCTGTTTCCCTTTCAGACCTATATGCCCTGAACTACACCCCCCTGCTTCAGACTATAATTAAAGATCTGAAGGGGTGGTCACCAAAACCCCTATCATGGTTCGGCCGAATAGCAGTGGTAAAAATGAACATTCTCCCCCGGCTCCTATATATCATGCAAGCGATCCCCCTCAGGCTCCCCCTGGCCTTTTTTTCCTCCTATAGATCGGCGTGCACGAGATTTGTATGGCACGACGCACGCCCCCGCCTAGGCTACGCCAGACTCACGGTTCCGAAATTAAAGGGGGGCCTGGGACTGCCGGACATACAGAATTATAATAGAGCCTGCGCATTAACTAGAATAGTTGATTGGGCCACGAATGAGAGTCATAAGAATTGGGTGAGTTTAGAACAGTTGTTCTCTCCCCTTCCACTTCCCCACCTGCCGTGGATAGCCCCCGGTCACACCCCTGCGGAATACGAGGACCACCCATTCATACAAGCTTCCTTGACAGCTTTTCGTGAAGCTTGTACCAAACACAGACTGTCGGACCAATACGGCCCCATGACTCCACTCAGACAGAACCCTGACTTCCCCCCTGGAATGTCCCCCTCGTTTCTGTCCGAGCAGTGGCCCCACGCCACGGTACGGGCCGGACAATTCTTCGTCTCAGGGAAGCTCCTGACACAAGCAGATCTGGCAGGCTTCACGGTTGACAATACGTTCCCTTTTTGGCCATATGTACAAATCCGGCATTTCCTGCACAAAAAGGCCCCTAGTTCGCAATGGTCGAGACAGCTCTCCCCCTTCGAAACCCTATGCAACAGTTTAGAACCACAAAGACACCTAGTTTCGCGAATATATGGCTTAATGTTCTCCCTACACTCGCCCAAATTCCATTGGACTAACCAGCAATGGGAAAGCGACCTTGAGATTAATCCGACAGAAGCAGAATATATACAGACTCATCCACAAGGGTTCAATTAATGTCCAAACGCAGGAAAACGTGTACAAACTCCTCTCCAGATGGTACAGGACACCGCTAAAGTTGCACAGAATCAACCCCGCTCTTCCGAAGATATGTTGGAGGTGCCATCTGGAGACGGGATCCTTTCTACACATCTGGTGGACGTGCCCCAAGCTCCGATCGTATTGGAGCGAGGTCCACAAATATATTGCACGTATATCCTCTGACAACTTAGAGTTTACCCCCGCGCAGTTCCTTCTTCACCACGCTGCGTCTATCCCACGAGGTTACTGTAAATCCTTAGCTATGCACATGGTGAACGCCGCAAGGATGTGCGTTCCCCTTGCCTGGCTCTCGCCCCACCCGCCAACGATAGTCGATTGGTTTAACCGCCTTCAGAAGATAATGGAGATGGAAAACTTGATACATCAAGCAAACGACACTCCCGCTAGATTTACAGAGACCTGGGCCTGCTGGCTGCATTTTACTTCAACAGACGAATATAAAAATGCCAGACTCGGGGGACACTGACCATAGACACTCATGCCCCACTCTCATGATGAGCTGTGGCGGACTGACCCCCCCCTTTTTTTTTTCTTTTCCCGGTTCCACCCAGTCTTCCGGTGGATGGACCTCCTTCTCCCCCTCCTCTCCCCCCCCTCTTTTTCCTGATCCCACTACTCTCCCATATGGATAAGACTGTACTGAATAGCCTACAACCGCTGACACTTCTCGCTTCCTGTCGCAACGGCATGGCTTTAGAGAGGCCTGCTTACAAAGGCAGGTTGAACAGTAGAGATCCGCTCTTACTTGGAGCCAGGAATGAATCTACTGCTGGGAATATACTCCCCTCCACGCTTAGCTACATCACTGACAGATGCTGGAGACGTTAACAACGACTGCTCAGATTAGGAATCAAGCCCAGTTGACCCTTCAACTGACACGTCTCACGCTTCATGCTTTGCTTTACATTGTTTATGCTCGATGTTTATTCCTATTACTATAAGCTGCAGTTCTTCACTGAAGGCCTCAATTTTCTGATCTATGTGGCGGCTGCGCCCGCCTGCATTATATTCTCTGTATGTGTGTAACCATTGTCCTTAAGATTATTGTTACCCTTTAAAAAGTTTATTAATAAAGTTTATTGGAAGAAAAAAAAAGATGAATTATGCAAAAAAAAAAAAAAAAACATGGGAAAAGTTGCTGCCGTATACCAATAAAACAGGACCCACACAAAGAGAGGGGGTGCACAGGTGGCCCAAAACAGGAAACCACACACAGAGGGTGCTAGGTCCTGGCCCAGAGGGGGGGAAAACGCCACACAGCAAGTACCAATGCAACTGATATCACTGAAAAGAAAGTAATGACTAAATTATTGCAACTTTGTAATGAAATGCAGCATTGATGTAATAACTACAAAAAGTGTTATGTGGTTATATTTTTACACCAACATACAAATATTTTTGCTTCAAGGATCGCAGCAAAAAAGGAAGGGAGCACCAGGGTCACCCAAAACTAGCATACGGTATTCGGACTGTACGCCTAGTTATAGACTGGTAGCCTAAAAAATAGGGGAAAGGTCACCTTGGAGGTTATTTATGGAAGGCAAATCCACTTTGCACTACAAGTGCACTTGGTAGTGCAGTCGCTGTAAATCGGTAGTTCTGAAATGATGCGAAGCTCTGCTGATTTTGTCATCCAATCATGTGCAAGCTAAAATGTTGTTTTTTATTTTGCTTGAATGTCCCCCTCGGATCTACAGCAACTGCACTTCCAAGTGCACTTTCAGTGCAATTTCAAGTGCACTTTGCACTTGTAGTTTGCACTTGTAGTGCAAAGTGGATTTGCCTTTCGTAAATAACCCCCATGAGTCCAAATAAGCGCATAATGGACATTCCATCCAAGCAAGGTAAATACAGTCCAAAAATTAAATATAGTGGGCCAGATTCACAGAGCGATTACGCCGGCGTAACAGGAGATGCGCGGCGTAAGTCTAAATCTGCGCATGCGTTTCGATGCTCCGCATCCCCAAAACGAGATACGCAAGAAATCTACTTTTTTTTGTCCGGCGTAATTTCGATAGACAGGCACATCCGTCCGCGCAAAACTGCACTAGACACACCATTGATTTGCTATTCAAATATGCTAATGAGGGAGTTACGGGGATCCACAAAAGAACGTTGGTGCAGCGCAGGCTACGCGCTGTGCACAACAGCTGCACGGCCTGTCTAAAATTAGACCATATAAAAGGTGGTATAAAATTAGACAATTCGTCTACATGTCAGAGAAAGCAACACTGTTAGTGAGGAGTCACACGTGTTGCACAACAATCTGTATGCCAACATGCCAGTGGCATCCATGCTCATAGCTATACTACTGACTTTAGATGAGCAAAGAAGGAAGAGAGCACGGTGGAGGGCACGGAGGAGGGCACGGGAGAGGAATTTTTTTTTATCCCAAAAATTTTTCTTTGCTTTTATAAACATTTTGAGCAGAAATATACATACATATATACATCAGTACATAACATACATACAAATTACAAACACGGTCTTACTATCTTTCAATAGCCCTTTAAAACCTTGATGGATATAATAATCTAATCTGATACAAGCCCCTCACTCTTCACTTGATATATTACACACGCATAGACATCTTTGGCATGAGAGATTCTGAGGTGTCTCGCATCTTCAGATTCACCCCTCATGCCATCCTGGAATTAATCCCAACCCTGAAGGAGCCCAACACCAGCCTGCAGGAAAGGGCCTGCAGATTGACATAAGTGATGACCTGACCCCTGAACTAGACAATCCCCCCCTAACCAAGGCTACCCCGTCTTCTGAGGGAAGAGAAGCCAGGAGCCAGCTCACATTAGGCATCTTTGCACGTTAAACACACACATTAATCATGGCACAATGAGAATGCATGCATGCACACCACTGTGGTCCCTAGCACAGACACATCACATCCTCATCTAATTGGATTAGCACAAGCCCACCATGCTGGACTTGTGAGCAGCAACGCCACGCCACGGCTCCAATTATGTCACTGTACATTCATACACCATTCACACGGACCTGGGGACCACTTCTCCCTGGTCCTGGGGAACCCTTCTCCACCAAAACTGAGGGTGACACCCCTTTTCCGGCAGGAATATCACCCCCGCATTCCAAAAACATTCACAAAAAAATGTCCAGCAAAAAAAAAAAAAAATTTCCAGGAAAAAAAAAAAAGGGGGAAAACAAATTAATGCCGCTGGCGTGAGCCACGCCTGGGGCACCCACGGCCACGGCCCTGTCTCCTCAGGGGAGACTCATGGGGAGGGGGGGGGGTAATCCGGGGAAGGAGGAGCAGCCCCTGGTCTCTGCCCACCTGGCGGCCTGCCCTCCAAGGCCACGGCAATTCTGTTCAGGCCAGCACCTAGTGTTGCCGTGTTGGCCTGAATAGCCTGGGTGAGGGCCCTCACATGCTGCCCAACGTCTGCTGTTGTAGTCTTCAGTACGTTTAGGCAGTTTGTAAGAGCCCGGGAGTGGCAGTCCAGGTCCCCAAGCGTATCCTTTATGGAGGACAGGCTCTCCTCCATCAGCACCAAAAATCTGGCTGACCTGTCCCAGATGGCGGGTCTGAAGGGACTGGGCCCTTCTCAGATTGGCGGGCAGAAGCTCGGCCACCCCCCTGGTCTTCTGGGATGACTTCCTGCCTCCAGCTGATGCTTGTGGCCGGGGAGAAGGGGAGGCGCCCTGTTGGGGGAGGAGTGGAAGGGGCTACCCCTTATGGAGGGCTGGCTGCTGCCTGCTAGAGAGGAAGACTCCTCCAAAAACAACAATCCACTGGCTGACATTACATCCTCCTCCTCCTCAAACTCCTCCTCCTCAACCTCCTCCTCTTCAACCTCCTCTGAGGACTCCGGCATTGTCTGGGGGTCCTTATCAGGCTGTTGTCCCTGGGATGGTGCGGTCAGCCCAGATGGCCCAGCACCCTCCTGCACATCTGTGGATGACACAAAACATTCACAGGTTGGAGGATCCACACACTTGCCACATATTCCCTTTCACCCCCCCCCCCCATGCTACACACCTGATAGGGCAAAAAAACCTTACCTGGCATCACGCCTTAATGACTGGAGTCATAGCCAGGCAGGCCCTCCACCTGTTGTCTATGAAAGGTGTGGGCCACCGCACGCTCCTCCGCTGTCAGCCTAACAGGGCATGGCGGGCCCCCTCCTGTGCCCCTGGCATGGGCTGCCATTTTGGCCAGCTTCTTTCTGACCAGACGCCGGAGGTCGTTGATCTTCTTTTCAATCCCCGACCGTGTCCGGGTCTCCCCCCCCTCCGATGCATTCACCTCATCAGTGATGAGGTGTTGGCACTCTCCGGGCCCTGGAGGAAACGCCCATATTGGGTAATGGCCCGGGCAAGAACTTGTTTCTCCCCCAAAGTAAAATTTAACTTCCTCTTCCTCTCAGTCATACTCATACAACAACTCTCTCCCAGACAATCACCAAAAATCACCCACAAAAACAAGCAGGAAAAATCACTCACAAAAACAAGCAGGAAAAATCAAGCAACAAAACAAACAAACAAAAATCTATCAACCAAAAAGTCTCACAAGCAGTCACCAAAAAACACTTACAAATATCTTCTACAAAACACTAGATCAAACAGTCCACAAATATAACAAAGACAAGTCACAACGCAACAAACAGAACAAAAGCACCTTGCTGTTTAGGGAGGGATACAAAGGGATGTACTTTTGCAAAGGAAGTGTGTTTGTGTCTGTCTATTTATGCTGTCTGCGTAGTTCACTAAGTTGCCCTGGTCCACTTCCAATTTCACTGATTGCGCCGTTCCCGAGTTGTGAGTATGCGCACAGAGGTGCTGACCATGGTCTGCTTCATGTGCGCATGCGCGAGCCGGCCGGCCCTTCATTTGCATGGGGTCACGGCTCATTTCAATGTAACACGCCCACGTCCTTCCCAATTTGAATTACTCCGCCTTACGCCTCTGAAATTACGTTGCACAGGCGCTAATTTCTGCGCAAATCAATCGAGAATACGGTGATTGCACCGCTACATTGCGGCAGTCTAACGTAAAGGAGGTGCTCTACGCCAGTCAAAAAATGCGCCGATGTACGTGAATCTGTCCAGAATTCTAACATTGTTTAACCTACATAGAAGCATGCACAGTCAAATAGAAGCAGATAGACCACACCAAACTTTTGACAGTTGGCATAGTGTTTCGGTTTGTATTTTAAAATAGTGTGAAAAGTGTCCGATGTGTCCGCCATAATGTCACAGTCCCGATAAAAATCACAGATCACTGCTATTACTAGTAAAATAAAATAAAATGATAACAATGCCATTAAATCTATCCCCTATTTTGTAGACGCTTTAACTTTTACGCAAACCAATCAATATACGCTTATTGCGATTTTTATTACCACAAATGTGTAGAAGAATACACATCGGCCTAGACTGTGAAAAAAAATGTGGATATTTATTATACCAAAAAGTACCAAATATTGTGTTTTTTTCAAAATCTGCGCTTTTTTTTGTTTATAGCGCAAAAAAATCGCAGAGATTATCAAATACCACCTAAAGAAAGCTATATTTGTGGTGAAAAAAGGACATCAATTATGTTTGGGTCCAACGTCGCACGACCACGCAATTTTCAGTTAAAGCGACGCAGTGTCAAATGACAAAAAATGGCAGCCAATTCTTCCGGGGCTGAAGTGGTTAAGGAGTTTTGCATTGATTTCAGCGTGCATGGAGCACTTTGCAGTACATGTACTTTCATTTCAGCGTGCATGGAGCAATTTGCAGTACATGAACTCTCATTTCAGAATGCATGGAGTACTTTGCACATACTGAAATCAATGCAAACAGTCCACGTTCAGTGAAAGTTCATGTACTGCAAAGTGCTCCATGCATGCTGAAATCAATGCAAACTCATTAAACAGTCCACATTCAGTGAAAATTAATGTACTGCAAAGTTTGCAGTACCTAAACTTTCTCTGAATCTGAACTGTTTAATGAGTTTATAGCATGGATCATTTCATTACAATATGATCTGTATATTAATTCAATCCATATTGAGCACTTTATTTTTGATTGGCTTTTTGGCAAATGACTTACAAAAGTAATAGTAACGTATTAATTGCAGTGCTGCTGTTGCCGCCGCCTGGAGGTTCCCCTCGTCCTCCACTCTCTTCCTCTCTCTCTCTCCTCCTATCTTAGACAGACCCGGCCCCGAACCAGGAGAGGATGCAATGCAAGGATGCTGGCCTGTACTGCCCCCCCCCCCCCCTGGCCTGTACTGCCCATAATATTAACAAGTGACAAATGGAAAACACAGCAAGCCAGAGACTGTATATTTTGTGCGGGAGTCAGGATTCGGGAGGACGGATTGGGTGGGGGGCTTTTTTCGTGCAGGGGCTGGATTTTTTGCTGTCCCCCCCCCCCCCACAAAGTGCCGCCCTAGGCCTGGACCTTGTCGGTCTAGGACAGTGATGGCGAACCTTGGCACCCCAGATGTTTTGGAACTACATTTCCCATGATGCTCATGCATTCTGCAGGGTAGTTGAGCATCATGGGGAATGTAGTTCCAAAACATCTGGGGTGCCAAGGTTCGCCATCACTGGTCTAGGACAATCCACTTGAATAATTTGCTTAGTTTGTGTCATGGCAGGAACAGTTACCACTTATGTTTATTTATTTTTTGATGATTTTTACATACACATCTTTTTTTATTTCTATTAGGCAATGGGCATATGTGCAATTTACATTTTAGCTATAGTAGGAGCTATTTTAGATTAAAAAAAAAACATTGTCAGTTATCACGACAGGGAAGTGAAAAGTGATCTTGTGAAGCATAAAATTGACTTTTTAGATTTGCTAGCGCTTGATGCCATCCCCACACACAAGATTTATAGGAGTGATGGTATGTGAAAAATCTCACTGAAAGGAAAATTTAGGTTTGCATTCTTACTTTCAAAGTTAGATTATTTATATATTAATAATAATAACTGGTTATTTATCTCTGTGATGTGTAAACTATAAAACCACATTATCCCTTCCTCCTTCTATTTTTTAGTATTACATGTCTAACCAAGTATGCAAACAATTTAGAGTTGTTGAACCAATGGATTTTTGGACTTTGTGTCTGATTTGATAATTTATAGAAAGTCACAGGAAACATGGCATGTGACAATGAAAATAGAAACAGCAGGGTTTTGTAAACTATTTAAATCTTATAAAGTTTAATTAGTAAGACTGAAAAGTGTGTTTACAGAAAATATGGTGACAAGTGGTCTTTTCTCTATAAATGGAAAGTATGGTTTAAATTCAGGTTAGCATGTAGGAGATACTTGTAGATTGGCCATTAGCGGTAGCTCTGCTTTTGACTGTGCTGCATATTAACTGTTGAGAAATTAGCCATATAGGTGTCAGGAATTCTAAATGGACCAGTACTGTGTGCCTACACAGAGGAGACCAACACTGTATATAGTGGAATAAAAGGTGTTTTATTTACAAGGGTGAACAAACAGGTGACGACAACCAGTGCACAAATAACACAAAGCATATATACAAGTCCAGGGGAAATGCGGTAATCATAAACCAAAAGCCAAGCTGGGGTCAAATACCAGGAGATCATCAAAGAAGCTGCAGACAGGGAATGGGTAGGAAGAAAATGTCCAGGAGAGGGATTAGGTCAGGACGGATCGGGTCGGGTCAGAAGTCCAGAACGGGGACAGCAGGCTCAGGGTCAGAAATCAGGCTCAGGGTCCGGTTAATAGACAGATACCAGGGCGAGTTCTGCTTGAACTTGCCGGGTATAAATAGAGGCGTGCTAATTATGTTCAGGTCACACCTGAACGCAGCAAGGCCCAGGTGATCCACACTGCCAGGATCCATCCGCTGGTGGAGGCCAGTACTGCGTCCCAAAGGTGATATACTAGCAGGGGGAAGTTCCCCTGACAGCTCGGAACTGCCAGGAGACCCCTGCTGGTGGGACGCAGCACTGCAAGACAGAACATAAATGTCCCAGGCTGGCACAGGGACATCAGGCTGGCAGGCTGGCACAGAAACATCAGGCTGGCAGGCTGGCACAGGAACATCGGGCTGGCACAGGAACATCTGGCTGGTAGGCTGGCACAGGAACATCGGGCTGGCAGGCTGGCACAGGAACTTTAGGCTGGCAGGCAGGCACAGGAACATCAGACTGGCAGGCAGGCACAGGAAAATCAGACTGGCAGGCAGGCACAGGAACATCAGGCTGAACAGATGACACTGGAACAGATGGCACTGGGGCAGGTTGGGTAACTGGCACAATGGTATGGGTTGGGAAGTACTTCCGTTTCTTTTTAGACTTAGTCACTGCAGGCTTGTTAACAGAAAGGGTGTATGAAGGGGATGAATTTAAGTAGGAGGAAGGGTTGGAATATGGCAGAGACACAGGGAAGGTGACTGAAGGAGGGTTTTGTGGAGTTGTTACAGGTGGATTAAAGGCAGGGTAGGTACAATTAGTAGAAACTGGGTAGTAATATTTGGTAGGATGCAGAATTATCTGGGCTGGAGTTGCCATTGGTGATGGACAAATGGATCCTTGGGAAGGCAGGTCGTTAATAGCAGGGCTGGAACGGACAGGTGGATTAAAGGCAGGGTAGGTACAGTTAGTAGAAACTGGGTAGTAATATTTGGTAGGATGCGGAATTATCTGGGCTGGAGTTGCCATTGGTGATGGATAGATGGATCCTTGGGAAGGCAGATGGTTAATAGCAGGGCTGGAACGGACTGGCTTGGCTGGGATGAGGAGATCTGACCATGCCTGCAGCACAGGTTGAACAAAAGCAGGTTCACACACACCTTGTCTAATCAGAGACTGCACTGAGCTAATGCAGTCAGATAACTTGCTGGGAACAAGAGCAATAGTGTTCATCCTTGGAGGCTGGATCATCCTCCATCAACCATACCAGGGATTCAACTTGGTCAGGACTGAAGGGGGAAGAGAAGTCATCACTACCATCAGGAATAACAGACGGAGCCAATTCAACACATAACTTAATTAATGAGTGAATATCGTCAAAAGACATATAACCCAGATCCACCAAAGAATGAGCTGATCTGATCGGATGGTTTCCATCAGCTGGTCCCTTGTCCACCCCTCAAAAACCTGGCGACAATACTCCCCATCCTCCTCTGCCAGTAGGGAAAAGTAACAGATTTCAATGAAATCCATGCTTCAGAAAAACGCACCACAACAGGGTGGTTCCTAAATGCAAGCACGTCTGGTCTAGGAGGTGGCCCTGGTATACTGTCAGGGATTCTAAATGGACCAGTACTGTGTGCCTGCACAGAGGAGACCAACACTGTATATAGTGGAATAAAAGGTGTTTTATTTACAAGGGTGAACAAACAGGTGACGACAACCAGTGCACAAATAACACAAAGCATATATACAAGTCCAGGGGAAATGCGGTAATCATAAACCAAAAGCCAAGCCGGGGTCAAATACCAGGAGATCATCAAAGAAGCTGCAGACAGGGAATGGGTAGGAAGAAAATGTCCAGGAGAGGGATCAGGTCAGGACGGATCGGGTCGGATCAGAAGTCCAGAACGGGGACAGCAGGCTCAGGGTCAGAAATCAGGCTCAGGGTCCGGTTAATAGACAGATACCAGGGCAAGTTCTGCTTGAACTTGCCGGGTATAATTAGAGGCGTGCTAATTATGTTCAGGTCACACCTGAACGCAGCAAGGCCCAGGTGCTCCACACTGCCAGGATCCATTCGCTGGTGGAGGCCAGTACTGCATCCCAAAGGTGATAAACCAGCAGGGGGAAGTTCCCCTGACAGCTCCGAACTGCCAGGAGACCCCTGCTGGTGGGACGCAGCACTGCAAGACAGAACATAAATAGCACCAGCGGATGGAACCTTTCCTGACAATAGGGCATGCATTTGTTTCAGTGTTCTTTCAGAACAACAGACATACATTTTGAGACAGAGCAGTAAAACACAATCAATGTGAACCACTTTAATGCAGAAAGCAGATCAAAAGAGCAATATTTTGGTGTATATATGTAGCACCCTTTAGTATGCTACTAGTGTGAGTGTAGGCAAATTCATGTTTGGGCTCATGGTTAGCTTGTGAGTCTTAATAGGGTTATGGATTCACTGCAGGTCAGGCTGGATGACTCATACAGGCAGGTCTCTGGTGCTATCCCCTGGATCTAGAAGTTTCTAGAAGCTGGAGGGCGAAGGCCAGGAGGGTTGATTTAGGGAAACTTAGCAAATCCTCAGGCCGTTGGTTTGGCAAGGTGGCTGAGCCAGCCCTTAAATATGGATGGGTCATGCCAGGAGGGGGAGTCGGGTGGAAGATAGAGTGCTGAGGAGACTGTTGGTGGCCCTTGAGGGGAATACCTGATCTGGGAGGGAAGCTCTGCCTCGGGCTGGCTTGGAAGGATCCTGATAGTGGTTTGAAAGGACTCTTACCTAAGAAACAGCGGGAGCAAGGAGGACAGTATGAGTACATCAGCACATTCAGGGAATTGCAAGGGGAGAGACTGCTACGTAACCAGACTTTCTGGAAGACAGCATCATGCTTAATCTTTCCCTTGGTCTGGGAGATCTTTGGTAGCAGCCAGGAGGACTGACAAAGAAACAATCTGGTAGGCTGGTATTTCCTGCAGTGAGTAGAGCTGGGATTAATGTCTACAGGGGAGTTGGTGCTACTCTGGAATGCAGCCTACAACACTTTGTGCTACTTTATAAGGGACTGAAGGTTCCTAGTCCTTAATGGGCTTTTGCAGCATTGACCATGAGACACTGTCAGCATTCAGGAGAAAGACAGTTCTGGAGTGTGCACATAGGAAGGAAGTTGTCCCTGGTTTTTCCTATTCCCCTTCCAAGTTATTATCCCTAATAAAACATAAAATCATTCTCAAAGATTGTTCCTTGTGTTTGGATGAAAGTGGGAAATACTGGCTGTGCAGGAGTGGGGAACCCAGTCATCTGCAAACCTTACAGTGGTAGTGCTACATATATGTAATGAACAAGGAGATTATTTTCAGAAAGCTAATCTCTTTTTAATATGGTATGTATACCTAGATTGTACCACTGGTGGTCATCTGACTTGATATAGCGGACCTCATTTGAGGCCCCTGACATCATTATAAACCCACAACAAATACTGTATTAATGAGATGGCCAGAGACTTCAGTCATGACAGAAGAGATAGTGAGAAACTGTAGGCATTCTACAACAAAAGGCCAGAAACTGTGATTAGTCTATAGGCAATTTGTAGACTCCCTTCAAGTCTGGTGTGGATTTTAAGAGAGTACTCCATGCAAAAACAAGAAAGAACAAAGTGCGCCCATCCCCAATTCATAATGCAGCCTGGCTGGCCAGGGAAAGGGACAGCAATCACGTGCACATGGGGAGGGTACCTTGCCATGTTAAATGAAGACAAAGAAAAATGGATAGCCGCACTCCAAAACCTGATGGGTGGTCTTTTATTCAATAGACAGCATGTACAAAAATAGGGTCACAGCAGTAGAAACAAGGAACAGCCAACGCGTTTCGCACTGGATCAGTGCTTATTGGGCCATGAATAAGCACTGATCCAGTGCGAAACGCGTCGGCTGTTCCTTGTTTCTACTGCTGTGACCCTATTTTTGTACATGCTGTCTATTGAATAAAAGACCACCCATCAGGTTTTGGAGTGCGGCTATCCATTTTTCTTTGTCTTCATTTTGCTTAGTGCACCGCCAGCACCCTCGGTATTCTGCACCACCTGTAACCATTTAGTGATCCCACCTGGAGCGGTGACTCCTTTCTCTCTACCTTGCCATGTTGATGAAGAAAAATGCCGCTTCCTCACATCCCTGACCTAATGGATGTGGAGGTCTATGGGGGAGCGTATCTGAATCTAGGGACCTCTGAACCCTAGATAACTCATTCACAAAAAATTACAGTGTAAAAAAGCACACCACATGTTTGCCATGGACATATTTGGTCATCCCCTGATGAAGCCCCCTGACTAGTGGTGCAATGCATTAGGACAGAGAAAATGTGACATAGGTGCCTATACAAGATGTAAGGTTGATTAGCTGGTGAGCTGCAAGCTGATAGTAATTAACTATTAGCCCGACTCTTGTTTTATCTTTGCCCACTCTGTTAATACTGTTAATTCCTGTTGTCATCAGGGTTTGCTGGCAGTGCCGTGTACCAGTCTGATTGCTTGACAAGCGTTCTTTGCAACTCCCTTTGTGAGTAAGATTATTGCTTGTATTTTATCTAATAAAACCTTTTATACTGTAATACACTAGGTCGGTGCGTTTTTGTTTTATGGGAATTGTAACGGTCAACACCGTTACTACCTTCCATCCAACCACGACAAGCTTATCCGACACTCCACAATCCTGCATACACGATCCATATCAATTCCCAGAATAAGACGAGACTCAGCTCCGTACTTGCTTCAAAAGATCTGAACACTTTATTGGTTTTCTTCTCAGCTTTTATATCCAGTTACAAGCATGTGACAGTAATCAAAGTGACAATGCCATCTCCACCCCCCTATTCACTCACTGAGGCTAATTATCTAGCAGACAGGTCGGCACCGATACTGACAGATCTGTCACATTCCAAACTACAATTACACAATGCCTTGACCTCAATCACATTACCTAGACAGACATGTACTGTCTCTGACACCTGGGCATCAATACATTCCTAAACATAACCGACATGCTAATTCAGTACATCTGAATCGAGAATTTAACACATTGTTTTAGACACAATGAATCACACAATCAAAAGGTCTTTCAGGCCCTGATGCAATTAACACCTTTCAAAAGCATGTGTGCCCACATTGAATAGGCAACAGCTTGTGATATCTCAAGAAATCCACTTTGTAATATTCCAGTCCTGCAATATGAATTATTATTAATGTCCCATCTTCTGCAATATATGAATTATGATTTCTTTGTCACCCTATCGCCCTAGTGGACATAAGGTGACCCTAGACATAGGAGGATCTCAGTCTGTCACGGTTCATTCCGTTACAGGAATGTTTGACCATTCTTCCAGAAGCGCATTTGTGAGGTCGGGCACTGATGTGGATGAGAAGGTCAGGCTTGCACTCTCCGCTGATCAAACATTCACATAGACACACTCCTAAACCTTGTGAACAGCCATTCCGGAAAAGATGAATCTTTTATAGCTGCAAAGGGTGGGCCAACTCAATATCAGACCCTACGGACCAAGACTGGGATGACATTAAAGTTCATGGGCACTTGCTCCATAATATGCGGCGGCGTAGTGTAAAGTGCACGGCGTAAGGCAATTCAAATTTCTGAAGTGGGAGCGTGATTCATGTAAATGAATCATGATCCCACGTAATTGACGTTTTTTTTGGACGGCGCATGCGCCGTCTGTGGACGTTCCCAGTGCGCATGCGCAAAATCACGTAGATTTTTCTCAATGTAAACGACGTGAATGTAACTAACATCGAGCCCCATTCCCGAACGACGTAACCGACGTACAATTCAACGTGGTCCCAACGTCCATACTTAACATTGGCTGCGCCTGCTATAGCAGGGGTAACCTTACGCCGTTCTCACGCTTACGCAAGCAATGTAAAAGTACGCTTGTGAATCTGTGTAAATAGCTAATTTGCATAATTTACGCAAAGCGCCACCTAGTGGCCAGTGTAAATATGCAACTTAAGATACGACGGTGTAAGCGAATTACGCCGCTCGCATCTTAGAAAAAAGCCGGCGTATCTTCTTTTCTGAATAGCAAAAAAAGATACGCCGGCTATTCTTAGTATTTACGCAGCGTATCTATAGATACGCTGGCGTAAATGCTTTCTGAATCTGGCCCCATGTGTGTGTAAAGGCAGATGTCCCAATACTTTTGGTAATATAGTGTATCTATATGTGTGTGTGTGTGTATATGTGTATATATATATATATATATATATAATCGCCCTGTTGTTGGGGGAGGCACATTTAGACCTATATCTGGGTATAGGTCAAGTATTGAAGGTAGGGGTACACACTAAGCATCGAGGTGGAACATGAGTAAATGCATTTGTGGTTGCAGCACTGGGATTGTGATCACATGATCTACTGTATGAGTGTGTGGAGAAATTTTCACCCATTTGTTTGATGAACTTTATTGCACTATTCACTAAGAAGTCTGTCTGAAATGTATGGACTCTATTGAGTTATTATATTTGTACATTATAAATGAGAAGAGATTTTTTTGGATGCACAGCATTAATATTTGGTGTTATACTTTATGTTGCCCGTAAACTGATCGCACAAACTTGGATTGTTCTCAGGGTGCCCACCAGGCAGCAATGGGTAGAGCATGTTAATAAACTATTGATACGGGAAAAGTTAACATACCAACATAGAAATGTCTCATGTAAATTCTACTCAATGTGGCAAGCCTGGCTAGATGTCCCGGATTAGCACCACATCAGCTAATTAGAGACAGGCTCCTACAGGGGTGAATGATATAAGAAGTCCAGAATAGTGGCTGACTGGGTCCAGTGTCACATAGGATCCCAAATGGCATTGGTGACTTTGGTGGGTCGTGTTTGTTTGTTTCTGGTTTACCCTCAGGGCTCTGAGGGTTTGGACAGGTTAAACAGTTATGCTGCGTACACACGATCGGAATTTCTGACAACAAATGTTCTATGTGAGTTTTGGTCGGATATTCCGTCCGTGTGTAGGCTCCATCGGACATTTTCTGTTGGAATTTCTGACAACAAATGTTTGAGAGCTGGTTCTCAATTTTTCCAACAACAAAAGTTCTTGTCGAAAATTCCGATTGTATGTATGCAATTCCAACGCACAAAAATCCATGCATGCTCAGAATCAAGCAGAAGAGCTGCACTGCCTGTTGAACTTCATTTTTCTTGGCTCGTCGTACGTGTTTTGCATCACCGCGTTCTTGACGTTCAGAATTTCCGACAATATTTGTGTGACAGTGTGTTTGCAAGACAAGTTTGATCCAACATTCAGTCGGAAAAAAATCCATGGTTTTGTTGTCAGAATGTCCGATCGGGTGTACACAGCATTAGTCTTTTCTTTTAGTTACGTTACGCCAGCATATATATGTACATTTTTGTAATTTTGGTTTACATGTTTCTGTATACATTGTAGGGAACAGCAGAATGTCATGGACTGACCAAGGCTATACTCCTTTTCCTATTGTATACTGAATGGCATATATCCTAGATTGTGAACGACAAAATAATTTTTTTCTTTTTTTTCTTTAAAAAAATTATAATTGGTTTTAGTTATTTTTGGTCAATTAAGTCCATCCATTATTAGAGATCCATAATAAAAAAGCAGAGGATGGGATAGACAGCCAGAAGTTAGGCCTCGTACACACGACCGAGAATCTCATCGTAAAAGAAACATCGTTTTCCTCGACGAGTTCCTTGTCAGGCTTGTCGAGAATCTTGTCAAGCTTTCTTTGCGTACACACTGTCAAGACAAAATCTCGTTGTTCTCAAATGCGGTGACGTAAAACACGTACGACGCCACTATAAAGGGGAAGTACGATTCCACTGGCGCCACCCTTGGGGCTGCTTTTGCTAATCTCATGGTACTGCGTGTTAGTAAAAGTTTGGTGAGACGATTCGCGCTTTCCAGTCTGTTACAGCGTGACAAATGTGCTTTCTCCATTACAAACGTTACTTTTACCGAAGGTGTACTCCCGTCTCATACTTTATTCTGAGCATGCGCTGGTTTCTAAGCATACAGACGAATGTGTTTCTCGTCGTAAACCAGCCCGACGAGAAACACTACAAGGAAATTGAGACTCCCGACAAGAAAAAAGAGAACTTGTTCACTTTTTTTCTCGTCAAGATCCACAACAGTTTTCTCGATGAAAAGCATACACACGACTGTTTTCGTCGGCTAAAAAAGCTCTGCCACCAAGTTTCTTAATGGATTTTGTCGAGGAAAATGGTGGTGTGTACGAGGCCTCAGACATTCTGAAGCATTCTTTTAATGCACAAAATATACTGCACAAATTATAACAGAAAACGTGCTCAGAACTTGTATACATTTTTTAACTAGCGGAGTATGCTATCTTTGCCAGAGAGCATAAAATAGAAAAGTAGTCCTGCTACACATTTTTATGGTCAAATAAATCAGAAGAATAGCTGTAATGGAAATAATTAGAAAATTAACATGGCCAACAGCTATATTGATCGTGGGAACTTAACCGGCCCGTGTTTAATTTTGCAGCAAGTCTCATGGCTTTGCAGATCACAAGCTGACAAAAAGCAGGAAGTAAAAAGTTAAATAAACATTCTATAACCGATTACATCATCTACCCATACATCAATACCTACTGCAGTCCATCAAACCGCTAACTTGCATTTTCCATGATTATGCTAAGAAATCAAAATGATACATGAATAAACAAAGCTGAATAAACAAAGCTGAACTAAATATTTTTTACATATTTTACAAAAATGGTTTAAGGACCTGTTCATACCAGGTGTTCTGGAACTGAATAGTCTTGTATAGAGTGAAAACTGAAAAAGTAGAAGAAAATATATAAGTTGCTCAACACACTGACATTTAGGTTTCTAAAAGTGATTCTTTATCCAGTAGAAAGAAATTTACAGATTTCAGGGTAGTAAGGTAGATTGAAAAGTATGCTTAACCGATTAACTCTCATTTTCTATGTTCCTATAGAGAAGTGTGAATTGTCAGAGAATGGCTCCCTTGAGCTTCTAGTCTGTAAAGTGATTCTAAAGACTGAAGGCTTTTTATCTCTTTTTACAGCCCCCCAATACTTACCTAAGCCCAATCGTGATCCTGGAATGTGCACGAGAGACAAGGCTCTTTTGGGTCTCTCCCTCCTCACTGGCTGAGATGCAGCAGTGGGAGCCATTGCCGTCCACTGTTGTCAATCACAGTCAGTGAGGAAGGAGTGAGGGGCGGGCTGAGGTGCGCTCTCTGTGTTTTAAAATAATATGTTTCCCTAGCAACCACTATCAGGTCCATATGGTTGGGTGATCAGGACACATGGGAGACTTTAACAAGGGAACCTCCAATTTGAAAAAGTGAATTGAAATCCAACCCTAAAGTGGGTTTAGAGCAGCTAGAAAACAGCGATAATAAAGTAGAATCACTTGCAGAATTGAGCGATAGCGATTTTTGGGGAAAATCGTCATCAAACACTGAAAGTAATGACAACGACAATTCTGCAACTGAGCACATTTCAGTGTTTTTGATTTGATTACATTATTGAATAATTTTTATTATTATTTGTTATAATTATTTATAGTTATTTATTATATTATAATTGATGATTTTGTGTTTCAAACTTTATCATACCCAGGATGTCCACTAGACTCTGGTTTGGACAGATTTAAGTAAGTTATTTCTAAGAATTACAGGCCTACAATATAAAACGCCAAATTTCCATGCAAAACAATTGTACCGCTTTCAGCATCACAAATCTGACATAATCATACTAAGCTGTCTGATTTTTATTTTTTCAGGTGGCATGCTACTAGTAAATGATGTCATGAAAGCTCTTTAACTATGCAGCTGGAGTCTCTTGGATCAATCCAAATGAAAAAAAAGGCACCTCTAAGTGCAGAAGTAAAACTTTATATTTCCCAAAATTGTTAAAAACACTTACAAGTAGTGTTGCTCACGAATATTCGCATTGCGAATATTCGTTACGAATATTGCATATTAGAGTATTCGCGAATAAATTGAATATCGCGGTGAATATTTTCCCTATTGCGAATATTTATGTTTTTTCAAATTTATTTTTAAAACAGATCACATCCTAGTGATCTCCATCGACGTCTAAAAGCATTGCTGGTATGATTAGAGACCCTGGGCCGAGTAGCTGAGGCGATCCTTTTATGTTGCCGAATATTCGCAATGCGAATATTCGTATTATGAATATTCGCGAATACTTTCTCTGCCCTTCTGTGTTTTGTGTTTAAAAAAACAAAAAACAAAAAAAAATTAGCTTTAGTTTAGTCATATAAGTTTGTGTAAGTAGAGTTAGTGTTTAGTGCATATTAGTTTATAATCCAGGAAATGATCTCTGTTTTCGCGTGTTGACGAGAATTTCGCAATCAATTTCGCATTCGCATTAGCGAAATTTCGCATTAGCGAAATTTCGCATTCACTTTAGCGAAATTTTGCAACATTTTTTTTTTTGATAAAATATCACGAATATTCGATATTAACGAATATTTCGCGAATATTCTTCTATATATTTGTGAAATATCGCAAAATCGAATATGGCGTATTCCGCTCATCACTACTTACAAGGGTAGATGGGTAGTCCCATCATATTAGTAATATGACAGGTAGTGCGGCGGTCTGGTAGTCCCAAGGAGTCTCAGGGATATCTGGAGGTGTAATTCTATGGTAGCTTATTCATAAGTCTCCGGCAGATGGAAGCAACAACTCTCCTGGATACTGGTTAGACACCTAGTAAATTGAGAAAGAAACCACCACCTCCAGGTCATTCCCTTCAAACTTTTTTAGCCATTACAAGTATGTATCAATGTCGAAAACAGTTATGTAAGACTTGTCTTTTTGTCAAACATGGTCAGAAGGATTTCTGTGTAAAAGAATTAGCTGTTCAGAAACGTGTCACACGTTGTTGGTCCCTTCCTGCTGACATCACTTCCTAGATTCGGCCTTCATGCTGTCTCAGACAGCCTAGCTGTCTTGCCAGTATTCAGGAGAGTTGTGGCTTCCATCTGCCGGCCACTTCATAATATGCTACCATAGAATTACACCTACGGATATCCCTGAGAGTCCTTAGGACTACCAGACCTCCAAACCACCTGCCACCTTTTTTTCTTTTAATTTTACTTCCAGAGTTTGCTTTTCTCTTAAAGTGCTGCTGGAAGTGCATGAAGACCCTCTTCTATTTCTACATAGACTAAAATCTGCTTGGTCTGTTACTCAGAGCGCCCTTATACATACTTTAATCTTGGATCAGTCCAACCCACATCTTCCCTATGCAGACATGCACTGTTAATTTTGTCCACCTCCATATACCCATGGACACAAGAATGTTTTTTTGCAGGTATAATTTGTAGTTTTAAAATGTGTAAAAGCTTGAAACTATGAATCAGATAAAGTAATAGAAATGTTTTCACAATATACTCTACGTACATGCAGTAGCGTAAGGTTGAAAAACAAAGTCCAGAGGTAAATCTATAAAAGGGTTGAGTTAACTTTAATTGTGTGGGAGATGCTTTTCAACATTACACTTCCATGAAGTTGGTTAATGCCTGAAAGAGATATTTGTTCTGCAGTAAATCTGAGAACAGGACAGGCGTTAAGTGCCCGAGCCTCCTCTACCAATGATTATTTAGCTGCAGGCAAAAGGTCACAAGGTATCACTGCCTTCAAATTAATGAGGTAGAAAATGTCATAATGTTCCCCTCAGGCTGCAACTGCTACCTATTGTAATACTTGCTTGACAAAATAATGTTTTCTCTTTCTGAAGATTGTTACTCTCTGTGCTCAAATAGCTGTAGATAAGGAGGAAAGTCCAGTCCGAAAAAAGATGTGACAAAAACCATGACCACAGGTGGCTCTCTCAAGTCCTCCAAACTGACATTTTCTTGACCGTAGCTAACCCACCTAGTAGCCCCCTGTTTACCCCCCTACAATGGCTACAGAGGCAAAAAACCTTATCTATTATTCGATCTCTCCATCCACTAACAGATATCAATGCTGGGCCAACCACATTTGAATCCCTACTTTTACATAAAGTTCCCCCGACACATACTATTTCCCAACTATATTCCATTATCCTAGCTGCTGCACATCCAGACCTGCCCCACTACTAGGGAAACACACCTACAGATCATCATTACCCCTGCAGACTGGGAAAAGTGATCTCTCCTAACCCACAAATTATTGCTTATAACCAAGACTCAAGAAAAAAGGTTAAAACTTATAAGCAGGTGATATAGATGCTCTTTTATTCTTTACCACTTCAGTCAAGCAGCCTCTGATACCTGTTGGTGGTGCCTTTGCAACCAAGGGCACCATGCTTCATATATAGTAAGACTGTCCCCCTATCTATGCATTTTGGTTGTGAATCCTTGCCCTATACTGTAAACTCATGGATAATCGAATCCCACTCTGCCCTACGGTGGTGCTCCTCTCCATGATCTCTGGACCAATGAGGACCGCAAAAAAAAGATGTCCTTAGGCATTTCTTAGCCACACTTGGACAGTTATACAGCGCTATTGGGAAACAATGACCATACCTTCCCTTGTGGAATAAGCAATTGAACTGAATACCATACAGGACCTGGTACACTTGCTGGTGCAGGAAAATGATAGGGAAGAGCAATTCAAAATAACATGGACCTCGTAGCCAATGTTTCGTTATTGCTCTGTGTTTCAGAATTAGATAACAGAGGACACTTCCCAACTTATAACCAGCCATGATGGAGTGACTGCAACCCTCTCTCCCTCTGGTATATTCCCTGTCACCTCACTACCCACTACTGGAAGCTAGTATTGCATAATTGACTACTCTTTTTCTATTAATGGTTACACGTAACAACAGAATAAATAGTATTATTTTTCAAAGGTTTTATGATGTGGGCAGTTCTTAACAAATCTGGTTGGGCTGTCTACCTCCTAGCTACTCCCTAGGTAACCTGAGAGGTCAGTACTTCCACATTATACCTTCTGTCTCCTATCACTAGTAACTGAGTACCAAAGCTATTTTTCTTTTTCTTTTCTTTTTTTATGTGTACTTTCTACCACTTGTAGATGATTTGTAATGTGCACCTTTGTATTTTCCATATTTCTTGTACATGTAACATCTATTATAATACTTTAATACAGCAAGATTTACCTAAAATTGACACAAGTGAACTATTTTCCTGACAGTGGCTGAGGGGTGCAGAAGAACATGGACAACATAGTGGACTGGATAGGAAGCAGCCCTTCTACAATTAAATAGGCAAGGCCACCCTGTCCAGACCTTTGTCAGATAGGGACCTGCTGATATGTGCACAACTAACCTGCTCCCCACTTTCACAGGAAGTTTTTCATTACTCATTTTCTATATGGCTCTTTCAATTAGCTGTGTAGGTAGTACTGTAAGTTGTGAGAGACTCACCCATTTTATTGTTTTCAGTGTGGCCCCGCTGCAACCACATGCAATGCACATGATTGTAGCATGGTTCTGCATCTATACAGGGTTATATCAGGTGGTGAGGAGGAGATAAACCAGCTCTTTACCTCCTTTCAAAGGCACTTAAGAAGGCACTGCAAATTTTAAAGTGCCCTACATGTGTCTGCCCTGGAAACAAATTATACATTTTTTTTCATTGGTTTTTAGTATCCTTAGCATTTTGCAAAAATTGTTCCACGCTATTAACTCCAGTGATTTAGTGGTTGTAACGATGGTGGTTCTTTTTTCAAGTTTGGCGGTCTTGCCAATAAGCTAAAATACTCAAGCTTAGAGTATATTAATTTAATAAAATTATTGTACAACTTTTGTACATAAATCCTAAAGGAGGACCACTAAACCAAAAAACTTGAAGGAATCAAACATCAAAATAAACTGCAGATATACAGTATTTACTGCAACCAAGCCAGTTATCATTGCCAAGTCATGGAAAACAACTACTCTGCAGTTTGAAAACATAAAGATATCATGGACACATTTTATGTAAAAAATCCACTTTGAAAGACAGGCAGGACACAATCTGCATTGGAGTTTTCTCTGGGTACTCTGATTTCTTCCGATACTCCAAAGACATGCTGGTAGGTTAATTGGTTCCTTTCCAAATTGGCCACAAAGCACCAGGAGCCAATGGCTACCACTGCTACCTACTTGTCTTATAAGGAGAAAGAGAGAGCAGTACTTAAAGTTGTTTCAAGTACCCTTCTAGAAGTGGACATGGCCACATGGATGTGGCATCTGAATAATTTGCTTGAGTAAAGCTGGCCCAAATGTATAATATTTTTCGATAAAATGATTGAAGAATAACAACATTCAATATATCAAATTTTACTGTCTCTACTTAGTTTCTGACTATTTATAGTATGTATTTAAAGCGGAGTGTCACTCGTTTGTGTGTTTATTAAAAAGGGTAGATAGTTACTTTTAATTACCTATCTCAGGATCCAGCGAAGTGGCCTCCTGAACCCTCTCTTCTCTCCCCCTTCTTTGCCCGGGACCGGCATTTCAACTGTGGGCACCTGGCTGTGACAGCCTGTGGCTTCACAGCCGGGTGCGAACTGTGCATGCACGAGTCTTGCTGCGCCTCCTCAATGGTCGGACAAACTGCTGGGAGCAGTGACCCTATTCTAGAAGACTGCACCGAGGGAGGGGGGGAGGGGAGAAAAGTGGCAGGGGAGAAGGGAGGAGTGCTTAAAGCAGAACTTGGCTTTTATGTGAGGGTGAGAAAAAAGCCACTCCTCAAAACAGGCCACATGCAGTCACAACTGAGCTTTGCCAAAACACACCTTGAAGATTCTGAGGCCACATGGAAAATAGTGTTATGGTCAGATGAGACTAAAATTTAATTATTTGGCCTCAACACCAAGCGATATGCCTGGCGGAAATCCAATGCAGCTCACCATCCAAATAACACCATTCCTACAGTAAGGCATGGAGGAGATAATATCCTGTTATGGGGGTGTTTCTCTGCAGCACGGACTAAAGCACCTGTCATGATAGAAGGAAAAATGGATGGGGCAAAAAAAACAATTAAATACATACTTGCAAAATAATATGAAGTACAAAAAATTACATAAACTACACTAATTTAATTATACCCTCCAAAAGCACACTCTCCAAATAAAGAAAACAAGAATAGATTGTATAAGCAGTTCAATGAGTGTAACTGAAAGCTTCCATTCTGGCATTACTTGGCCAACAACTATCGCTTTTCCACTTATCTTTAATGCTGGCCTAGGCTTATATTTTCATTAAATATTCAGCAAGTTGGGTAACCTACAACACTGTGAATTCAAACACATAGAAAAGCAAAGAGCATGAAGGAAAATATGATTAAATGTGCTTATTGATTTTTAGATCACCTTTAGTCACTGTGATACTGGCCCACAATATAGGCTATGGAGGAGCACACGTAATAGATCTAATATTCAATGTCAACATGTATGGACTCTGCCCTAAGCAGAAGTGTAACAATCCCAAATGTAGTACTTCTGGGCTGAAATTAAACTAAGCCTGGATTGATAGTTCTGTTTTCAGTAGATTTTCCCCTTAGCTCAGTAGTGTAGCATTACCCCCATAGGTGGCTGCTGGTGACAGTTTGATCTTCGCTAATAGTACAGAGGCTGACAGTCACCCATGCACCAGTCCACACGCTCTATCTCCAAAAAATCTGTCTAGCGGATGACTTTTTTAATTTATTGTTTGAGGAACTTTAACAGGAGAGGGGGTTAGGGCATGGGATACTTCAAAATGCTTAGCACTTAGAGAACAATATTCTCCTTGAGTAATTGTGGGTGTTGGACAGTCTAGTGCAGGGGTCTCCAAACTGCGGCCCGAGGGCCAGATGTGGCCCTTTGCTAGCCTTTATCCGGCCCTTGGGGCTTTATTTCTCCCACTGATATGAGGCATTATTCTTCCCACTGACGCCAACAAGGGGGCACAATTTCTTTCACTGATACCAATGATGGGATACAATTACTCCTACTTATAGGGGCACTACTCCTTATCCTACTGACTGCAAACTCTGAGGCCATATTTACTCACACCAGTGCTGGGCCCGGGAACATTTTTACCCCCGCTGGCCACAATCCGGCCCTCCTAAAGTCTGAAGGACAATAAACTGGCCCTTGGTTTGAAAAGTTTGAAGACCCCTGGTCTAGTGCTTCACAGCTGGGGACCAAGACGTCTACAGCTTTACAACTGAAGACCACCAGGCAGGTCTCTTTGGCATCTGGTTACCTTAGGCTGATGCACAACTGCTGGTACCGGTGACGCGTCATATTCGGCTCCCCCATCACAGACTGCTCTGGAAGTGCTGTGGTGGCCAACTGCGCATGCGCAATGCGTTCCAAACGCATCTGCGATGCGTTCCAATGCATTTACGACACTGCACACCAGCGAAGCCGTCATTCAGAGCGACGTGGACTTAGGGGAAAGTGGCCAGTCGGACGGCTCGCTCCGCTCGCTCGGCCTCCTGGCTCTTTTTTTAACATCCTCCAATCCACGGGGATGTTAAGGAAAGAGCCTGGATGCCGAACGAGGTTTCGCTGGTGTGCACTGCCGTAAATGCATTGGAACGCATCGCAGATGCGTTTGGAACGCATCGTGCATGCGCAGTTGGCCACCACAGCACTTCTGGAGCAGTCTGTGATGGGGAGCGGAGTATGACGATACACCGGCTACATTCTCCAGTCACAGAGATAAGTTTAGGGGTTTTAATCACAAGTCCCCAGGACAGCTGCCACCTTTCTGCTTCCTTCAGGAAGATGATCCCTCTAAACCTGATCCCTTGTGGTGAGGTTCTGCAATCAGCTTCAGCCCTGTCACCTCTGAGGCCTTTAGAGCAGCTGTACAGTATCTCCTCCAGATCTAAAACCCTCCTGGGTAGAAGGAACCCAGCTCTCCAATGCTCTCCAATGCTTCAGACAATTCATCACTGTTCCAACCCTCTTCTGCACACTCCTCTCCAGGGATTGGCTGGAACCTGATAAATATTCAGACTGGTTATTATGAATCTTTCGCTCTAAGCTCTGGAAGCTTCTTCCAGAGGCAGGTTGAAGCAATCAAAATCCAAGCGTTTGAAATCCTGAACAGACCAGGACAAACAATTACTGCTCCCTTTTTTGATCTCCCATGCCTTCTGTCTGGGAAGAACATATGATTTGAAAAGAAAGGCCTGAGTTTGGTGCCTAAAGAGTTTGCACTGACTTGTTGTAGGGTATGTCCAGGAGGAATGAAGCTAAAGTCTTGACTGAAGCACCAGGGGTCTAATTTTACCTGCTACATAGTGTCTGAGAAAGCAAGGTACAAGGTTGGACACGTAGGACATCTAGTGGCTCATCCAGGGTGTATATTTGGATACTGCTGTATAGTCTGGAAAAATGCAGAATGCCTGCTTTTACTTTCCTAATCCTAGTTTAAAGACTAATGGGTCAGTATACTAGCGACTTATAAATGTTTGAATCTGCCCGGGTTTAAAAATGTATCAATGCCAAGCAGATACCATACAGTCGGGAGAGGGTCATTGAGGGCAAAACTAAAAACACACAAATCCTTTAAATAACATGCTTAGGGGATGCCCTAAAGTTGTATGTGGTGTTAGGGAACAGAATGTTTTCACTGATCTATCTAAGCAACAATGTACACTGGCAGTTCATATTTAGATGCGTAACCCATTTTTTTCTTTTACAATTAGCTTGGCAGAAACACCACAACCTGATTAAATTCAGCGTGGACATTTTTTTAGTTTTTTGGGTAGTTTTAGCAAAAACCCATGCTTTTTATGAATCAAATGGTAATAAGCAGTGGCGGCTGGTGCTCAATTTCTTTGGGGGGGGGTAAACGAAAAAAAAATCGCAGCCTCACTGTGCCCATCAAATGCAGCCATGTGCCATCAATTTGCACCACTGTGCAGCCATCAAACGCAGCCACTGTGCCATGCTCAAACGCAGTCACTGTACCATACCATCAAACACAGTCACTGTGCTTGCCATCAAACACAGCCACTGTGCCATGCCATCAAACGCAGCCACTGGCCATCAATTGTCACCACTGTGCCATGCCATCAAACGCAGCCACTGTGCCACAATTGTCACCACTGTGCCATGCCAAAACGCAGCCATCATGCCATCAAACACAGCCTGCCACTGTGCCACTGTGCCATTGTCACCACTGTGCCCTTTAATTGTTGCACTGTGCCCATTAATGCCGCTTGCCAATTGTCCCCACTGTGCCCAATTGTCCCCACTGTGCATTGTTGCCACCGTGCCCATTGATGTTACTGTGCCCATTGATGTTACTGTGCCCTTTAATGTTACTGTGCCCATTGATGTTACTGTGCCCTTTGATGTTACTGTGCCCTTTGTCACCGCTGTGCCCTGTAAAATGCCCTCCCTTCTTTTACAATTAGCTTGGCAGAAACACCACAACCTGATTAAATTCAGCGTGGACATTTTTTTAGTTTTTTGGGTAGTTTTAGCAAAAACCCATGCTTTTTATGAATCAAATGGTAATAAGCAGTGGCGGCTGGTGCTCAATTTCTTTGGGGGGGGGTAAACGAAAAAAAAATCGCAGCCTCACTGTGCCCATCAAATGCAGCCATTGTGCCATCAATTTGCACCACTGTGCCATGCCATCAAACGCAGCCACTGTGCCATGCCATCAAACGCAGTCACTGTACCATACCATCAAACACAGTCACTGTGCTATGCCATCAAACACAGCCACTGTGCCATGCCATCAAACGCAGCCACTGTGCCATCAATTGTCACCACTGTGCCATGCCATCAAACGCAGCCACTGTGCCATCAATTGTCACCACTGTGCCATGCCATCAAACGCAGCCACTGTGCCATGCCATCAAACACAGCCACTGTGCCATCAATTGTCGCCACTGTGCCAATTGTCACCACTGTGCCCTTTAATTGTTGCCACTGTGCCCATTAATGCCGCTGTGCCAATTGTCCCCACTGTGCCCATTGTCCCCACTGTGCCTATTGTTGCCACCGTGCCCATTGATGTTACTGTGCCCATTGATGTTACTGTGCCCTTTAATGTTACTGTGCCCATTGATGTTACTGTGCCCTTTGATGTTACTGTGCCCTTTGTCACCGCTGTGCCCTGTAAAATGCCCTCCCCCCCTGGCACTTACCTTTACTGGAGTCAGCCATCCACATCCCTCAATGTCTTCTCCCGCTCTCGATGACGCTTCAGCCAATCAGGTTACCGATAGCCATAACCGGTCAACCTGATTGGCTGAGACGCCTGTCAGTCTTATCCAAGAAACGCACCCCGCACCCCGCTGGCTCTGATAGGCACTTCCGTACAGCCAACCGGCTGCCGTTATTCAGGTGGCCGGCGCTCATGTCCGGCCATCTGAATAGACCAGCGGCGACAATAACATAGATTCATGCAATGCAATGCATGAATCAATGTTATTAGTCAGTGGTGTGTGCGGGAGCCAGAGGGGGCGGCGCTCCAGCGCCCTCTATGGACGAACCGCCACTGGTAATAAGTTTGCTTTGACCAGCAGATAGACATTGGCCAGTTTGCCTGTTCCCACTAATGCAAAATTGCCTGCCGATTGGCCAATTTCTATCAAACACCCATTAATAATTAAGAGACTGCTAGGGATACAGTAGTATAAAATTAGCCATCAGCAGAATACTTTAAATGAGGCAGAACTGGCTGAACTATACTCAAGAAAATAAAAAAAAGTAAAAGAAAAAAGTAGAAACAGATGCTTTACTGTCATCAATAAGAGCCCATGGATGACACATGAGTGGGAAATTGGCCAGCAGCAGAACCATTTTAAAAAGCAAGGATAGGATTTTGCTACAATAAATATATATACAGAGGAGGAAACGCAGTGTAAAACTTGCCAGTGACAGTTTTATTCAGATATTGGGATAAACTTTGGGTTAGACCCAAGCCCTGCCTGTTTGCGGTTCAGCCACCCAAATTTCCAACTGCTACAGTACAAAAAAAGCAGATGCAGATCTTGAACAACATCATTAAACATAATTGTTTATAACCATTTTTGATTGATTACATCACTCAGGATGCCCTGTGCTGTATTTACTTATCGCAGAGCTGGGGACGCTGTAACTTGCGCCTGTCGTCATAGTGGTAGGAAAACATCATCAGACATGACTATGAATTTAAAGTGGGGGGGCACTCAGTGGCTTATCTAGGGTATGGCAGCAATGGCAAGTGCCATCGGCGCCATATGAAGGGGGTGCTGGTGAGTGGCTGGGCGGCAAGACACTTACCAGGGTCTGATGGTCTCTTCTTCCCTCAAGGTTCCTGTGCTACTTCAAGGCGACTTCTAGGCAACTTTTACCCATTGATTTTAATGGTGAACTATTTTTTAAGGTTTGGGCAGGGTCATCAGGGATGGGTCCAGGGGTGGGGTCATGGGCCCCATCAGGTAGGCTGTAGGGGGCCCCATGATATCTAACAGTGGCCCTGGTCTCTGGTGAGGAGGGAGTGGGGGCACAGACTCTGGCAGTGGCTGTGTATGTGCAGCCCTGCAGCAGGCAGGGAGAGAGGGTGTCCTCTTGTATATAAGTGCAGTCATCATTCTCAGTCACACTGTGTGTGGGGGGCACTGGGGAGCAGCAGAGAAATAGTCCCATGGAGGTGGGGAAATGCTCACACATACTGGAGAGGGGGGGCTGGTCATATTAAGTTAAAGGCTCTGTGCTGTTACAGGGCTGCCATGGCTGACATGACTCCTGTCTAGAAATACTTATTGTGTGGCACACTGCTTTAAGGGGGAACTCTGCAGACTCTGGGGTAAAGGGGGACACTGATGTAAGTGGGATCTCTGGACTCTGTGATAACCAGAGACCCCCTCACATTAGAGGCCCCCTACATCTTAGTCCGCAGAGATCCCCTTTGTGTCAGAGTCCCCCCCCCCCCTTACAATGTATATAAAGATGACATCAGAGTCCACAGCATTCTTTAGATTAGATTTCCCAGTGTGAAGGGGAACTCTGTGGGATTCTGATGTAAGGAGGGCTCTCTGGGAACTCTAAGAGGGGAACTGTGATATAAGATGTAACGCTATTAAAGAGCTTGACTTGTAGTTTTGTTGGCTGTTTTTTTTGTTAAAGTTATCTGACAGATATGTTTCACATTTTTTGACAGGGGTGCAGTTTCAGTGCTTGCCATGGGTGCCATTTTCACTAGATATGCCTCTGGGGGCACTGTTTTTATGTAATTCTATACAATTATTTCCTCACAGTTTTGGTGTGGTTATTTATATTTGCACTTTTTAGGAGGGGTGAGTTATAAGGGGTACTCTTATAATCATTCACCTGTGTGGGGGGGGGGTATCTGGGGACCCTGTCAATATAAAAAGGGGGTTTCTAGATTCCTGTAAGTCTCTCTCCCCACAAAACCCCACATCTTTTTATGGTATCAGATGTGGGGAAGAGGCCATCGGCCTCAACATTTAAATATGGTGCATTGCAAGGAGAGAAGGGTTTTCCATCCCTCATGCAAGGTATCCACACAGTGTTGACAGTGTTAGCCAGGTTCCCCCTGGTTAAAATATTGGGGGGAACCTCACCTAATTCTTTTTTAGCAAATATCATTGAAACAATTTGATGAAAAATGGATTACAGGGTCACCAAGAAGTTTATGTGTCTGGACTATTTTTGGAGAAAAAATATATAGTATAGTGTCACGCTAATACAACATTTTAGTTATTTGTAAGTTATATCCATAGTACATTATAAAGCATGTACAAACTTTAACATTTCTATAATATGTCAAATCAGATAAAAAATACTTAATAAACTATGATGACTTGCATAATCACATATTTACAAAAAAACATGTTACTAGTTGTTCTTCATCTGTGGATAAATTATAATGAACATGGGTCAGGCCTCACAATTTTTTTTAATTTTTTTTACATATTCCAGATTCTACTACTCTAAGCAATTCATTATTTTACTATTTCAGAATAATTGTTTTCTAACAACTATGTTTATAAAACGATTACATTTCTATAATTTCCCCATATTTTGTGTTCAAAAATTCCTTTGCTGTGTAAATGAATTTGTATGAAAGTACTGGAAGAACCTATAGGGCCAGATTCAGGTAGATGAGAGTATCTTTCCTCTGGAGTAACGCTTCTCATTTACGTTACTCTGAAGACCCTTTCAGCGCAAGTCCTGTAATTCACATAGCAGTTGCGCGTAAACTTGCGCCAGAGTAACGATAATGCGCTGGCGTAACCCGACGCAAGTGGAAGTGGGTGTGATCATATGTAAATGATGGGCGGAGCCCAGCGCAGAGGCTTACGTTCAGCGCATCATCCACAAGGCATGCGCAGTGAGTGAGGCTCCACTCGCTCCCTTTGTGCGCATGCTCACAACTTCCGTCGGCACCACTTCACAGGAAACGTCAGCGCAATGCCATCCGTTGGGCGTTTAAATGCGCCCTAGCGCCATTTCGGCACTAAAGTATATCCTGCTCCCCCTCCCCGCAGTGATGTTACTTTTGTTCTGAGATGGCTGCTCCCGTTCCCCGCAAACACACAGGAGAAAGCTGAACTTTAATGGCCAGGAGCTGACAGCCGTCATCTCGGCTATGGAGACCTATGATGTCTTCCTCCATGGCTGTAAAATTTGACAGACAAGCATGGACAGAGGTGTTGTCCTGCAAGTGGGGGTGCTCAGCTAGCTCTTATCGTCGGTAACGCTGCTGTAGCTGCTCTCCTGCTGACCTGTGGCCATCTGGAGTAAAGATAAAGCAGCCTTTTGTAGAAATAACTTTGCGCCGGACGGACGAGATACGCGCGGCGCATGTAGCCAGCGTATGGTGCTAATCCGTTCGTGAATTGGGAAATCTCCCTCATTTGCATATTTGCAGGGGAAATCAATAGGCGCGACTGATGCGCCCAGCGAAAATAAGCGCTGACGATACTCTGGCGTCGGAGCGTTCCGCCGGTCGCAAATGACCCGTTATTGGGCGCATCTAGTTTGGTGGGTACGGGCACATAGAAACGACGGCGCATCATCACAGTTACGCGGCGCATATCGAAATACTCCAGCGCAAGTGTTCCTGAATCTGGCCCATAATGTCTTTAGGACTTAAGGCCCATACACACGGTAGGACATCCAACAAAATTTCCCTTGGATTTTTGTCCTAATTGATTTGTCCGGTCACACCCATAGCATACACACAGTCAGACTTTTCTGCAAACTTTTCTAAAACTTTCCCATCATCAAGTGTTTTTTCTGCTCTTTTCTGCTCTTTACCGCCACCCTTTGGTTAACTTCTGCTATTGTTGGTTGATTTTAACATTGGTTCTGAGCATGCGTATTTGCACTTTGCACAAAAGTTGGTTGGATTGCTGTACACACGGTCACACAAAGCACCATCAGACTTTTGTTGCTGAAAATTTGGTCCGTTCGCAGACCCAACTTTTTGTCAGATGAAACCTGAAAAAGTTGGTCCGATGGAGCGTACACACGATCAGACAAATTTGAAAAGTTGCAGATTTTGAAGTTGGTTGGCCAAAAGTCTGACCGTGTGTATGGGGCTTTACTATAGGAGATGAAATATCACGTACACACGTTGTTCGATGTGAGCTTGTTGACGGAAAATCCGACCGTGTGTATGCTCCATCGGACATTTCCGACAACAAATGTTTGAGAGCTGGTTCTCAATTTTTCCGACAACAAAAGTTCTGGCAACATTTGTGTGACCGTGTGTATGCAAGACAAGTTTGAGTGAACAATCCGTCGGAAAAAAATCCACGGTTTTGATGTTGGAATGTCCGATCGTGTACGTGGCAAAAGATCAAAAGCAGGTACTTTAGAAAAGTCCTAACATTATGCAACACAGACTATAGCACATCAGAAAAATATTAGTTCATAGTCATTTTGAAACTAAAAGTACCCCTACAAAAGTGACTCTAAGGGCCAGATTCTCGTAGATGCACGCCTAACTATGCAGGCGTTGCGCATCTCAGATGTACTACGCCGACGTAACGCAGAGTGGCAAGTACCGTATTCCCTAAGTAAATGCGCTCCAAGATGCGCCTGCGTCGGGTAAAAAGCGTGACCCCATGCAAATGCAGGCCGGGACGAACGGAGCATGCGCCGTGACGTGGATGACCCGCGCCGTGACGTGGTTGACCCGCGCCGTGACGTGGATGCCTTCTGCGCATGTGCAAAGCCTCCCTACGATTCGCCGGCGCAGGGTATATAATGCGGCCACACATGCGCCCGTGCAGCGCAAATGTCTCCCATTTTATTGATTGTCACGGCAAAACGTTGTGCTGGACCATGACTACTGTTGGTAAGGAGAGCAGGAAGAAACATTTCTCCCCAGAGGAGAGGGCCATTGTTGTCAGGGCAATGGAAAAATATGATTCACGCCTCCATGGTGCTGACAGTGCCTGGACCAGCAAGTCCTGGAGGGATCAGATCCACATGAAGGTCGCTAGCCAAATAAATGCCCTTTCTCACGAGGTCCGGACACCGCAGGACATTAAAAAAAAATGAATGACCTGCGGCGTCTTGTGAAGGGCAAGCTGGCTGCGATTGCTCGGCATGCCAGGGGCACTGGAGGGGGCCCACCCTGCACAGTCCGCCTGACTGAGGAGGAGAAGGTGGTCGCCCTCTGCCTGCAGAGGGAGCAGGTTGAGGGAGTTGGGGGCTACGAGTCCGAAAAGCCAGCCCTGAGGACAGGTAAGTGTGTTTTATATTCTATCTGTTGTGTAGCATGTGAGGGGGTAGAAGGGAACATGTGCCAAGTGTGTGGGTCCACCAACATGGGCATCTTTTGTGTCATCCACAGATGTGCAGGAGGGAGCGGGGCCATCTGTGGCTGCCAGGGCCCGTCCGGATCCATCCCCTGAGCATCCAGTCCCTCTGGCTGCCCCCCTGGAAGAGGACTTGGAGGGAAGTGGGCACACGTCTACGGAGGAGGTGGTTGAGGAGGAGCTCGTCGACCAGGAGCTCTACCTTGTTTTGGAGGAGGACTATGGTTTGCCTGGACCAGCCCAGGCTATCCCCCCATCTTTATCAAGCCCCTCAGTGTCCCCCCCAACCTCTCCAGTCCCTCTGTTTCCCCCCTCTCATCTCCGGCCCCTCAACATCCTCCCCTTATGCCCGGTCCCCTGCCACTCCCCGGAAGGCGACGTGCAAGACCAGGGGTGTTCACAAGGTCCTGCCGGAACAGCTGGCCAGACAGCAGGACCAGCAAAATCGGCACCTGTCAGAGGTCGTGGAGGAGAAGAGGCGCCTGGCTGACAGCCTGGGAGGGACATGGGGATGCTTCTCCTCCACCTGCTACCCCACCCCCCCCCCCACCTGTGGCTGCCCCCAGGCAAGTGAGGGGCAGGAGCCGTGGCACCAGGCGGAGCCCCCGCCAGGCCCATTAATTTTTTTTATTATTATTTTGCTCTGGTTAAGAGCTTTTTATTTATTTTTTAATTAATGCTCTGGTTAAGAGCTTATTTTTTTTATTTAATGCTCTGGTTAAGAGCTTTTTATTTAATTTGTATTTAATGCTCTGGTTAAGAGCTTATTTTTTATTTTATTTAATGCTCTGGTTAAGAGTTTTTTTTTTTACTTGATACACGGTGCAGTGTGAATGGTGTGTGAATGTGAGGGGGTGGCACTCCTGCCAGTAAGGGGTGTCACCCTCGGCCGTTGGGGAGAAGTTATCCCCACGGCTGTGTGAATGGTGTATGAATGGACAGCGACATCATTGGGGCCTTGACGCGGCGTTGCTGCTCCCAAGTCCTACATGTTGGACTTGGGCTAATCCAATGTGATGTGGATGTGGTGTGTGAGCTAGGGACCACAGTGGTGTACACGCGTGCATTGTCTGTGTGCCATGATGAATGTGTGTGTTTAACGGTCAAAGATTCGTAACACGAGGACCCTCCTGACTGCTCTACCATGAGCAGACGGGGGACTCCTCTGGCAGGGGGGGGGCTGTGTGGGGGGCTGTGTGGTTGGGGGGTCAGGTCATCACGTAGGGCAATCTGCAGGCCCTTTCTCATGGCAAAGTTGTGCAGAATGCAACATGCACCGATGATCTGACCCACAAAGTTGGGGGAATACAATAGGACCCCCCCAGACTTATCCAGGCATCGGAAACGGGACTTCAGGAGGCCAAATGTGCGCTCCACCACTGCACGGGTTTTGATGTGTGCTTCATTGTATCTTCTCTCTCCTCTAGTTTCCGGGATTCCGGAAAGGAGTCATGAGATGGGGTCCAAGTACATATGCAGAGTCACCTGGAAGGGAAAAGACAGGAGGATGTTAGCCGTGCATGTGCCCCTTGTGGTGTCTGCATCATGGGGGGGACAGTCATGCCTGCCACCCATGTCACTCACCAATCAGCCAGCTGTCCCCATACATGTCCTGCTCAAAATCTTCTGGGATGGTGCTTTGACGGTATATATGTAGCTGTCATGGCTGGAACCGGGGTCTTTGGCACGGACGTGCCATATGAGGTATTTGGCATCAGCTATCACCTGTACGTTGATGGAATGCCAATGCTTCCGATTGCGGTAAATGTGCTCTGTAGCACTGGGGGGCTGTAGTGCCACATGTGTGCAATCAATAGCCCTGATGGTGCGTGGGAATCCGTCAATTCTGTAGAAATCTGTCATTGCCTTCTGCCGCAGTTGCTCAGTGGTGGGTCTGATGATGTGGTGGGACATGCGTTTGAGGATTGCGGGGATAACCTGGTGCAGACATCTGCTTATGCTGGTTTGTGACATCCCAGCCACCACTCCACTTGTACGCTGGAATGAACCACTGGCCAGGAAATGGAGTGTTGCCAGGACCTTCACCAGTGGCTGCAGTGCATGTGAGCGGTATGTCTGGCTGGTGATGTCATCCTGCAGGGCTGTGGTTATTTCCAGGATGGCAGCAGGGCTGAATCTGAAGATGCGATACACCTCCTCATCCCCCATGCCAAAGAGGCTCATGCGCGCTCGGTAGATCCTCTCACGTGCCCCCATCCTCCTACTCCTCCTTCTATGCTCCTCTTCATCTGCATACATTAGTAGTGATAAGACCATGGCTGCCCCTGGCATGTTGGCATACGAATGTGTTCTCCAGCTGACTTGCACACGGTCTTGAGCAAAGTTACCCGTGCTTTTATGAGGGGTATGTTTACTCAAGGCTTTTGCATATTTGCATGCTAATTCAATGGGAGCTGAATATTTACGATGCGTAACTATGCGCCTACGCCGCGCTAGCTTAAAGCATTTTCGCCGCTTAGACGAAAAAGATTTTCTCGCGTATGTGGTTCTGTGTTTACCGCGCATCGATACGCAGGCGCACATTTACAATTACGCCGCTCATATCCATTTACGCAGGCGTAGCGCCGCTGAGAATCTGGCCCTAATACCGCGTACACACGAGGAGATTTATCCGATGAAAACGGTCTGACAGACCGTTTTCATCGGACATGTCTGCTGGGCTATTTTGGTCTGATCTGTCTACACACGATCAAACCAAAATCGCCGCGGACAGACAGCGCGGTGACGTGGCGGTGACGTTGAAGCCGCCACGTCACCGAACCAGGAAGTAAAATACTTCCACGCATGCGTCGAATCTATTCGACGCATGCAGGGGATTTTTGTCCGCTGGTTAGGTGTACTAACCAGCGGACATGTCGGACAGACGGAGCGGACATGTCGGACAGACGGCTTTCCAGCAGACAAGTTTTAAAGCATGCTTTAAAACTTTTGTCTGCTGGAAACTGTCTGCTAGCCTGTACAGACGATCGAATCTGTCCGCTGAAACTGGTCTGCAGATATATTCGATCGTGTGTACGCGGCCTTAGGGCGCGTACACTTGATCAGTCCAAACCGATAAAAACGGACTGAAGTTCAGTTTCATCTGTCCAAACCGACCGTGTGTACGGCCCATCAGTCTTTTGTCCTTCAGTCCAAAGTTTTAAAACTTGCTTTAAAATCGGACTCATGGACACCTGACCATCGGTCAAAACCGATGGTTAGTATGCAAAAGCATTGGTTCAAAACCCGCGCATGCTCAGAATCAAGTCGACGCATGCTTGGAAGCATTGAACTTCATTTTTTTTCAGCACGTCGTTGTGTTTTACGTCACCGCGTTTTGACACGATTTGTTTTTGAACTGATGGTGTGTACGCACATCAGACGATTAGACCATCAGTCTGTGAACTGATGAAAATGAACTTCAGTCTGTTTTCATCGGTTTGGACTGATCGTGTGTACAAGGCCTCAGGCCCATTTCACACTGGGACGGGAGCCGCGGTGGCGGTATAGCGGCGCTAAACCACCGGAATTGCTGCAGTAATCAGCCGCTAGCGGTGCAGTATTAACCACCGCTAGCGGCCGATAAAGCGTTAATATCTCAGTGTGAAATACCTCGGGCTTTCACATTGAGGTTGCAGTGAAGGATTTTTTCAGGCGGTATAGCAGCTCTATTTTTAGTGCTGTACCGCCTGAAAAACTCAGTGTGAAAGGGGTCTAAATTCACCTTTACCACAGAGACCAAATAGATCTACAAAGGCGCATTACGGGTTGTATTACCGCGGTTTCCCATTGTTTTAAATGGGAAGGAGCGGTATACACGCCGCTCCTCTTACCGCTCCAAAGATGCTGCTGACAGGTGATTTTTTTCTCTCCCGCCAGCGCATCGCCTCAGTGTGAAAACCCTCGGGCTTTCACATTGAGAAGGCAGTGAAGGAGTTTTTCAGGCGGTATAGCAGCTCTATTTTTATCGCTGTACCGCCTGAAAAACTTCTCAGTGTGAAAGGGGTCTAAATTCATCTTTACCACAGAGACCAAATAGATCATTCTGTGGACATTGCAATGCTTGTCAATACATTTTAACGTTGAAGGAATTTGTGAACACAAAAATTGAGAGATTATAGAAATTAGATCATTTGCAGTTCCTCAGGAGTAAGGCCGCGTACACACGATAGGTTAAACTGATGAGAACGGTCTGATGGACCATTTTCATCGGACCAAACCGATCGTGTGTGGGCGCCATCGGTTAGTTATCCATAAAATAAAGACAACTTGTTTTAAATTTAACCGATGAATTCCTAACCGATCATTAGTACGAACGACCATCGGTTAAAAATCCACGCATGCTCAAGAATCAAGTCGACGCATGCTTGGAAGCATTGAACTTCATTTTTTTCAGCACGTCGTTGTGTTTTACGTCACTGCGCTTTGACACGATTGTTTTTTTAACCGATGGTGTGTAGGCGCGACGGACCATCAGTCAGCTTCATCGGTTAACCGATGGAAACGGTCCATCAGACCATTCTCATCGGATGGACTGATCGTGTGTACGCAGCTTTACATACACTGCCAGATGTCCACACTTAAAAATATACGTATATTTGCAAAATGATAGAACAATTCATGAGACAAGTACTTGAACGTATAATTGCTATCTTGCGGGAGATGGATAAAATCCTGGTAGGACATGTATGGACAGCACACAATAATTATTTGGTTACAATAGTAGCATCTGGAAGATGTAAGGAAACAAGGCAAATAATGATCAGCATGGATGTCACACCACTTCCTTAAACTAAACCTCTCTAAAACTGAGTTACTAATATTCCCCCCCACCCGTGCCCTCCTCCATGACTTTTCCATCAAAATCAACAATGCAATCATCAGTTATTATCAGTTATCAGTTATAATCAGTTGTTATCCTAGACTCTGACTTGTCATTTGAGCCTCAAGTCCAATCGTTGTCAAATGTTTGTAGAATTCACCTACTAACAGCTCTAAAAGTCGCCCCTTTTTAACAAATGAAACCACCAAATTCCTCATTTACTCCCTTGTTATTTCTCACCTTGACTATTGCAACTCCCTTCTCATTGGCTTGATTCTCCATATGCTACCCCCTCTTCAGTCTACATGAATGCTGCTGCCAGACTTATCCACCTTACCAACCGCTCAATGTCTGCGAACCCTCTCCTCCAATCCCTACAGTTACAACCTTTTGTACCACCTGCCCAACCCTATTAGACTGTAAGCTCTTTTGAGCAGCAACCTCTTAATCCTCTTGTATTTTATTGTAATATAACTGTATTGTCTCCCTTTTTATATCGTAAAGCACTGCGTAAACAGTTGGCACTATATAAATCCTGTATTATAATAATAATAATAATAATAATTTACCCATTAATCTGGTACCCGCAATGTAATTTTAGATTGTGCAATATAGTTAATTAACAGCTATCCTAAGTATCACCAATCTCTTTGATAGTCAGTGGGAAGAATAATACATCCTAACATTGATGGACAGTGGGAAGAAAATGCCCCCTTCTGTTGGTGTTCTGTGGAAATAAATTAAAACCCCCAATGACCACAAATTTAAGGGGTAATTTTTCCTCCTATTGACCAATAGTGTAAGGGAGCATTCTTCCTTTTACTGACCACCAATATAGAGGAATATTCATCCTTCTACTGACCACAAAGGTATGGGGACAGTCTACCTTTCTAGTAGCCACCAACATAAGAGGAAATTCTTCCTACTACTGACCTCTATTGTGAATGAGTACTCTTCCTCCATTCTTACTAGACACACGTATAAAAAGAGTTGATTAAAAACATAATTTGTTTGGTAGATATTTTATGTATTGTAGGTCAGGGCCTGTCGAATGACTAGAGTAAAATCAGCCTTAGGTTGTGTGTATTAGGGATACTGATTGTGGTTCTGCAGAGAACTGCATAATCTGAATAGCGGCATATCAAGAATGGGTTTGCCTCTGACAGTAATGCAACCTGACTTCTACTAGTAGCGGTGCAAGATGGAGCTTACATTATGAGACCCATAAATTGCCAATGCATATGCAGCATTTTACAACATACTTCCCACTTACTACCAACCTTCTTATGTTGGTAAGAAGAAGAATACTGCTTTACATTGGAGGTCAGTGGACTGAAGAATGCCCTCTCAGATTGGTGATTAGTGAAAAGAAAGATGTATTTTTACTTTTACTGATGACATATAAATCGATATTCTTGCATCCACTGACCACCAATTTAATGGCCACTAATATAAGGACATACTTCTTGCTTCTGACTACTAACATAAGGGGCCCAGCTGGTTTGGATCTGATCGCTATAGGTACATCCCCTGTGCCTGATGAGTTGCTCTGATGTCAATTCATGACGATTATACTCTGAGTATCCCACAAGTGGATTCAGAGCAATATATTCAAGGGTTTCTGCAATTATCCAGGTACAGCGATGAGAAGCTCAGTGAGATTAAATTAAGTTATTTCAAAATGATGCGTTTTAAATGAAATGTATCTGTAATCTGTTTAAACTTACTAGATAAGAATATCAATGCATGTTCCTGAGGAAGTCGTAAGGTGAAACATGTATACCCCACTTTCTTCTTTTTGTTAATATGTAATAAAATAATATTTTAATTGTTATTGTTGCTATCTAATACATTAACCACATGTCGACTGCCCACCGTTGTTATACGGCGGGACGGTGGCACTGCTGGGTGAGAGCACGTAGCTCTACGTCCTCCCTTTAGCGGCCGCTAGGGGGCGCGCGCGCCTCTGCTCGTCCCCCGAGTCCCGAGCGCGCGCTCGTTCGTTACAGAGCGGGGACCGGGAGCTATGTGTGTAAACGCAAAGCTCTCGGTCCTGTCAGCGGGGGAAACGCTGATCCTCCGTTCATACAATGTATGAACAGAAGATCAGTGATTTCCCCTAGTGAGTCAACCTCCCCATACAGTTTGAACACACCCAAGAACACACTTAACCCCTTCCCTGCCCCCTAGTGTTAACCCATTGACTGCCAACGGCATTTTTATAGTAATCCAATGCATTTTTATAGCATTGATCGCTATAAAAATGCCAATGATCCCAAAAATTTGTCAAAATTGTCCGATGTGTCTGCCATAATGTCTCGATACTGAAAAAAAACGCCATTACTAGTAAAAAAAAAATATTAATAAAAATGCCATAAAACTACCCCCTTTTTTGTAAACGCTATAAATTTTGCGCAAACCAATCAATAAACGCTAATTGTGATTTTTTTACGAAAAATATGTAGAAGAATACGTATAGGCCAAAACTGAGGAAAAATACGTTTTTTTATATATTTTTTGGGGATATTTATTATAGCAAAATGTAAAAAATATTGCATTTTTTTCAAAATAGTCGCTCTATTTTTGTTTATAGCGTAAAAAATAAAAACCACAGAGATGATCAAATACCACCAATAGAAAGCTCTATTTGTCGGAAAAAAGGGACACCAATTTTGTTTGGGAGCCACGTCGCACGACCGCGCAATTGTCAGTTAAAGCGACGCAGTGCCGAATCACAAAAAGTGCTCTGGTATTTGACCAGCAATATGGTCCGGGGGTTAAGTGGTTAATAGCACCCGGAAAGTCCCATACATCCCCCAATAGGGGTTCTTTCTTCTAACATGAGGAGGCAATCTTCCTCCCACTGACCACCAATATAGGGGGCATTCTTCTACTTGCTGACCGCTAGCATAAGGGTACTATCTTCCTCCCACTAACCATCAATGTAAGGGGACATTCTTCTGCCCTCACTATTGACCACCAATGCAGGGGGCATCCTTCCTCTTACTGACTACCAACTTAAGTGGACTTTTTCCCCCTCCTACTGACCACCAATGTAAGGGGACATCCTTCTGCCCACATTACAGACCACCAATGCAGTGGGCATTTTTCCTCTTACGGACTTTTTTCTCCTCCTACCCACCAACAATGTAAGGGGGCATTTTTCCTCCTACTGACCACCAATGTGAGGGATCATTCTTTCTCTATTCTTACTTTTGTCATACCAGAAACTAATATTAAAATGGGTCATTAAAAACAAAATGTGTTATGGTAGAAATTGATACCATCAGGGCTTGTGCCATATGAGTGTGGCAATCTGTTTGAAAAGGAGACAATTTTACATATGTTTTTTACATATCTTATATTGTACTATGAGGCCCTGTGATTTTTAATAACACACTTGCTTGAAATACAATAATATCTTGGTACACACTTGGTATACTCTGCTACAGAAGCAGTTCATCTCACCTAAATACCTACAGTATTTCCTTAAAGGGGTTGTAAAGGTAAACATTTTCCTAAATAGCTTCCTTTACCTTAGTGCAGTCCTCCTTCACCTCATCCTTCGATTTTGCTTTTAAATGTCCTTATTTCTTCGGAGAAATCCTCACTTCCTGTTCTTCTGACGGTAACTCCACACAGTAATGCAAGGCTTTCTCGCTGGTGTGGAGTGTCGTGCTCGCCCCCTCCCTTGGACTACAGGAGAGTCAGGACGCTCTCTACGTTGCAGGAAGAGAAAGGAGCTGTGTGTTAGTGGGCATCCTGACTCTCCTGTAGTCCAAGGGAGGTGGCGAGCACGACACTCCACACCAGGGAGAAAGCCTTGCATTACTGTGTGGAGTTACAGACAGAAGAACAGGAAGTGAGAATTTTTTCAGAAGAAATAAGAACATTTAACCACTTGCTTACTGGGCACATATACCCCTTTCCTGCCCAGACGAAATTTCAGCTTCCGCACTGTGTCGCTTCAACTGACAATTGCGTGGTCGTGCGACGTGGCTCCCAAACAAAATTAACGTCCTTTTTTCCCCCACAAACAGAGCTTTCTTTTTGTGGTATTTGATCACCTCTGCGGTTTTTATTTTTTGCGCTATAAACAAAAATAGAGCGACAATTTTGAAAAAAACACAATGGGCCAGATTCAGGATGGCAAGCGGTTCTTTTGGCCGGAGTAACGTTTCTCATTTACGTTATGCCGCCGCAACTTTACGCGCAAGTGCTGTATTCACAAAGCACTTGCTCCGTAAGTTGCGTCGGCGTAACGTAAATGGGGCGGCGTAATTCAAATTGGGCGGGTAGGGGGCGTCTGCTATTTAAATTAAGCGTGATCCCGCACCGAACGTACTGCGCATGCGTCGTCCATTGAGGTATCCCAGTGCGCATCCTCCAAATTATGACAGTGTTTTCGACATTAACGTAATTGACGTAAATCCACATTCACGGACGAGTTACGCAAACGACGTAAAAAAATTCTAATTTGACGCGGTCACAACGTCCATACTTAACATAGGATGCGCCTGCTTTTTGGTGCTTTATCTTTACGCCGGGAAACCCCTTACGGAAACGGCCTAAAGTCACTGCGTCGGGCGGGCGTACGTGAATTGGCGTATCACGCTGATTTACATATTCTAGGCGTAAATCAGCGGGAACGCCCCTAGCGGCCATTTTAAAATTGCAGTTAAGAATACAGAAAACGGATATGCCGGCGCAGGTTAGAAGTTACGCGGCTTATCTCTAGATAAGCCGCGTAACTTCTTACTGAATCTGGCCCAATATTTTTTACTTTTTGCTATAATAAATATCCCAATTTTAAAAAAAAAAAACAGATCTCACAGATCATCTCTCATTGCAGTTTTTACACAGAGACAGCGTCCTGTCTCTGGAGAGGAGTAGACCGATCTGTGTTCCTTGTACATAGGGACACAGATCGGTCACCCCCCCGGTCACCCCCCCCCTCCCCCACAGTTAGAACACACCTAGGATACATTTAACCCCTTCCTCACCCTCTAGTGTTAACCCCTTCAATGCCAGTCACATGTATACAGTAATTAGTGCATATTTATAGCACTGATCGCAGTATAAATGTGAATGGCGCCAAAAATGTGTCAAAAGTGTCCGATGTTTCCGCCATAACGTCGCAGTACCAATAAAAATCACAGATCGCCGCCATTTCTATAAAAAAAAAAAAATAATAAAAAATAATAATTCTGTCTCCTATTTTGTAAGCGCTATAACTTTTGCGCAAACCAGTCGCTTATTGCGATTTTTTTTTTTTTTACAAAAAATATGTAGAAGAATACGTATCGCCCTAAACTGAGAAAAAACTTTTTTTTTTGTTTTTTTTTAAATTGGGATATTTATTATAGCAACAAGTAAAAAATATTGTATTTTTTTTCAAAATTGTCGCTCTTTTTTGTTTATAGCGCAAAAAAAAAAAAAAAACGCACAGGCGATCAAATACCACCAAAAGAAAGCTCTACTTGTGGTGAAGGAAGTCAATTTTGTTTGGGAGCCACATCGCACGACCGCGCAATTGTCAGTTAAAGCGACGCAGTGCCGGAAGCTGAAATTTCACCTGGGCAGGAGGGGGGTATATGTGCCCAGTAAGCAAGTGGTTAAACCACCCCACAGAGTGTGAACCTAGCCTTAGTCAATATCTTGTAGATCCCAAGATTTGCTGGCAGGATTCCATTAGGGGCACACATTCAAGGTTATGAGGACGGAAGGATAAGAGGAAAAAGGAAGCACAATCCAAGTGCAGCCTGGCAGGAGGGAAGCCTCAGCCTGATGGTTGAGAAGCACTGATTTAGACAATACGTTTCATGTCAATAGCTGTTTGTGTTAGCAGACAAAACCAGACTGGAGTCACTGTGCAGAAAAATCTTTCATCTCAGCAACGTGCTGAAAAGCAGACTCAGCACCTTCTCCATTTATGATTTGGGAGGAAATGTACATAAATTGTTTTTTTAAATAAACGCAAAGAGGAGCCAAAAGGAGTGTAATCTAAGTTAAACATCTGTCAAATGACAGCATCTGTAAGGAAACCAAATGTTATGGGAGAGCTTGAGCTTATAAACAGATTCAAAGGATTTGAAAAGCTTGGGATCTGTCTGCTACGTGAATCACTATGTAACACTGCAAACTTGTTTATACTGTAGTCTTCAGCTTCTTATCTTGCTTCTTCCACCAGATAAATGATGGTCTAAGTCAAAACAGAAACCATCTTCATCTGTAAAAGCATGATGATATCAAAACAGGACACTAAACTTCTATGCCGAGCAGTAACAATTTGAAACAAGTGTATGCTTGTACACTTTTGTGATGGTTGGTTATTACCGAGAGATTCACAAGAAGAATGGTTGGAAACCCAAAATTACACTGAAATATATTCTATATGTAAAAAGAAAATAAATCAGAAACAGCAATACAAAGGATCTTTTAGATATATAAACAAAACAGCAATACATAGGATCCTATAGCTATACAGTGCATCTGGAAAGTATTTACATCGCTTAATTTTTCCCACATTTTGTTATGTTGCAGCCTTATTCCAAAATTAATTAAATTCATTATTTTCCTTAAAACTCTAAAAACAATTCCCCATAATGACAACGTGAAAGAAGTTTGTTTGAAATCTTTGCAAATTTATTAAAAATAAAAAACCAAAAATAATCCCATGTACATAGGTATTTACAGCCTTTGCTCTCTACTTTGTTAAAGCACCTTTGGCACCAATTGCAGGCTCAAGTCTTTTGGAGTATGATGCTACAAGCTCGGCTCACCTATTTTTGGGCAGTTACTCCTATTCTTCTTTGCAGGACCTCTCAAGCTCTATCAGGTTGGTTAGGGAGCTTTGGTGCACAGCCATTTTTAGATCTCTCCAGAGCAGTGGTGTCGGGTGGGGGGGCTAACCCGGGCTATAGCCATGAGTGGCCCCCTAAAAAGCCCTGGGTCTCGTATTGCTGATTGACAATTATTAGCCCTGAGTCCCAAGGCCTGGGGCTGGGCGGGAACTCAGGGCTTTACAGGGCCAGACTGACCTACCAGGATAGCGAGATAGTCATACAAAGTCCCGCCTCCTGGACTGGCTCCTATGATGGACATCACACTGGTCCAATGCTGGGACATGTGAAGTCCATTATAGGAGCCAGTCCAGGAGGCGGGACTTAGCGTGACACTGTGTCAGATTCTTGCTCTTTGTAAAGTGAAACCAGCAAGTGAGTCTAAACCCCCCCCATAATCCTGGGCTTGGGCTGGACTTACTTTAAAATGAGGGAGGGGTTATCAAATTTACCTTCAGGCTGAAGCCCCTGGGCCACTCAAGGACATTCACAGAGTTGTCCTGTAGCCACTTCCTTTGTTTTGTGCTTAGGGTCGTTGTCCTGTTGGAAGATGAACCTTTGCCCCAGTCTGAGGTCCAGAGCTCTGTGGAGCGTGTTTTCATCAAGGATGTCTCTGTACATTGCTACATTCATCTTTCCCTTAATCCTGACAAGTGTCCCAGTCCCTGCCAGTGAAAAACATACCCACAGCCTGATGCTGCCACCACCATGCTTCACTGTAGGTATGGTTTTGGCCAGGTGATGAGCAGTGTCTGGTTTCCTCCAGACATAACGTTTATCATTCAGGCCAAACAGTTCAACATTTGTTTCATGAGACCAGATCATTTTGTTTCTCATGATCTGAGAATCCTTCAGGTGCCTTTTGGCAAACTCTAGGTGTGGTGTCATGTGCCTTTTTTTTTGCAAAATCTTTTTTATTAAAGTTTTCAGTAACATACAAAACTAGCCCACACAGGGGCATGTCCTCTGTTGCGGCAACATACCACAACAGGGCACAACATACAACATAAACAACCTTACTTACCCTGTAACCCCAATGTGGGGAGAGGTTTAGTTTAGGAGGAGCTGTGCTCAAATTGGGACCAACAGGATAATGCAACATGAGAATAGTTGGGTCAACATATTAAGACTAGAGATATATTGTCAATCTAGGAGTTTCTTACTGCATCAGTTGTTGTAGTATTATCAGGTGGCTTTATATAGGGTCAAACTGGCATTCACTAGGCTTTTCCAGAATCTGTGATGATTTTCCAGTTAATCGTTGTCATAGGCCTTTTACTGAGGAGTGGCATCCGTCTGGCCACTCTACCATACAGGCCTGATTGTTGAAGTGCTGTAGAGATGTTTGTTCTTCTGGAAGGTTCTCCTCTCTTCACAGAAAACGCTGGAGCTCTGTTAGAGTGACCATCGGATTCTTGGTCACCTCCCTGACTAATGCTCTTTTCCCCCGATCCGTCAGTTTGGCTGGGCGGCCCTCTCTAGGAAGAGTCCTGGTGGTTCCAAACTTCTTCCATTTATGGATGATGGAGGCCACTGTGTTTATTGGGACCTTTAATGCTGCAGACATTTTTCGCTACCCTTTCCCAGATCTGTGCCTCAAAACAATGCTGTCTACAGACAATTCCTTGGACTTCATGGCATGGTCTGTGCTCTGATATGCACTGTTAAAGCGGATGGTTCACCATAAATGAATATTAAAAGCCAGCAGCAACAAATACTGCAGCTGCTGACTTTTAATATTAGGACACTTACCTGTCCTGGAGTCCAGCGGCGTCCGCAGCAGAGGATGAGCGATCGCTCGTCACCCTGCTGCTCCCCCCTCCATCCACGGCGAGGGAACCAGGAAGTGAAGCGCTCCGGCTTCACTGCCCGGTTCCCTACGGCGCATGCGCGAGTCGCGCTGCGCCCGCGATTGGCTCCCGCTGTGTGCTGGGAGCTGAGAGTTCCCAGCACACAACGGGAAAAGCCCGTCTTTTGCCCGAGACTGCGGGCCGGAAGTGGGTGCGGATACCTGTCTTTAGACAGGTATCTGCACCCCCCTCCCCCCTGAAAGGTGTCAAATGTGACGCCGGAGGGGGGGAGGGTTCCGATCAGCGGATCTTCACTTTAGGGTGGAGATCCGCTTTAACTGTGGGACCTTATATAGACGTACCTTTATAGATGTACCTTTCCAAATCATGTCCAATCAACTGAATTTACCACAAGCAGACTTTAATCAAGTTGTAGAAACATCTCAAGGATGATCAGATTTGATTTAAAACAAACTTCTGTCATTATGGGGTATTGTTTGTAGAAGTTTGAGGAAAATAATGAATTTAATCCATTTTGGAATAAGGCTACAACATAACAAAATGTGGAAAAAGTTTAAAGTGGATGTAAATCCTCCATACACCCAGTAAGGTGGACAGCCTCAGATGATACACAGGGATGAACCAAATCTCCCTCCATAGGTTTTACATGTATATCCTCTGTCTTCACATTTATACACTGTTTAGAAAGTTGAGATTGTGTTAGGAGACTTTTCTGGTTAACACAGAGTGTGATGTCTGGGCATACAGCCAAGATAGCTAACATTGCTGATTGGAGGAAAGGCACACACCTCCTCTCATCATAGGCAGAGACTTTTAGAGGTGTTTTGTAATAGGACCTGTTCCCTGCTAATCTATTTTAGCAACCTCCTCAGACCGAAGCTTCAGGCTGCTTTTATCTAAATTTGTCAAGAGTTATCAGGCTGATAACAGAGGAACTGTTCAGGTGAGAGCTATGGGACTTAGCTCAATGAAGAGAGATAACAAAATACTGCAGATATATGTGCCCAGCTCAAATTTCATGAATCGGGTTTACATTCACTTTAAAATGCAGTTTCAAGGTTTTACCAAAAGAAACAATATACATATTGCAACACAAATAATAGTAATTTATCTAGAAAAAAAAGTGGGGCCTAAAGTAAATGGTAACTAACCAAGTACCCCCAGTCACTTACCCACTCACTGCATTATGGTGGGGCTCTATGGCCAGTACAAAGCATATACAGAGGCAGATAAAAAATAAAAAAAAAAGCCAAATAGGACCATAATAGTGAGCCTCCGGGGGTATAATTTAGTGACCTCAAAGAGATGTCGATATACAACAATAGGAAAAAATACAAAAAGCCTTAATTAATTTAAAAAAAATGGGCAATAAAAATACAACAAAACCTTTCATCACCTTCAAAAAAATTGTCTTAGGCCTAGTACACACGATAGGTTAGCCAGAGGACAACGGTCTGATGGACTGTTTTCATTGTTCAAAACCGATCGTTTGTGGGCCCCATAGGTTATTTAACCTTAGGTTAAAAAAAAGCCAACTTGCTTTAAAATTAACCTATGGATTCCTAACCGATAGGTCAAAACCGATCGTTAGTAGGCATGACCATCGGTTAAAAATACACGCATGCTCAGAATCAAGTCGGCGCATGCTTGGAAGCATTAAATTAATTTTTTTCAGCACGTCGTTGTGTTTTACGTCACCGCGTTTTTTTAACTGATGGTGTGTAGGCACATCAGACCATCAGTCAGCTTCATCGGTTAATCTTTGACAACCGTTCTCATCGGATGGACTGATCGTGTGTACAAGGCTTTAGAAACCAAAGGGTGCGTCTAGATGCTAATGGAATGGAATAAAATGTATGGACTGTATGTAGCAGGTTCTTCTCCAGACTGATATAATCTATTAGGGGTCAGCTGTCTGCTGGAGCAGCGTGGGTTTTTTCACCCCCCCCTTTCTCTCTTCACACAGACACTCAGAACTGCTTGTTTGGAAACTCCCTATTGGAGGTTTCCTGTAAACTCCCTATTGGACGAGCCTGAGCCAATCATGAGACAGCAGCAAAGGATTGTGTGGGAAGGAGATAAAAAGCCAGAGGAACTAGGCCAGAGCCTCTTTTTGCCTGCAACCCATCAGGAGAGCATCTGCATTCTATGTGTGTGTGGAATCGCGGCCTACCAAGGGACACACAGTCTGCAGCTCCAGCCCAGAGGAACAGATTATTCATGCAACTCCAGCCCAGAGGAACAGATTGTTCATGCAGCTCCAGTCCATAGGAACAGACTGTCCATGTTTAAGAAGGACACCCTGCAACAGCGCAAGGACTGAATGCCACTGCGACACACCTGCATCTAAGATCGATCGATCGCTCAGGGAAGGACCTCTGACTGTGTACAGGATTTGGTGAGGGGGCTTTGCCCAGAAACCTTTAATGCTTTTTTATAGAATACCACATCCAAGTATTGTCCACAGAGCTCCCACAGGCTTGGGGGCTCATCATCCAGGATTCTGTGGCTCTGCAATCAACTCACCTACAAGCGCCAGGATGGACCCAGCCACTGTTGTCCAGTGGTGTGAGGAGGAAGGCGCCCGTTTGGAATCAAGCGTGGTGATCGAGCTTCCAGGGGAGGCCTGGGCTGAGGAACAAATCAGCCAAGCTGTGAAGACACTATCCCCAGACAGGAAGGCGTGGGTGATTGCTGTCAAAACAGATCGTGGGACCTCCCGCACCTATGCACTACTAGAGTGGAAACAAGGAATCCCTGAAAACTTCAAAGGTGCCAGTGTGCAATTGGCTAAAGAGACGGAGCTTTGTGTAATCCATCTGAAGGTTCTAGAGGAGGGCCCTACCTCCTCCAGTCAAGCTGAATCAAATGAAGAAGAAGTTCCCTCCCCATCACTTCTAGCCACGATTGGACCAGAACTCTTTGCTGCCCTGGGAGACTTTGTTTCAAAATGTCAGAGAGACCCTCCGACATACTCTGCAACTGGGTATTGGAAGTTCAGGGTTTTCTCTGGAAGACAACCAGTGCCTACAGGGAAGAACAGCTTTGAAGAGAGGTTGGACCAGGCCACACAAGCCTTGGATGAATGGGACATTCCTGAGACCCACAAGAAACAGAGAAAGGGGGGGGGAAGCCCAAACTACTGCAGCAGACAGCTGTTCACTAATAGATTATATTAGTCTGGTGAAATACCTACTACATGTAAATTAATTCCTCCTTGAAATGTCCTAGGAGTGGTGCTACAGGCAAAACCAAAAATGATATAAAGGGAGACAAAGCAAGCAATCAAAAAAAAAAAGAGCTGAAATCACAGCCAAAACATAAGCTCAGGTTATATACTTGCATGTGCAACACACGACATAAATGGAACAGCCAGATGTAACAAATATAAAGTTACAACTGGGAAGAACTGCTAATCAACCGAGAGTGCCAGTGGAGCAATTCATGGATGGTAAGTTGGTTACAGGCATCAGCATCATCATAAATTCAGTCAGCAAGTGTCCGCATAGTGCCAACTTTCCACAGTCCTATGTATGAAGGCAGAATAAGGCAGAGTGGACAGAAAGAAGATAGCAAGCAGCAAAGCAGCAGGAGATACAGTACTACAAAGCACTTCTGTGTAGGACCAGGGCACACAGCAAGGAGATACAGAAACACAGAGGGAGAGTCAATCGTCTGTGTGATTCACAAATTCAGGTATAGGAATAAACTTCCAATCATGAACCTCTCAACCTCCGCAAGCGACCACCGTGGCCACTCTCATGCATAAAGTGGTCCTCATCCAACAAAACCTGTCTGCTGAGTAATAATAATTTATATATAATTTGCAACAAAACAGAACAAATGCAGAATAAAGTGCTATAAATATATGATGTGATCTGTTGCTCACAGGTCATTAAAAACTATTAAGCCTCGTACACACAATCAGTCCATCCGATGAGAACGGTCTGATGGACCGTTTTCATCGGTTAACCGATGAAGCTGACTGATGGTTCGTCGCGCCCACACACCATCGGTTAAATAACCTATCGTGTCAGAATGCGGTGACGTAAAACACAACGACGTGCTGAAAAAAATGAAGTTCAATGCTTCCAAGCATGCGTCGACTTGATTCTGAGCATGCGTGGATTTTTAACCGATGGTGGTGCCTACTAACGATCGGTTTTGTCCTATCAGTTAGGAATTCATCGGTTAAATTTAAAGCAAGTTGGCTTTTTTTAACCAAAGGTTAAATAACCAATGGCGCCCACACGATTGGTTTTGACTGATGAAAACGGTACATCAGACCGCTGTCCTCTAGTTAACCTATCGTGTGTACGGGGCCTTATGCGTTGGTTAACTTCACATTATGAATGATTTGCCTAAATAATGTTTACTTGTTCTTTTACACATATAACATTTTTATTTGATACACTGTTTTAATAAATACCCTGTTCATTTTATTATAATCTGGAAAATTCACAAAGATGTAAAAATGTATTTTTCATTATTTGTGTTTAATCCAATAAAAAAACAAAAAAACAGTGTGCCAGTTTCAGCTGTCAGTTTGCCTCTTTTGACTGCTGAGCCCAAAGGTTGGTTGTAAATGATTAACTGTCATGGTGATCAAATGATTGGGAACCATGCTAAGTGGTTCCAAATTGTTACTGTGGATCAGTCAGTGATAGTGCAGCCTAATGCCTCTTACACACGATCAGAATTTCCGATTAAAAAAGTCAGACTGAATTTTTTCATTGGATATTCCAACCGTGTGTGGGCCCCATTGGACTTTTTTCAGTCAGAGTTTAGAAATAGAACATGTTTTATTTTATTCCAATGGAAATTCCGATTGTCTGTGTGGAACTCCGACGGAGAAAAAAATTAGCATGCTCAGTATCAAGTGGACGCATGCTCGAAAGCATTGAACTTAATTTTTCTCGTCTCGTTGTAGTGTTTCGGACGGTCGGAATTTGGTCTGATAGTGTGTATGCAAGACAGCTTGAACGGAATTCCGGCGGAAAATTCCATCGGATTTTATCCCACCGGAAATTCCAATCGTGTGTACAGGGCATTAGAAGTGTAATACAAATCTCGAACCTGTGTGCATGAGGTCTGAAAGTTTTGGTAGGCATTGCACAAGCACATTCATAAGAGGAGATTTTGAACAGAGAACGTTTTTTACGTGCCTAATTGCATGTAAACCCATCTAAGCACTTAGGCTTTAAGGCGCCTTTGAGCGTTAATGCATTTCAATGGCCAGAATAAATTAATATTCTGGTTGATGGAATCCATTAACACTCAAGAGCTTGTCTAAAATATGATATCTGGTCTGAGATATTACAAAATCTTTACTTTATTTACAGCCAGGAGCTTAAAGGAGTTGTAAAGGAATTTTTTGTTTTTTTGCTAAAATGACTGTTTACAGGGCATAGAGACATAATAGTAAACTGATTCCTTTTAAAAATGATTAAAAATAGATAAAAATCAATCATATAATGTGCCTGCAGTTTCAGTTTCATTTTTCATCTAGTTTCATGTTTCTGTGAAGGACAGACACATAGCCAATACAGGGCAGTGTTTGATTTTAAAATGAAACTGATTGGTTCTGAGGGGTTTTAGACACACAGTAATCACACCTCCTTGATTAGAGACCACAGAGAGAAGGGAAGTGTGCAGAACAGAGAAGGATTATAGCAAAAATGAACAATGAGGACATGAAACCAGGACTGCATTAGGGTAAAGGAAGCTATTTAGCTAAAAAAAAATCCTTTAGTGACCCTTTAAGCTCACAGGATGCTGGGTTGGCGTTGTTTTTTTTTTACCAGTGAAGGTTGATTGTATGTATTTTTCCCCCTTTTTGCCCAAGCACTGGAGTTTGCTGTGGCCTCAGTGGGGGCCTGTGCCCTAACTCTCTCTACCTTTCAGTTACTTAAAGGAGAAGTAAAGGAAAACATTATTTTTTTTTGCTGAAATGACTGTTTACAGGGTTTAGAGACATAATAGTTAACTGATTCCTTTTAAAAATGATTAAAAATAGATAAAAATCAATCATATATTGTGCCTGCAGTTTTGCTTCGTTTTTAGACTAGTTTCAGTTTGTTCTGTGTGTACAGAGTCACACAGAACAAAAACAAACAAACACAGGGCAGTGTTTGTTTTTAAAATGAATCTGAATGGTTCTGATGAGTTTAACCTCCCTGGCGGTCTTCCCGTGTGTGGCACGGGGTGAGATTTTTAAGCTAAGATCGGTAACCCCGTGCCACACACGGGCTTGCCTCGCTGGATGCAGAAAAAAAGTTTACTTACCTTTTCTCTGCGATCCAGCGATGAATCTCCGCAGTACACGGCGGCCGGATGTCCTCCTGATGCTGTGTGTACCGCCGATTCCCTTCCCTGCGAGCGTCGCGACGTAGGGGGGGGAACGGCGCCAAATTCAAAAAAGTAAACAAACACTATACATACAGTACACTGTAATCTTATAGATTACAGTACTGTATGTAAAAAAATACACACCCCCCATGTCCCTAGTGGTCTGCCCTGTACACTACATGTCCTTTTATATAATAAAAACTGTTCTTTCTCCCTGCAAACTGTAGATTGCCCATAGCAACCAAAAGTGTCCCTTTATGGCAAAAATTGTTTTAGAGCAGCTAAAAAACAGCGATAATAAATCAGAATCACTTGCAGAATTGAGCGATAGCGATTTATGGGGAAATTCGTCATAAAAAAAAAAAAATAATGACAGCAAAAATTCTGCAACTGAGCACATTTCAGTGATTTTGATTTGATTACATTATTGAATAATTTTTACTATAATTATATTATTATTTGTTATAATTTTTTATAATTATTTATTATATTATAATTTTTAATAAGAAAAAAAAAAAATCATACCCGGGATGCCTATTAGACTCTTGTTTGGATAGATTTCAGTGAGTTATTCCTAAGAATTAAGCCCCATACACACTATCAGTTTTCCTGATGGTTTTCTCTTCAGGTTTACCAAAACCATCTAATATGAGGTCAAACCTCAAGAGTTTTAATTTGTATGCAATCAGGCAAGCCCTTGTACTACATGGTTTTGGTAAACCTGAAGAGAAAACCGTCAGGAAAACTGATAGTGTGTATGTGGCTTCACAAGCCTACAGTATAAAACGCCAAATTCCCTTGCAAATAATGGTACCGCTTTTAGCACCTAAAATCTGAAAGAATCATACCGCCAGGGACGTTAAGACACATAGTAATCACATCTTCTTGATCATGGACCACAATGAAAAGCTACCATGAGTTTTTTCATAAGGAGCCAGACAAGCAGGAAGTGTGGAGTTCAGCAAGGGATTACAGAAACTTCTAAGCAAAAACAGACATGGAGGACATGAAACAGGACTGCTATAAGGTAAAGCAAGCTATTTAGCATAAAAAAAAAATCCTTTACTAATCCTTTAATAAATAAATGATCTGCAAGCAAATAATGCATGGTGTAAAAGTCATTTAATTGGTCACCACTGGTCAATCGGTAAGTACAATGAAGCAACTATGGAACTGTTTAACCTTAGACAAGCTAGGATGACCCAATACAAATAGCAGCTTCTTCCTTGGTGAGCGCTATCGTACCAATGCAGCAATTGATGCAGTTGTTTAAAATATAAAATAAAAATGATGCTAAAGAGTATATACAATACAACAGTTGTTGCTTTTTTTTAATGAATTTTCATGTGGGGCTAAACAATTACATACAATATTAGCCAAAAAGTAGACCAAGTAGTTCTTTCGAGTTTCCAAGGATGAACAATTTACATATAACATTGAATCTATACGAGAGTCTGTAAGGACTATACTAATGTTTTGAAGGTATTGAGAATAAATGCTTATGGTAAACAAAGGGGTAAAATGCTTTGAGATTCAAATGATTAAAAATCAACCGAAACCTGACTTTGTTGAGATCTTTGAAAGATCATTGCAAACAAATTACTTCACATTACTTCACATTATTAACATCTAGCTGTATCATTCACGTGTCTGTTATAGGTAGGTAGATACAGTATGTTATGTTATAGGTAGAACAAGCCAAAGAAACCATAGCTTTTGAAAGTTTTGGAAGGGATTTATTAGTATAAAGGTCAGCCTTTTATTGCTGTAGATGGTCTTTGCGTTATTACATGTTCTGTTGATTACATTAGCCTTTACCCCTTACCCAAGAGAAACAAAGTGCATCCAAGTTGCACTTATTTATTAAACAGGATTTTTAATTCACACATTTTTATTTCTATATTTTCCATAGAGTTTTTAGTTTATTTTTTCCCAGTAAAAGCTAAGGAAATAAAAAATATATACATATCCAAACCTGCTACCAAATTAAAGACCCATCTGTCTTGAATAAATCAATGTATAATATATTAGGGTAAACTACACCCGATAAAATGTATAATATGCAGAACTGAGACATCACCAAAATGAAAAAAATGCTTTGGGATTCAAATGGTTAAAAATCAAACGGAACCTGACTTCAGAGGCTTTGTTGAGATCTTTGAAGATCATTGCAAACAAATTACTTCACATTACTTCACATTACTAACATCTAGCTGTCAGGAATGACTTGAAAGGCTTGAAAGCTCTTCATTGCTTGCTAAAGCGGAATTAAACTTCCGCTAAAAATGTTTCTCAATTGGGCCCTCTGGAGCTTTTATCTGTAATGTGCTAGTATGCACAGCATATTAGCACATTATGGTAGACGTACCTGGCTAGTGATTCCCTCCGGCGGGAGCACTGTTAGCACTGCCATCCACTATGGATGCTACCATCTTCTCCCAGGCTTCCTTCCAGCTACTGACTCTTCAGCCACTTGGTTGCTAGGGCCATGATGATGATGTCATTCCTGCATGTGCACCAATGTCCAAAGTCTGAACACAGGTACACTTTTAAAATATGAAAAATCAACTGTAAACATGTTCTACCATGTTAAAGTGGTTCTAAAGGCAGAATATTTTTTACCCTACTGCATTCTATGCCCCATCTCAGTCCAGAGATATGCACGAGAGCAGCAGCTCTCCCGGGTCTCTCTCATATTGGCTCACGCAGCAGCAGGATCCATTGGGGGGAGGCCAAACTGCGCTCTGTGTGTAAATAGACAATGTTCATTTACAGGAGCATGGCTCAGGAGTGAGTATGCTTGAGTGCCCCCATAGCAAGAGGCTTGCTATTGGCGGTCTGTGGCAGTGCTGTTAACCTCCACCCCACATTGGTAATTGGTACACACGATACGATTGTCTGTTGACAGACTGTTGCCTAAAATCTTACTGTTAGCATGCTCCTTTTGACAATTGTTGTCCAACTTTCGGGCAACAAATGTTGAATGACATGCTAGTAAATTTGCGGCGGGCAATGGCTGCATGTCTGATTTTTGTATGATCAGTACACAAATCCGTCACACAAAAGTCGAAAGTACAAACACGCATGCTCAGAATCAATGCTCACCAAACACAAAATTAGCAGAAGGGTCCTAAAGGGTGGTGCTCTAGAGCTGAAATTCCTCATAGTACGCCACTGTGTTTGTGGCACGACAATTTATGTAATGTTAGTGTGCAAGACAAGATCCAGGCACATGCCCTTTTGACAAAAATCAGAAGCTCGGTAGCAGAGGTGTATTTAGGTTTTGTGCTGCCCTAGGCCTAACTAAACTTGTGCACCCCCTAATTTAAATATGACCCACCCCTTCCTGTTACGGCCACACCCTGTGTTGTTTAAGACCCGCCCTGAAATTTTCAAGTGAGGACACTGGGGGGGGGGGGGGGAAGCAATGGATTAATTAGATTTCCTCTCACTTCCTGGTTGCCCATAGAGCAGGAAGTAAAGGGAAATCTTCGCAATGGGACAGGGATTGTAAAAAATTAACTGACAGGGGCTATAACCCTCCCTTACTCTAACCAAAATGAAAAAAAAAAAGTGTTGCCTATAGTTCTACTTTAAGTAGATGGTGCAGCAGAAACATATAGCACAGTGAGAAAGGTTTGTGGTCCAAGATGATAAAACAGTCAAAATTGGAAGCGCGCCCCCCCCCCCCCCCACAGTTGCGGAATGCCGGCCTCCCGCAAACCAGAAGCAGCGTGGCCACTTTTTGGGGACGCTAGACTAATTTTCCTAACAGTGTAGCGCAAGCCGGCAGAGACTCTTTTCGTGCTGCCCCCCTGAAAAGTGCTGCCCTAGGCCTGAGCCTTGTTGGCATAGGCCAGGATACAGCTCTGCTCGGTAGGCAAACAATCGTATTGTCTGTACGAGGCTTAAGGCTTTTAAAGCGTCACTTATAGGGATTTTTAGGGCACTGTAGTTATTTGCGATATTGTGGGCGCATGCAATTTTAAGACATGGAATGTTTGGTATGTATTTACCTGATGCAACCTTTTTTTTAAATATTTTAACCAAAAATTTGTATTATATGGTGTGTTTTTGCACTAAAATTCATTTTAGAATATATTTTTCCTGAAAATATTTGCAACTACCACTTTTTAATTCTACAGGACCTCTGCTTTCAGAAAATATATAAAGTTCTAGGGGTTTAAGCAATTTTATTGTATGCAAAAATATAAATAAATTGGTGGTTATTTACATTATTATAGCAGAGGTTTATCCTCTATATAAACTTCATCTTATTCACATCTGCACACTTAAAACATTTATAATCCAATTTTGATTTGTTTAATTGCTCTTTTCTTACCGTGATTAGGATTAATTACATCTTATTTCCGGGTACTGTTCCTCGCGGGAGTGGGCGTATCTCTGCCTTTCCCTGACGCCCCAGTGTGTGGGAGCTGCCCGCAATGTCTCCTGGGAGTTCTGTGTCCTGATTCCCAAAAATAGTACAAATCTCATCGTCATGTGACTCGACAAGTGGGTCACGTGACAAAGTCATCACCGCTTCCCGGAAGTCTTTGCTTGTGGGTTTCACAATGCCCACAAGCAAGATGGAATTCGCCTGGCAGGATTTTTATAAGATTGTCTTTATGACGGGAAAGGATGGGAATGTATTACAAGTGCCGAGCAAGTGAGTGTTAAGGTGCTATCTTTAACCCGATTAATTGCACATAAATAGAAAAAACATGGAACCTCCGCTTTAAGGTGGTTGAAGGCCTTCAGGGTTTTTTTTTTTATTATTTAACTTTTTTTACCTGCTCTGTGCAATAGTTTTGCACAGAGCAGCCCTGATCCTCTTCTTCTGCTGTCCCCACGCCGGTGCTCCAATCCCCTCCTCTTCATTGAAATGCCCCCATGGAAAGCAGCTTTCCATGGGGGCATTTCAATGAAGAGGAGGGGATTGGAGCACCGGCGTGGGGACAGCAGAAGAAGAGGATCAGGGCTGCTCTGTGCAAAACTATTGCACAGAGCAGGTAAAAAAAGTTAAATAATAAAAAGCTGCTTTCCATGGGGGCACCTGTGCGTGCTTGTTCTGAGTCCCGCTACTGCGTCCATTGACTAAGTCAGCAGGACTCGAGCGGCCACCGTTCCCATGTCACAGGATTTGATTGACAGCAGCGGAAGCCATTGGCCCCTGCTGCTATCAATCTGTCTAATGAGGAGAGAAACAATGGCTGGAGCCGCTGCGCCTGTGCACATTGCTAAATCACAGAAGGTGATATATATATATATATATATATATATATATATATACACACACTGCTCAAAAAAATTAAAGGAACACTTTGAAAACATATCAGATCTCAACGGGCAAAAATCTCATGCTGGATATCTATACTAATATGGACTGGGTAATGTGTTAGGAATAAAAGGATGGCACATCATTTGATGGAAATGAAAATTATCCACCTACAGATGGCTAAATTCAAAGACACCCCAAAAATTAAAGTGAAAAAATTATGCAGCAAGCTAGTCCATTTTGCTGAAATTTCATTACGACAACTCAAAATTGTCCTCAGTACTTTGTATGGCAGATGGCCCCCAAGAGCTTGTATGCATGCCTGACAACATCAGGGCATGCTCCTAATGAGACGACTGATGATGTCCTAGGGTATTTCCTCCCAGTTCTGGACCAGAGCATCACTGAGCTCCTGAACAGACTAAGGTGCAACCTGGTGGCACCGGATGGACCAAAACATAATGTCCCAGAGGTGTTCTTTTGAATTTTTTTGTTTTTTTTTATTTTTTATTTATATCAGGAAGCCGGTCCCAACGGACCACATACAAAGTAAGAAAACATCACACTAGAATAAAAATCAAGGCACTTGTGTACAACATACAGGTATCTTAAACAGCGTTTACAGAATAATATTTCCGGGTACCTATACACTTGAGTGCGTGACAAAATGGCAGGGGGAGTGACGCGTAACATCCCCAGCATTGGGGCCTATAAGGATAGAACATGCATCCGCCAATCCGGTAACTCCCCACTGCACCGTTGTTCAAGTCAGAACAGTGTGGCCCGAGGGGCCCGTGTTTTTCCAGAGTAGGTAACAGGTTCAGAGCGAAAAAGATAGATAGAGGAGTGTGCCCGGGGGCACATGAAAGTCAGTAGATGGAGGAGAAAAAAGAGAAAGAGAAAGAAAGAAAAAGAAAGAAAGAATGGGGCCACACGGAAGAGAAAGAAAAGGGGGGGTCTGCACATCCCAGTCCATAAGTCAGTAAGTAGTTTAGTCAACCCCTCTAAGGGCCCTCTGCTGAATATTTAAAGATGTTCCAAAGTTGTCACGTATTGGAGTAGGACTCACTCCTATCTTGGCTTGTGAGAATAAGATCCTCCATCAGGCTGATCTCATCAACCTTTTTAAGCCACAGGGCGATGGTCGGTGGGGATTGGGACTTCCACAGGAGTGGAATGCAAGCCTTTGCTGCATCCAGTAGGTGTCTGACAACTGATTTCTTGTAGATGCTGGCCAGAATGTCAGTGGAGTGCAGGAGAAAGTATGCCGGGTTCTCCGGTACCTGTCGGTCTGTGAATTTCTGTACTATCCTGCAGATCTCTCTTCAGTATGTCTGTATCTCTGGGCAGGTCCAAAAAATGTGGAGCATGGTGCCTTTTTCTTTTTGGCATCACCAACAGATATCCGTAGTCTCAGGGAAAAATGTATGCAGTAGGGCCGGAGTCCTGTACCAGCGCATAAGTATTTTATAATTAGTCTCCTGTATTCTGGAGCACAAGGAAGACTTGTGTGAAAATTTCAGGATATGTAATTTATAAATGTCGAGTGTATTTGTCTAAAGAAATCTGCAGGTATTTGGATAGGGAGGGCCTGGAGCATGTAGAGAAATTTGGGCAGGACTGACATTTTAAGAATGTTGCAGCGGCCAAACCAAGAGTGCAGGCCGCTGCCCCACCGGTCCAGGAGTCTCTTAACCTCCTTCAGGAGAGGCTGGAAGTTGAGTTGAAAGAGTTGGGCGAATTTGGGGGGGGTGGAACGTACCTAGGTATTTCAGGGCCGTGTCCGTCCATTTTAAATTGAAACTAATTCAGAGGTGAGATAGCTGCGGCTGCGGTATGCCCACCCCCATCACCACTGATTTAGTAAAATGTATCTTGAGGTTAGATAGCCTACCGTATACATCGAATTCACGCATCAGGTTGGGGAGAGACACGTTTGGTGAGGGAGAACAATAGGTCGTCTGCGTATGCTGATACCTTGTGTTCTGTTTTGTCAACCTTTACGCCTGAAATATCTGGGTCCATTCTAACGTGGCACAGAAAGGGTTCAAGGGACAAAGCGAAGAGTAATGGCGATAGTGGACAGCCTGTCTGGTCCCATTAGTAATCTGGAACTCTTGCCGATGGGGCACAATAGGCAGCAGAGATCCAGTATAGCATATTGTGACCCACTCCTACATGCAGGGCAGGACTTATGGTGGTGGGGGCCCCTGGGCTTGAGTGTTGAAGGGGCCCCCTGAAATGAGGGGGGGTTCATAGTTGTTGAGCGGGGGGGGGGGGGGGGGGGGCGAATTGAAGTTGTTGAGCGGGGGGTGCGCATTAAAGTTGTTAAGCGGGGGGGGGGGGGGGGGGGGCGAATTGAAGTTGTTGACCGGGGGGGCATTAAAGTTGTTGAGCGGGGAGGGTGACTCTCATCTTTAATAAAAAAAATAAACATTTATAAAAAATATAAAGAAAATGTAAATATTTTTATATAAAAAAAAGGGGGGTTGCCATATATATATATGTGTGTGTGTATATATATGTATATATATATATATACAGGGCTTTTTTTCTGGGGGAACTTGGTGGAACTCAGTTCCACCACCTTTGGCTTAGACCCTTTGGTGCCCGCTCACCACAATCACTTGTGAACACAGAAGTCTGGTTTCTGTGTTTACAAGTGACTGCTTTGTAACCCCCTGAACTCTGCACACTGTATGTAATGCAATTCTGGTATTTAATGCCCCTTTAAGACCCTTCTACTGTTTGTGAAATCTCAACGGGTCGTGGTTGAGTTCCTATTTTCTGAGAAAAAAAGCTCTGTATATATATATATATATATATATATATATATATATATATATATATATATATATATATATATTAGAGCTGCACGATTGATCGCCAAGAATCGTTATCGCAATCTTTTTCCCGTTGCAATTCTTGATACAGGGTTTCACGATCTTTCACATGAAAATAATTTTCTCTCTGCACTTTGGTATGCAAAGAATTTCCTGTCTGCTCTCAGCCAAAAGTCAGTCTGGGCAATCTGCCAAGTTTTGGAAACATTCTTTATCAGTGGAAAGTTAAGTCTAAACATTGTATCTCTTCAAAGGAATTAACTTCTTCTGTATGTAAATTAGGAATTTTTAACCACTTAAACACCAAACCTTTTTCTGACAGCTCTTTTCAAGTTAAAATCATTATTTTTTTTTGCTAGAAAATTACTTAGAACCCCCAAAGAATAAAAATAATTTTTTAGTAAAGACCTTGGCCTAGAGAATAAAATGGCGGTTGTTGCAATAATTTATGTTGCACTGTATTTGCGCAGCAGTCTTTTTAAATGCATTTTTTTGGAAAAAAAATTATTTAATGAATTAAAAAAAAAAATAGGCAGTAAAGTTAGCCCATTTTTATTTTTTTATATATATATATAAAAACATTTTTTTTTTATAAAAAAATAAATAAATAAAGTGGGGGTTGCTGTCCGGGGCCCTGGGGGCCCAGGGCCCCTGGGGACCTCCAGACCCCTAAAAAAATAAAAAAAATAAACATTTATAAAAAATACATAAAAAAGGGAGGTTGCCATCCGGGGGGTCTGGGGACCTCTGGGCCTTTTAATAAAAAATAAAAAAATATAAACAAAAATAAAAAAATAAACATTTATAAAAAAAAAGGGGGGGGTTGCCACATGGGGCCCTGGGGACCTCTGAGCCCTTTAATAATAATAATAATAATATATATATACAGTGCAGAAAATAATTATTTGAACACCCTGCTATTTTGCAAGTTCTCCCACTTGGAAATCATGGAGGGGTCTGAAATTGTCATCGTAGGTGCATGTCCACTGTGAGAGACATAATCAAAAAAAAAAAATTCCAGAAATCACAATTTATGAATCTTTAACTATTTATCTGTATGATACAGCTGCAAAGAAGTATTTGAACACCTGTCTATCAGCTAGAATTCTGACCCTCAAAGACCTGTTAGTCTGCCTTTAAAATGTCCACCTCCACTCCATTTATTATCCTAAATTAGATGCACCTGTTTGAGGTCATTAGCTGCATAAAGACACATGTCCACCCCATACAATCAGTAAGAATCCAACTACTAAAATGGCCAAGACCAAAGAGCTGTCCAAAGACACTAGAGACAAAATTGTACACCTCCACAAGGCTGGAAAGGGCTACGGGGAAATTGCCAAGCAGCTTGGTGAAAAAAGGTCCACTGTTGGAGCAATCATTAGGAAATGGAAGAAGCAAAACATGACTGTCAATCTCCCTCGGACTGGGGCTCCATGCAAAATCTCACCTCGTGGGGTCTCAATGATCCTAAGAAAGGTGAGAAATCAGCCCAGGACTTCACGGGAGGAGCTGGTCAATGACCTGAAAAGAGCTGGGACCACCGTTTCCAAGGTTACTGTTGGTAATACACTAAGACGTCATGGTTTGAAATCATGCATGGCACGGAAGGTTCCCCTGCTTAAACCAGCACATGTCAAGGCCCGTCTTAAGTTTGCCAATGACCATTTGGATGATCCAGAGGAGTCATGGGAGAAAGTCATGTGGTCAGATGAGACCAAAATAGAACTTTTTGGTCATAATTACACTAACCGTGTTTGGAGGAAGAAGAATGATGAGTACCATCCCAAGAACACCATCCCTACTGTGAAGCATGGGGGTGGTAGCATCATGCTTTGGGGGTGTTTTTCTGCACATGGGACAGGGCGACTGCACTGTATTAAGGAGAGGATGACCGGGGCCATGTATTGCGAGATTTTGGGCAACAACCTCCTTCCCTCAGTTAGAGCTTTGAAGATGGGTCGAGGCTGGGTCTTCCAACATGACAATGACCCGAAGCACACAGCCAGGATAACCAAGGAGTGGCTCTGTAAGAAGCATATCAAGGTTCTGGCGTGGCCTAGCCAGTCTCCAGACCTAAACCCAATAGAGAATCTTTGGAGGGAGCTCAAACTCCGTGTTTCTCAGCGACAGCCCAGAAACCTGACTGATCTAGAGAAGATCTGTGTGGAGGAGTGGGCCAAAATCCCTCCTCCAGTGTGTGCAAACCTGGTGAAAAACTACAAGAAACGTTTGACCTCTGTAATTGCAAACAAAGGCTACTGTACCAAATATTAACATTGATTTTCTCAGGTGTTCAAATACTTATTTGCAGCTGTATCATACAAATAAATAGTTAAAAAAATCATACATTGTGATTTCTGGATTTTTTTTTGATTATGTCTCTCACAGTGGACATGCACCTACGATGACAATTTCAGACCCCTCCATGATTTCCAAGTGGGAGAACTTGCAAAATAGCAGGGTGTTCAAATACTTATTTTCTGCACTGTATATATATATATACATATATAAAAAAAATGTAAATTGTTTTATAAAAAAAAGGGAGGGGGTTGCCATCCAGGGGCCCTGGAGACCTCTGGGCCCTTTAACCACTTGCCGACCAGCCGCCGCAGTTATACGGCGGCAGGTCGGCACGGGTGCGCGAGAGCCCGTAGCTCTACGTCGCGCTTTTCGCGGCCACTAGGGGGCGCGTGCGCGCCGCCGGCGGCCCGCGCGCGCGCCCCCCGCTCGCCCCCGAGTCCCGTGCGTGTGCCCAGGGGGCGCGATCGCCGCCGGGCACACGCGATCGCTCGTTACAGAGCGGGGAACGGGAGCTGTGTGTGAAAACACACAGCGCTCGTTCCTGTCAGCGGGGGAAACGCTGATTTTCTGTTCATACAATGTATGAACAGAAAATCAGTGATTCCCTCTAGTAAGTCCACCCCCCCCATACAGTTAGAACACACTAGGAACACACTTAACCCCTTCCCCGCCCCCTAGTGTTAACCCCTTCACTGCCAATGGCATTTTTATAGTAATCCAATGCATTTTTATAGCATTGATCGCTAAAAAAATGCCAATGGTCCCAAAAATGTGTCAAAAGTGTCCGAAGTGTCCGCCATAATATCGCAGTACCGAAAAAAAACCGCTGATCGCCGCCATTACTAGTAAAAAAAAAAAAAATAATAAAAATGCCATAAAACTACCCCCTATTTTGTAAACGCTATAACTTTTGCGCAAACCAATCAATAAACGCTAATTGCGATTTTTTTTACGAAAAATATGTAGAAGAATACGTATCGGCCTAAACTGAGGAAAAAATATTTTTTTTTTATATATTTTTGGGGATATTTATTATAGAAAAAAGTAAAAAATATTGCATTTTTTTCAAAATAGTCGCTCTGTTTTTGTTTATAGCGCAAAAAATAAAAACCGCAGAGATGATCAAATACCACCAAAAGAAAGCTCTATTTGTGGGAAAAAAAGGACGCCAATTTTGTTTGGGAGCCACGTCGCACGACCGCGCAATTGTCAGTTAAAGCGACGCAGCGCCGAATCTCAAAAAGTGCTCTGGTCTTTGGACAGCAATATGGTCCGGGGCTGAAGTGGTTAATAATAATAATAATATAAACATATTTTTTTTTTTTTTTAGAGGGGCCCCCTATTGGGCGGGGCCCATGGGCTTTAGCCCAGTCAAGCCCAATGGTAAGTCCGGCCCTGCCTACATGGTCCAGAATCGCAAACATAAATTTCCAGCTCACCTGGTCAAACGCCTTCTCGGCGTCTGTTCCAAGAAACACGCACAGCGTTCTATTACTATTGACCATGTGGAATAGGTTCAGCACCTTAGTGGTGTTGTCCCTAGCCTCCCTGGTCGGGACAAAGCCCACCTGGTCCCAATGGATTAAATGTGTCAAGTGTTGTTGCAGCCTAGTGGCAATTATCTTGGTAAAGAGCTTAAAGGGGTGTTCCAGCCAAATTTTATGTTTATTAAAAGTCAGCAGCTACAAAAAGTGTAGCTGCTGGCTTTTAATAAACATACACTTACCTGCTCCAGCGTTACAGCGATGCGCCGGCCGGGGGCTCCGCTCCGCTCCCCCCTCCCCGGTCGGCATCCTCATTGCTACTGTGGGTACCCGGCCGTGACAGCCTTCGGCTTCACGGCTGGGCACCCACTGCGCATGCGCGAGCGGCACTGCGCATGCGCGCGCGGCGCGGCGCTGCGCCATCCTATTGGACAGGCGATCGCCTAGGACCTGTCAGTATCCTAGGCCATCGCCTACAGGGAGGGGCTGCAATAAGGCGATTAAGCGTAATCGCCTTACCAGCCCCTCGGCGGAAGAAGGAAGTGGGACAGGAAGTCCCACTCCTCCTGAAGCCCCCACTCCCCCCCCCCCCCAAAAAAAATTACATGCCAAATGTGGCATGTAAGGGGGTGAGGAGTGGGATAAGCGGAAGTTCCATTTTTCGGTGGAACTCCGCTTTAAGGTCGACGTTTAAGAGGGAAATCGGGCAGTAACTTCCACATTGGGAAGGATCCTTATCCTCCTTTGGAATAACCGAGATATGGGCCGTGGAGACATGAAACGTTTTCCCTGTGTAGCTGGCCAGCTAGAACCTGTCCTAGGTAGCTAATATAACCTACATGTATATACAGTTAAGCCTGCTAAGAACCTAATGTAGAGCACATGTTTATATGTGAGAGACAAAGGCAGAGTTATTCACTGTGATTTTGTGATGTCATATAACAGTTGTATGTTGTGTTCACAGAAGGAAAATAAAAAATATGCCTTTAAGAGTCATTTGTTTGTATGGCAGCAGGAGGTAAAGAATAACACAGCTGAATTCATGCCAGAAAGCATAGAGTTAAGCTTTTGTGACTCATCAGAAGCCTTGGCCCAATCACAGCCAATCTCACATTGAGCAGAGTCTTGACCAGTCGCAGCCAGCTTTACAAACACTCTGTCTGGTAGGTTCCTAATACTCCATGTGCTGCTAGGTTATTCCACACAGAGACAGAGAGCCACATGGAGACAGAGACAGCAGAGCAGAACAGACACAACAGACACAAGGCCAAAGTTGTGTTTTATGGAAGCCAGGGGATAAAAATAGTTCCGAGAGAGAGAGAGAGAGAGAGAGAGAGAGAGAGAGTAAATACTGAAGAAAGAAATATATCCACCATCTTATGTTAAATGACAAGATTGAATATTTGAACCACCATTTTCTGTTATACTTTATTCATCACATGTTTTTTGTACATTGACTGTCTGCTGCAAAGCAGCAGTATCTTATATGAAGAAAAGTGAAGTTATTAAAGAAGTTATTTTAAGCATTTGGTGTGCTCTTTAAACCTACTGCTTCCATAGAATGGCAATAGAGGAATTTCAGAGTAATAGACAGTCTTGTTGGACTGAAAAGTCAGAGATATCACAATTCTTCTAATGCCACAGCGCATAAGGCACTTAATAGTGCTGCACCTGCCACACCCCAAGCCAAGGCTGTTGCACAATTTGGCCAAGACATGGTAGCAGGGTCTTATAATACGGGATGGCCAAACCGTCCGGCCCTGGAGCCTTCCCCGGCTTAGCGCTTCCAAGTGCTGACTGGATCTCCAGTACCGTAATAGGTTCCTCCAGGACCTCTTTGGCCGCAGGGTGGAGGGTGGGCATAAGGGAGGAGGTTATATAGTCAGACGTCGAGTCGCGGTCGGATGGCGTCACAGGTAGGTTATATAGGTTATATAGGAAGTTGTAAAAAGATCTGAACTCCTGGACAATGTGTTGGGGGAGGGAGAGCCTCTGTACCGAGCGGAAAGTGATGTGTGGTATGTAAGATGCAAGTCTCTGTGCACGCAGTGTTTGGGCAAGCCACTTTCCACATTTGTTCCCTGATTTGTATACTTTCCTACAGCATATCCTCAAGGCTGTCTTGGCTTTGAATTGTAACAGCTCCGTCACCTGCGACCGAACCATGTCTAGTTCAGTCCCTAGCTGTCTGGTAGGGGTCAGTTTGTGGTTCGCCTCTAGTGACTGTAACTTCTGTAGGAGCAGGTTCAGTTGTTCCATCCTAAGTCTCTTCAGTCTGGAGCCATGCTTGATTAACACCCCTCAAATCACTGCCTTATGCGCCTCCCACACCACTCCAGGGTCACTGTCCGGGGGTGTCGTTTAAGGTAAAGTAATGCCCTATCTCCTTTACTACGTCTGCTAGAACCTCCGGGTCCTTAAGAATGTCCGAGAGTGCATAACGTAGGGTAATCGGGGTATGGTTTGGACCCAATGGTGGTGTCCCTAACTGCTTGCAGGCACCTATGGGGAACCAAGAAATAATCTATTCGCGAGTAAACCTGGTGCGGTTTTGAGAAAAATGTGTAGTTTCTCTCACCAGGGTGGGAGAGGCGCCACAAGTCAACCATCTGTGCGGAATGTAGCGCCGTGCATATCCGTTTGCGCATGTCTCATAAAGTTGAGGATGTCCCAGTGTCCTCATGTGGTGCGAGGGGAATGTTCAGGTCTCCACCCACAATTAATTAATGTGTAAGGTTCCGTTTTAAGAATGCATCCTGGCGGTCATTGGGGGCATACAGGTTAACAAAGGTCTCCCCCTCACCCGCGATCCGACCCCTCAGAAGTAGGTATCGTCCCCCTGCGTCAGTCATCATGTCAATATGTGTCCAGGGGAAATTAGCTAAGATAACAATTGAGACCCCTCTAGACTTCGCCTCCGTATACATGGAATGATACGCTAACGGGTAATATCTATCGGAAGGCTGTTCTCGCTAAAGTGATATCGTGGAGCAACATCCTCCTCTTTTCAGCCGTGTTGAGGCCTTTCGCATTTAATGAGACAGCGTTAAGGGTATCCATGCTTGCGAGTCTGGGAAGGAGAGGGGAGGAGGTAGAGCAAGAGGGAAGCAAGATGACCAGTAGCAGGCAGCCCCAAGGAAAAAGAAAGTGGAAAGAGGGCCGTCACCAGAGCGTGCGGCTCAGGGGTAAGAACTAAAGAAGCCAAACAGGCTATGGCGCTCGCCAGAGAAAACTCTGGGTACTGAGCGCAGTCCTAAGTGGGTCGGTGGATAGACAGAGCCGGGAAGCGAGCCCCCGACCCCCCCCCCCAACCACCCCTGCAATCAATCAGTGATGTAACTTTCATTGGTAGCAAAACATAGATATGCTGTATGTCCTCTTGAGGACAGGCAGCAGAACAGCAGCAGCAATAAGCATTAACAGTGCAAACAGAAATTAGGCATCAAGCAAAAAGTGCAATTTTAAACAGGAATTTAAGCTAAAACAGTATACGGCAGTAACACCAATTTTCCCATAGGAATGGTACAACATGTAAATAAGGGACAGATGTATACTCATCCTTCCACTATGTCTCCCTAAGGGAAAGCATTCACCCCCCCCCCCGGGAACCTGCCTCCCCTTCACCACCCCCCACCCCGGGAACATCCCCCCCGCAGAGCCCCCAAAACGGAGCTCACAGGCCCGCCACTTCCTGAGGGGTCATCACGCCTACAGTCCATTCCGCCACAACTGCGGTCCGCAGCACGGTTCATCAGTTCCGTCATCTTTTCCAAATCAGGGCGTTGCATAATAAGTAGCGTGTGGCCAAAGTCAAGGGAACAGTCCCTGGTAGGGATAGCGTCCAGGCCTCCCCCACCCCCAGAATACCTCAGCCAGGGAGTCTTATTGTAATGGGACCACTACTTCAGGCCCAGGGCACAAGACATCAAATGGCTCCCGGCTGGATGGGCTCCGATGATAGGCAGGGGGCTAGTCGGCAACATGAGGTAGTCAGTAAGGGGCCTCTGTCTGTTTCTCTGGCGAGGTGGTAGGGGGCCCCGGAAAGTGGACAAGCCCGATCATCCTGGCGGGCGCGGCAGGATCTGGAGCCAGTCCGGTACCAGGATTGGATGAACTTCCAGAAAACGGAAAAGGCCTGGGAGATCCGCGGTGGTTTGGAGTGGAAAGGCCGTAGTGTCCTTCCTGAAGGTGACAGCCAGTGGGTATCCCCAGCGGTATGTAAGTCCCCGCTGTTTCACCAGGTCCAGAACAGGGCGCAACATGGCCCTCCGTTTCAGCGTGGCTCTCGATAGATCCGGCAGGACTCTCACATGTGCCCCGCCAACGCCACGTCTCCATGCTCCCAACCCTGGCGGAGGAAACTTTCCTTCTGGATGTAATGGTGGAATCTAACCACTACATCCCGCACTCGGGTCAGTTGGTCGCGGCCCCAGAGCTCTATGGACCCTGTCCAACTGGAAGTCGGCGTCCCGGTCTTCTAGCACCGTGCGGAAGATCTCCTGAACCGCGCCTCCCAGCGTCTCTGCCTCCGTGTCTTCCGGGATTCCCCGGAGTCGCAGGTTCTGTCTGCGGCTCCTGTCTTCAACGTCTTCCAGGTGAAGCTGTAGCGCGATGGCGGTGTCCCTGTGCTGGTCACGGGCCTGCTCCAGCACTGACACCCGCATCTCCAGGGTGGAGACTGACTCCTCACCCCTCACCTCCTGGATGTCGCGTCTGTGCGTTTCCTCCAGTCTTGATGTACATTCTGGTGGGCAGTGCCTGTAGCAAGGCCTGAATGTCCTTATCTAGCCTGGCGGTATCGGGCGGCTGGGGGGACGCCATCTTAGCTGGTCGCGGACACTGTGGAGTGTCTGCGGGGCGATCCGATGGGGCAGGGGGGTCAGCAGGAGGGGGGGGTGCAGGTCTCTGAGGCTTGGGCCTTCTGCATTGAGACACGTGGGGAGCCTCGTGGTACCATAGCCTTGGCTCCGGGGTAAACCTCCTGAAAGGTGTCTAAAGTATGTAGCATTGTATTTCCCCCAGGGTGCTCTGGTCCTGTGCCGTTTAGCGGAGTGCATACTGGTCAGAGAGGTAATATTGCAGGGTAATGGAGAACGAGACTGGGAGCTCTAAGAAGAAGCTGCCTCACTCGACCATGTCCAGGCTACGCCCTGTTCTTTTGGTATAAATTTCTTCATCCTCCAGGAACTGGCTGCATGCTCTCGCCACATGAGGCCGGGGGGGCTGCTGAGTGGACACAGAAAGAGGGATGTAGCGCCCATGTACTTCCAAGTACTGGTGCTAGTGAAATTTAAGGGATAATCAGAGTGTAAGTGACTCTGATGTCAAATATAATTGTTTAGCAGGGTCTCTGTTTCAGCTTGGCTGTGCTGCGGGCTCATTCTGTTTTGCCTGGGTTGTTACTCCACCCCAGGACAAAAGGTAGCAGCAGTGGAAGCTAAGGTTTGGGTGTTCTCTCCAAGCGACCAATCAGGAGGCTTGAGCCTCGCTGGGCATGCTGGGAGAGGGTACTTATGGAACAGACGCCATTTGGTCTGGGTTCTTCTTCTTCGAGTGTGGCACCCAACTTCAGGGTGGCCACATCACTAGGCCCCTAGCGTAATGGCCTACCTGGCCGCGGCGTGTGTTTGCCACGCGGTGTTCCTGGTTTCTGGGCCATGTTGGTCCGGAACATTCAAGCAGGAAGGGGACTCAGTGAGCGACTGAGTCCCCACTTTTGAAGATCCCAAGCAAGTGTGGCTGTTTGGTGGGGAGTCCATGTGAGGAGCGCCGTTGAGAGGCTGGCGGTCCAACAGGATTCAGACAAACCACAGGGGATCAAAGGTACTAGACACTGAAGGATTGACTCCTCTTTCAGTCGGTACCTGGGCGATGTTAAGAAGAAGATTCAGGTGAAACTTTGCTTAGTAGGGGCTCTTCCGTGACTGCAATCAGAGAGGGCCTGTGGCAGAGGTGTCTCCCTGAGTTCATCCTAGAAGGGTCTGTGAGAGAGACATCTTCCTAAAGTTCTGAGTGATACTCTGGCTGCCAGGTCGGTGAGAGAAACCTATACCCACTTCGTCTGCAGTGGCGAAGAAATCTAAGTGTTGTCGGAAGCAGGACTGTTTCCATATTGAATGCCTGAATCTGCTGTTCTCCTTCTAACCTACGTCTATCCATTTCCATCACCTGTTAATTGTTTTTACCCAGCTGGGTAATAAAGAGCACATATAAACAGACTTTTGACTTGTGGACATTCCTTTACTGCTGCTGCATGCATCATCTACCCTCAACTAGGGTGACCAGACATCCCCACTTTCAGGGGACAGTCCCCTGATTGAGGACACTGTCCCCGGACCAAGGCCCGGATTCAGAAAGAATGGCGTATCTTTAGGCGGGCGTAGTGTATCTTCTTTACGCTACGCCGCCGCAACTTAGAGAGGCAAGTGCTGTATTCACAAAGCACTTGCGTCCTAAGTTATGGCGGCGTAGCGTAAATGTGCGGGTATAAGTGAGCGTAATTCAAAGTAGCCTTGTAGTGGGTGTGTTGTATTAAAATTAGCCGTGACCCCATGCAAATAAGGGTCCGAACGAACGGCGCATGCGCCATCCGTGGACGTATCCCAGTGCGCATGCTCCAAAATCACGTTGTTTTCGACATGAACGTAACTTACGCACAGCCCTATTCACGTACGACTTATGCAAACGTCGTAAACGACGTACAATTTGACGCTGTTCCAACGTCCATACTTAACATTGGCTGTGCCTCATATAGCAGGGGTAACTTTACACCGGTCATACGCCTTACGTAAAAGACGTATATCAATACGCTGAGCGCAACTACGTTTGTGAATCAGCGTATCTAGCTCATTTGCATATTGTTAATGGGAACGCCGAATGCGTCCAGCGTAACTATGCGCCCACGATACCCCGGCGTAGGCAAGTTACGTCGGACGGCTGAAACCATGTTTTTCGGTGTATCTTGCTTTCTGAATTGGCGTAAAGATGCGAGGGCGCACATTGGAATTTTTGGCCGTGTATCAGGAGATACGCCAGTGTACTTTGTTTCCGAATCCGGGCCCAAGTCTGTCCCTGGTTTTGTCCCCAGATTGGATTTAATAGGGGGCAGGGGCAATTTCAAAGACAATCAGTGCAGAATTGCTCCGCCGTGCCTACTACCATAAAGGGGTTATATTTTTCCCATTATCTGTGCCCCTTTCTGATTATAATTTGCTGGTCGGAGCGGAGGGAATATTTATTTAGTTTCGGGTGCATTCCCAATTCAGCTCCGCTCGCATGTTCTTCTGCCTTGGCTCAAATCCTGACCAGCTACCTGCCTATCTCCTTGCCTTCCCTGGCGGAGTGATCTTCCTCCACTCCCCATCCAGTAGTAGCCGGGGCCTGAAGAGTGAGGCCGCGTACACACGACCGGGAACCTGGTCGGGCTAAACACTTCGTTCCGCCCGACGAGGTTCCCGATGAGCGGTCGGAAAGCTCATCGAGCCAAATTTCCTCATTGAACAAAGAGGAAATAGAGAGCATGCTCTCTATTTTGGCTCGACGAGCTTCACGACGGGACACTCGTCGATCGCGTACACACGATCGAGCTTCTCGCCAGAATCTGTCTCCCAGCGAGCTTCTCGCTGGATTCTGGCGAGAAGCTCGGTCGTGTGTACGGGGCCTAAGACTTGAGAGGCTGTGAGGTGGGCGGCGACGGGCAGAGAGTCGCTGATTGTTGCCATTACAAGTAAAGGAAAAATATGTCCCCAGATTTAATTTTAAAAATCTGGTCACCTTACCCTAGACATTTCACCAGAACCATGAGGTAACATATCATCCCATTCATTCTCAGCAGCCCCTTCGAGGGGTACCGCTACTGGAAGATGACAGGCAGGAGTGAGGGGTTGAGGGAGGGGGAGAGGAGAGCTAAGAGCAGGGCAGTGTATAATGGAGGGACACACTCTGACCACAGTGGTCATGGCTCAGCATCCATGATTTTCGTGGTCAGTACAGAGGGGGCATACAGGAAGTGGCAGATTCAAGATTTTTTTTTTTAGCAGTTTAGAGGGGGCAGATTACATAGCACAAGCACTGTGCTGTTTAATGATTTAAGGGACCAGGATATTAATGTTTTTTTTTTTCTTTTTGGGTTAACAAACACCTTAAGGCTTTAGAACCACTTTATTTGTTGATACAGTAATACAAGTTTATTTATTGAATTTAAAACCAATAAAGTGCAGCAGCCATTTTTCTTCCATTTCTGTTTCTGTGTTTTTTTTTTTTTTTTACCACTTATATTTTGAACGAATTGCGCCAAGATTTTTATCTCTGATTTGTCACAGGTTGGCTTAGGTACAGAAGCGCTCAGGTGTGAATGAAACTTGGTTATAGTGATACACTTTGAGGGTCATTCACTAAGAATGTTTTTTAGTCACAGGGTTGCAATGGCTTTCTTCTTAGCTAGCATGTAGCGTGCTGTTGTAGGATAAAAGCTGAAGTAAAGTGCTTGTAAGAGACACAGCAGTGGGGAGGATTGTATGTACACAAACAGCTTGCGCTGGTGGAGTGCTGGGAGGAAGAGCTCAGTCAGTCAGTGAGTGACTGCCCAGAAGCTGGAGCTTTACACACTCTGCACAAGTTTCCCCTCAGCTCAGCCTGTAAAGACCTGCTTGCTGGAGGGAGAACTAGGATTATGTCCTGTCACAGCTACAAGTCTCTGACCACACTGAGGAGAACACATTGCTGAGCCTGTGAGTAGTTTTAGAAACATTCTTCTATCAATTGGGGAGAGGGATAAGACATGTTCTGAGTGATTCCAGGAGGGTCTGAGTGATCTCCTGCCATTATAGGAAGTGTGATAGTTTATGGATTCTTCTATGCTGTATATATATTTTAGGCATTCTGCTGCTCAGGGACAGTCCCTGGATTTAAAGGTCTGTCCCTGAGAAAGTCAGCTGATAAATGTTCTTTATATTCAAGAATGGTCAATTTCTGTATGCTCAGCCTGCTTTGTATCAACATCCCAGATGATTTTACTATAAAGAAACTTCCCTTGGTACCGCAAACTTCAAGCTTCAAAGTCAGCAGCGACAAATCCTGAGGCTGCTGACATTCAGCCCTTCGCTCACATTAACCGCAGCTTTGAAATTGCACGCCTTTATCTGAAACCGCACGTTTTCATAGCCGCATGTCAGTGCGACTACTCGGGAAAATATTTGCACGGCTTCATGACAAGTCGCACCCGAAATCGCCAAAAGTAGTGCAGGAAGTACTTTTTTCAAATAGACGCGGCATCGCAAATTTGAACAGTACAACATTTAAAAAATGTGTAAACTTTTAACAGGATGGTATTACACGTGTTTTCTAGGAGAAAAGTTCCTGCATAATGATCAGTAAAATCTTTGCGTTTAAACACATAAAGATGAGTATGCGTACATACTTTGTTTTTACGATCATTCATTTTTTCCATTGTTTAGACTTGCACTTACAAACGTGCATTCATGCTTTTTTTTACGCGTATGTTTTTAGACGCAGATTTATAGATTCTGTGTTACGAAACTGAATGCAGTGCATGGTTACGCTGGCTAGCATTGAAAACAATGCAGCTACGTTCAGATCCATAATTAACCCCTTCGTGCCTAAGGGTAAAACAAATCTTAATGCCTAAGCATAATTTTGCAACTTTGACATGTTAGTAAAACCGTACATATCATCACAACTACTTTGTGTATCCATGTGGATTATGCCTTGTTTATTCAGGAAAAATTGGGCTTTTATTTGGTGGTAAATGGTAATGAAAAGATCCTGATTTGTATTTATTTTTTTATTATCAAAGGATAACTGTTCGAAAATAGTAAAAAAAAACAATTTTTTTTTAAAATTCAGCTGTATATTTTTTTATACTAATTTGTCCTGCTCCTGATGATCGCAGTGATACCACATATGTGTATGTTAGTTGCCGTTTGTACCCATAGTAGTCCCAGGAACAATAGTGTGAATTTTACTCTTTTTTTTTTTTTTACCTACCTAAATCACGCTGACACTAATACAAATGTTTACATTTAAAAAAAAAATTCTGCCCGAAATATACTGGCCCTGACCGTGACCTTTGACCTTGACCCAAACACTATCCCTGGCATTTAGATCAAACCTTGATCTAGGTATTTTTTCTTTTTTTTTACAAACCCGTTTTTTTTCCCTCTTTGCAAGGAGTGAGAAAGATACATTGTACCTTTCCTCTCCATTCACAGAGAGAGAAACACATACAGTGCAGAAAATAAGTATTTGAACACCCTGCTATTTTGCAAGTTCTCCCACTTGGAAATCATGGAGGGGTCTGAAATTGTTATTGTAGGTGCATGTCCACTGTGAGAGACATAATCAAAAAAAAAAATCCAGAAATCACAATTTATGAATTTTTAACTATTTATTTGTATGATACAGCTGCAAATAAGTATTTGAACACCTGTCTATCAGCTAGAATTCTGACCCTCAAAGACCTGTTAGTCTGCCTTTAAAATGTCCACCTACACTCCATTTATTATCCTAAATTAGATGCACCTGTTTGAGGTCATTAGCTGCATAAAGACATCTGTCCACCCCATACAATCAGTAAGAATCCAACTACTAACATGGCCAAGACCAAAGAGCTGTCCAAAGACACTAGAGACAAAATTGTACACCTCCACAAGGCTGGAAAGGGCTACGGGGAAATTGCCAAGCAGCTTGGTGAAAAAAGGTCCACTGTTGGAGCAATCATTAGAAAATGGAAGAAGCTAAACATGACTGTCAATCTCCCTCGGACTGGGGCTCCATGCAAAATCTCACCTTGTGGGGTCTCAATGATCCTAATAAAGGTGAAAAATCAGCCCAGGACTACACGGGAGGAGCTGGTCAATGACCTGAAAAGAGCTGGGACCACCGTTTCCAAGGTTACTGTTAGTAATACACTAAGACGTCATGGTTTGAAATCATGCATGGCACAGAAGGTTCCCCTGCTTAAACCAGCACATGTCAAGGCCCGTCTTAAGTTTGCCAATGACCATTTGGATGATCCAGAGGAGTCATGGGAGAAAGTCATGTGGTCAGATGAGACCAAAATAAAACATTTTGGTCATAATTCCACTAACCGTGTTTGGAGGAAGAAGAATGATGAGTACCATCCCAAGAACACCATCCCTACTGTGAAGCATGGGGGTGGTAGCATCATGCTTTGGGGGTTTTTTTCTGCACATGGGACAGGGCGACTGCACTGTATTAAGGAGAGGATGACCGGGGCCATGTATTGCGAGATTTTGGGCAACAACCTCCTTCCCTCAGTTAGAGCTTTGAAGATGGGTCGAGGCTGGGTCTTCCAACATGACAATGACCCGAAGCACACAGCCAGGATAACCAAGGAGTGGCTCTGTAAGAAGCATATCAAGGTTCTGGCGTGGCCTAGCCAGTCTCCAGACCTAAACCCAATAGAGAATCTTTGGAGGGAGCTCAAACTCTGTGTTTCTCAGCGACAGCCCAGAAACTTGACTGATCTAGAGAAGATCTGTGTGGAGGAGTGCGCCAAAATCCCTCCTCCAGTGTGTGCAAACCTGGTGAAAACTACAAGAAACGTTTGACCTCTGTAATTGCAAACAAAGGCTACTGTACCAAATATTAACATTGATTTTCTCAGGTGTTCAAATACTTCTTTGCAGCTGTATCATACAAATAAATAGTTAAAAAAATCATACATTGTGATTTCTGGAATTTTTTTTTTTTGATTATGTCTCTCACAGTGGACATGCACCTACGATAACAATTTCAGACCCCTCCATGATTTCCAAGTGGGAGAACTTGCAAAATAGCAGGGTGTTCAAATACTTATTTTCTGCACTGTAAGCGGGCTTGAGTGACTGATCACTGTGGTAGCCAATCAGAGGCAACCACTGCGATGAGGTGACACTGAATCAGGAGTCAATAAAACCCTGGTCCCTGTGATGGGAGTGCAGTGTGCGAGTGCACATATATATACGTCCCTACAGAAAAAAGTACAGTGCAGTTGGGCCTGCATATATGTTACGTCGGCGTGAAGGGGTTAAAAAACACTTGTATATGCGTTTTTTTACTGCCTATGTGAATGAACTCTAAGCTTGGGTACCCATGTAGGCAGTGTGGGACACTGTATGTGATTTGGATAGGAATCGCACCGCATTCCTATACAAATCACATGCAATTCTTTGCAGTGTGATTTAAAGAGAAAGTAAACCCTCTAAAAACTAAAACTAAACTAAAAAAATAAATACCCTGCAAGACAAAGACATAATGACCAAGTGTGCATAGCATACTAGCTCATTATGAAGTACTTACCTGAGATCGAAGCGCCCAAAGCTCTCCTCCTCTGTCGTCACCATGATACCCGGACTGACTTCCGGTTATCGCGGCTCCAGCCAGTCACATTGCTGGAGCCGCGATACCCGGAAGTCAGTCCGGGTATCATGGTGGCAATGGAGGAGACGAACGAGGAGACGATGACGTCACTCCCACCCATGTGTGCGGGAGCTAGCCACTAACAGCATGTCCCATTCATTAACGGCACGCTCAGTGCGTCTGCACCATTGTCTATGGTGCGCATGCGCCATAGACTTTGGTGCTGTCTTTTCTGCAAATATCGCCTAAAACGTGCAGGTTGCACTCTGCAAGTGTAGTTGCTCCAGAGCTTAGTAAATGAGGTAAAGCTTTGCGTGCAAAGAAAAAAAAAACAGCATTTTTGCTTGCACATTATTGGATGGTGAAAGTCAGCAGAGCTTCTGCTCATTTACTAATCTCTGGAGCAACTGCACTTGCAGTGTACAAGTCTATTTGCCTTTAGTAAATCAACCCCAATGCTATTTTTATTTTTTTTGCACTTATTCTTGTGATCAGTCTGTGATAAGGACTCCCATTTCATTTTTCTTTCAGCAACTTGATAATTTGCCAAGTGCTTATCTACTACATTCCTTTTGTCTATGCAGAGACCTTATCTATTCCTTTAATTTAATATGTACAACATAGTTCCATTAGTTGCATATCTTTGTCAGCTTTAATGCCCACTTCACTTAAAAAAAAAAAAAAAAAAAACAGTACAGCATAACATATGGCTTTAAGGGCAACATTGAAAATTCTCAAATCCACTGCATACACCATGGGGGTCATTTACTAAAGGCAAATCCACTTTGCACTACAAGTGCAAACTACAAGTGCAAAGTGCACTTGAAATTGCGCTGAAAGTGTAAATTTGAAGGGTAGATCCGAGGGGGACATGCAAGGAAAATAAAAAACAGCATTTAGCTTGCACATGATTGGACAATAAAAGCAGAAGAGCTTCCCCTCATGTCAGATCCACCCCTCAGATTTACAGCGACTGCAGTTAGCGGCCCCCGGAAGGGACAGTGGTGAAGAATGGCCGCTCGCTACTAGCGAGGAAGACAGTGACATCGCGGGCTTCTCCTGCAGGTAAGTGTCACATAATGGGCTACTATGTGATGCATAGTAGTCCATTATGCTTTACCTGGAAACAAAGAGGAAGTAAAACATAGTTTTGACACGTTTTGCAGTTCTCCACGGCCAAAGGTCAAATTGTCCTGAAGGTGAATCTTCCACGTACAGGAGAGGGAGGTTTAACCTTACCTAAGCGCAGCAGCTCCTAAACTCTGCTAAAACCTACGGGCTTGATTTACTAAAGACAAATAGACTGTGCACTATGCAGGTGCAGGTGCTCCAGAGTGTAGTAAATGAAATAAAACATCACTTTGCAAAAAATACTCAATCACATGTAAGGCACAAAAAAACAAAAACACTGCATTTTTGCTTGCACATGATTGGACGATGGAAGTCAGCAGAGCTTCTGCTCATTTAGTAAGCTCTGGAGCAACTGCACTTGCAGAGGGCAATTGCACTTATTGCTATTGCCTTTGGTAAATCAACCCCTACTGTATGTTTTCACCCTCCTGAATAACCCCTGTCATGTCCAGTGCAGGCCACATTAATTTTACTGGCCCTGAAGTAAACCCATCAAAAAATGTACTTGGCCAAAAAGCTACTTTCTGCAAAAGAAAGGGTTAAAGAGGGAGCGCCACTTGTTTGTTCCTCCCCCCCTCCGCTGCCACAATTGGCACCTTTCGTGGTTTTGACAGGTACCCTTCCCCACTTCTGGGAGACCTCAAGGGGCATGATCACTTGAAAGTTTGTGGCAACGAATGGCCGCGGCAGCACCCGAGAAGAGCCGATTAAAAAAAAACGGCTCTTTGGACAGGTAAGTCTCCTAATATTAAAAGTCAGCAGCTACAATATTTGTTGCTACTGACTTAAATTTTTTTGGTGGGGGGGGACCTGGAACATCTCTTTAAATACTTACCTTTTCTGTTACCTGCTGTCAAACACTGCTATGGTTTAATGGAGTGGCGTTTGGTATTTACCCTTCCAGGAAGAGTTTTGGGGCTTTTTTTTTTTTTTGGTGACAGGGTCACTTTAAGTGTGTGATACCATACTTTTATTTCTGATGCTAGATGTCCTCAGTCTGATTGGCACCACCATTTAACCCACTTCATTTGGACCCACCCCTGCCTGTGATTGCACAGTGAAAGGAGAAGCAGCACAGCGTTAAGCTCATCATTCTCTCCACCTATCAGCTTGCTTTCTATCAGCACATGAACTGACTGGCTCTTTGTGCTGCTTATTCCTCTCGCACTGTAGCTTTGCTGCACAGGGATTGCAGGCTGGTGATACCAAGTGAAATGCAGGTGTAGCATCCTCTACCAGGTATTTACACTGCTTGTGTTAAAATAAATTAATTTAATGGTTGTGTTAATGATTACAGGGCTGCTTTAATTTGTGTCCTTTTTATCTGCCTGGAGTTTAACTGTAATGAAGCTGAACCTATTCACTGAGTCACTGCCCTGGAACTAGTGTGCCGTCGGTATGCGTCCACCAAGGTCTACTGGCACAGCTGTTTTGCTTTGTAACTATAAAGCTGGACATAAACCATACAATTTTCTTACTCAATTTCCTTTAGCTTTACCTTCAACTCTCTAGTACAAGGACCTGACTGATTGCATGCAAATTGAAAGTGTTTAGATTTGACCTCATATTATATGGTTTTGGAAAATCTAAAGGAAATCTATAGACGAAAATTGTATAATGTATGGCCAGCCTTAGTTCTTTCGATTGTTTTCATATTATGACACCCTCTGGCAGAAGTTTATAGAATTTTCAAATAGTATACTGGTTATAGTGATAAGTTTATTGACCAGTGACCACTAGTATGCTTTATGCTTTGTAAAGGTGGTGCCAGTGGAATCAAACTTCCCCTTTATAGTGCCGTCGTACGTGTTGAACGTCACCACGTTTGAGAACGACAAGATTTTGTCTTGATAGTGTGTACGCAAAGAAAGCTTGTCAAGATTCTCGACAAGCCTGACAAGGAACTCGACGAGGAAAACGATGTTTAATTTACGACAAGTTCCTCGGTCGTGTGTACAAGGCCTGATTTACACTTACAAAAGTCAACACTGCATGAAAATGATCAGCCCCTGATTTTTAGACAGCTGTAAAAAATCACAGATTTTTACAAACTGTCTGTAAATTTACTGGCGGTTGGCAACACAGTGTCAACTGGTTCAGCAGGGACCGGCCATGATCTGATCCATCTATAGACAGGCTGGTCGTACCCAAGTTGATTCATTGAATGAGTTGAAGTAAATCGTCAGAAAAATAAACTTGGCCAAAAAGCTTCTTTCTGGAAAAGAAATGGGATCGGAAACAGTACTTAATTAATCCATATAATACCCTTCAATAATTTAATTAATGACAATAATTTTTTTTTACATACTTTGAATGCAGTGAAATTGGTCGTGTCCCTTTATTATTGGCAATACATTTTTCGATTTTTAATCCAATTTCGAAACACACACACATTTGATGTATTATGAGCAAATATTTTCACACCAAACTAAAATTATTATATAATTTACACACATCTTAAATTCATATATGATAACTCAGCTATTACAACTCGAGTTATAACTATTTTAACCAAAAAACTGTCCCCTTTCATTTACAGAAAGGGATGGATGCCACACAACAAGGACTGTGACAAGGGAGGAGGGTGGGAAACTTCTTCTTCTCCTGCTGAGCGCCGACTGAAAACTGTTGCGCAGATCTTTTACATTTAAATTAATTCTATTAGCTCGTGCCCTGGCAGTTGTGACCATGTGACCTCCTGAACCAATTACATTGCAACATTTAAAGACTTGCTGTTGCTATGGGCTTTAAACAATGTTTAGAACTGTCACGCTCCCATTGGTGTGCGAGGCAAATGACTTGCTCGCACATTTTTTAGGGGTAAATACTTGAAGTGCAGCTCCACCCAAAAGAATAAGCTCTGCTTGTTTGCTTCCTTTCCCCCTCTGCTGCCACATGTGGCACCTTTCAGGGGAGGGGGGGAGCCGGTACCTCTTTTTGACAGGTACCCATTCCCACTTCCGGGAGACCTTGAGGAGGCAAGGTCCCTCAGAAGTTCGGCCCCCACTCCTCCATCCCCAGCTGGCGGGCCATTCCCAAAGCGCTGTGCGCTTCACAAGGCTTCACTGCCAGTTTAATGAGAGAATAGAAAAAAGAGGGCGCACCAGCATTGTGCATTATCCTTTGATGTATTTATTAAAATAGAGAGTATTAAAACTACTGGGAAAAAAAAACAGTGTAACAGTCTTTGACTTGTGACGAACCGTCCCATGATAGCAGTCTGCAGATCCTAAAGTGCGGATGTGCGAACCACTGCTGGCTGACGCGTTTTGAAGGATTACCTTCTTCCTCAGAGCCTTCACTGCCAGTTTCCCTTACAACGAATGGCAGAGGCAGCACCCGAGAACCGATTAAAAATCGGCTGGGGTGCCGACGTTGCAGGCTCCCTGGACAAGTAAGTGTCCTAATAATAATAGTCAACAGCTACAGTATTTATAGCTGCTGACTTTAAATTTTTTGGTGGGGGAGTTGTAGCTCCTCTTTAACCAGTTCCCTACCGAGCCATAATACTAAGACGTCGGCAGGAACTGTCTGCCCCTCAAAGTGGATGTCATATGACGTCCTTTGCATCGCGGCAAAAGGTTGCGACCCGGTGTGCGTGCCCGACTGTCGCGATGTGCGCTGGTCACCTGCGTTTGCCGGCAATCACGGCAGGAGTGTGTATCTGTGTGTATACAGAGGAACACAGATCGGTTTCCTCCCCTTGTGCGTCCCCCTACCCCACAGTTAGAATCACTCGGAGGGAACATATTAACCCCTTCAACGCCCCCTAGTGTTAACCCCTTCCCTGCCAGTCACATTTACACAGTAATCAGTGCAGTTTTATAGCACTAATTGCTGTAACAATGTGAATGGTCCCAAAAACGTGTCAAAAGTGTTCGATATGTCCGCCGCAATGTCACAGTCACAATAAAAATCGCAGATCGCCACCATTACTAGTAAAAAAAAAAAAAAAAAAAAAAAATGGCATAAATCTATCCCCTATTTTTTAGACGCAATGGCCCGGATTCACAGAGAGTGGGCGCATATTTACACCGGCATGCACTGTATTCAGCAAGCTATTGCTCACCAAGATACGCCAGCGTAGCGTATTTTCAAAGGCGCAGGCCAGCGTAAGTGGAAGTGGGAGTGACCCCATGCAAATGATGGTCTGAGCATGGTACAGTGTTTTATGCCCAGTATATCATGAACACGCATGTGCCGTGACGTAGTCGTGATGTGGACGCATGAAACTGCACCCTTATGCGCATGCTCACAACTACGCCGGCACAACTGCCTAAGCTTCGCCGGATCACTACGTACGCCGTGAACGTAACATACGCCCAATACGCCGGCCTGTGTTCTCTGGGGCAGACCTTTGCATGTCTATTGCTGGGTTGCGCCTCATCTATGGGGAATAACTTTACGCCGGACGTACACTTACGCGCAGCGCGCGTAGCCTGCGTCGGGCGCACGTACGTTTGTAAATCGCCGTATTTCCCTCATTTGCAAATTCGAATGCCTAATCAATGGGAGAAGCAACATGCATCCAAAACATATTTGCTCCCACGCTATGCCGGCGTAAGCAAGATATGTCAGGGTAGGATGGCCTGTTTTTGGACGTATGTTGGTTTGTGACTCTGGCGCACACAAATACGCCGGGCGCAAATTTGCACTACGTCTGCGTAAAGTGATTTACATCGGCGTAAGTTCTTTGTGAATCCGGGCCTATAACTTTTGCGCAAACCAATCAATATACCCATATACGTATGGTCTAAACTGAAGAAAAACATTTTTAATTTTTTTTTTGATATTTATTAAATCAAAAAGTAAAAAATATGGTGTTTTTTTCAAAATTGTTGCTCTTCTTTTGTTTATAGCGCAAAAAATAAAAACCGCAGAAATGATCAAATACCACCAAAAGAAAGATCTATTTGTGGGGGGAAAAACATAAAGATTTCATTTGGGTACAGTGTTGCATGACCGCACAATTGTCATTCAAAGTGCAACAGCACTGAAAACTAAAAGTTGGTCTGGGCAGGAAGGGGGTGAAAATGCCCTCTATGGAAGGGGTTAAATACTTACCTTTTCTGTTTTCTGCTCTGTCAAACACTGCTATGTTTTAACGGAGTGTCATTTGGTAGCATGCTTAGTGGTAAGAGGTAGGCATCCATCTATGGACAGGCAGGTTGCACCCAAGTCGATCAATCGATTGAGTTGGGTACAACCAGCCTGCAGGATTTTTTACATATGACTACTGCTGGCAGCTATAGGTCACTGAAATAAAGTATTGTTTTAAAATACCAAAAAAAAAAATAGTGTGATGCGCAGTAACAGCACATCGCACCACCCTAACTTCCTTCTTAGAGCAAACTTCTGTGTCTAAATGCAGGAAGTTTAACCAAGGGCCAGATTCCCGTACATTCTGTGGCGGCGTCGTGTAAGCTATTTACACTACACCACCGCAACTTACAGGAGCAAGTGCCGTATTCTCCAAGCACTTGCTCCGTAATTTGCGGAGGCGTAGTGTAAATGGCCCGACATAAGGCCGTGTAATTCAAAGGGGACGGCTTGTATTTCAATTAAGCGCGTGCCCGTGCCGAATGAACTGCGCATGCGCCGGCAGTAAAAGTAGCCCAGTGCGCATGCTCCAACTCACATCGGAAAACGTCAATGAAGCCGACTTAAATGTCACTTACGCAAAGCCCATTTCGCGAACGTTTTAAATAAACGACGGAAAACAGGATGATGTCCCGAGTTCATACTTAACATGGCATACGGCGGAACGACGTAAAGCTACCCCTCAAATAGCAGGGGTAACCTTACGCTTACGGAAACTACGGCGATGCGGCGCAAATACGTTCGGGAATCGGCGTATTATGCTCATTTGCATATACGCCACCTAGCGGCCAGCGTAGTATTGCATTTAAGATCCGACGGTGTAAGTGACTTATGCCAGTCAGATCTACGCCGTATCTATGCGTAAATGATTCTAGGAATCAGACGCATAGATACCCGGGCACAGAAACAGAGATACGACGGTGTTTCTGGAGATACACCGTCGTATCTCTTATGAGAATCTAGCCCCGTATCTTTTTCTGACACTTGTTTGTTAAGTTAAAATCAATATTTTTTGCTAGAAAATTACTGGGAACCCCCAAACATTATATATATTTTAGCAGAGACCCTAGGGAATAAAATGGAAATTGTTGCAATATTTTATGTCACACTGTACTTGCCCAGCGGTCTTTCAAATGCAATTTTTTTTAGAAAAAATATACTTTAATGAATAATAAAAATACAGTAGTTAGCCCAATTTTTTTTTTGTTTTAATGTGAAAGATGATGTTACGCCGTGAGAATCGTGAGAGAATCGTGATCTATCTTCTAAGCAAACAAATTTTGATTCTCATTTTAGCCAGAATCGTGCAGCTCTTGTATACACACAGTATAGTGAATTGGGACCAATGCAAAGAAATTCAAAAAACGCTATAGGGTTAGGGTAGCCTTTGTAGACAGGTACTGTATGTGTAAGTCATTCTGAATTTATGTGATTAGTATTATACTTTAATAACCGCAGTAGTATAAGAACATTTTGAATTATAATTATGCAACATTTATTCTAGTGTTATGCTGAAATATTTGAAGCTGATTACTTCTGAGCTTTGGAGTAAAGGGGGCAGAATAGCATTCAGAATGTTGCTCTTTGTCCTTGTTTTTTCGAGAAATAGAAATGGTTGGCTATGTTGAAATTTGTCTTGTAGGCCGAGGCTCAGACATTATAACCACGTTACGTGGATTCTTGCATTAAGGCTAGACATATTGTACACTTAACAGTACCCAGATGTTAGCAGGTTTTTGTGTGGGACTATAATATCTGGACTATGAGTGCCTATTATCAGTGGAATGACGAAGAACAAGTTGTATCTAAGAGTTACAATGAGGGTAAGCCAAAAGACAAAACAAAACGTTAGTACAGTATAGCTAAGTGATTACAGCCGGATCCAAGTGGTAAAGGTCAGGGCAGGCAGAAAAAAGACAAACTAAAATAGCGCACTATCAGAGAACGGACTGATTTTTATTGTGTGGGCAGCCTAAAGTATATTTACACTTTTACAGTAAAATTTGAGAAACCCACCCCACTATATGTTATTTGTTCTCATTCACACAGAATAACTAAAACAAATTTTAATGTGATTCTAAAGCTCTGCTTTTTTCTTTTAAATAACAAACATGTCATACTTACCTGCTCTGTGCAATGGTTTTGCACAAGCAGCCCAAACCCCCTCTCCTGGGGTTCCCCATCGGTGCTCCTGGCCGCTCCTTTTCAGTGAGTGCCCCCATAGGAGGCTGCCATCATTCCTGAGCCGCACTGTCTGCGTTTAAAGACACGGACATTATGGGTCGGTCCCACTCCCTCTTCACAGGATTTGATTGACAGCAGCAGGAGCCAATGCTTCCACTGCTGCTCTCAGGTCCAGCACTGGATCGAGATTAGGCTCAGTCAAGTATAAAGGAGTGCTGAGGGGGATCCTAATCACAGAAGGTTTTTTACATTAATGCATAGAATGCATTTAGGTAAAAAACAATCAAGTGTTACTAAACCCACAACGGTAAAATCAGTCTGTATATGCAGTAAAGCATGCTTTTTATACTCACTGTGGAACCTAAGGGGTTAATCATCCATATTGTGTAAAAAGGCTGTTTGATTCTGGCTTCTCTGATCCTCCCCTCCTTTCACTGACCTAATAATTTCCTGATAAAATAGAGTCTATGGAGTCAGGCTGCACATGCTCAGTTCTGTGTGTATTGCTAGAAAGGTTTTTTCATAGCACAATCAGAAAACTCATCCTACAATGTATTTAGCAGTTTATATTTACTAAAATAATTGCATTTCCATGTTCTGTGTACAGTGGGAGACCAGATATAGAGAATGCAGGGTCCTGGGTTTAGAAACAATTTAAGCCTTTAGAGTTTAGAGGCACTTTATTTCTTACCTTTCTAGTTGTTTCTTTGGAGCAGATTTAGACATGACACTCAAAAGGGTCTTGTATTTCTGAATAGCTTGTGCACATAAAGGACAATGTACCGCCCATGCCTTGAGAACTGTAATGTCCAGTCAAATTTGTGAAAACCCCACTATATGTCTATTATGTGTTCAGATTCACACAGCCTAAATAAATATAAAAAAAAAAATTCTTACCTTTCTAGGTGTTTGGTCAGAGCAGGCTTTAGGCGGACTGCAAACCTATTGTGGTCAATTTGAAATTAGAGGAAACGCAATCTGTCCCCATTGAACAATAGGGACACACTGAGTTTTTCCTCATTAAGACCCCTTTTCACACAGTTTTAGTGTTAAAAATAGCGCTCTTAAAACGCTCATAAAACGCTCTCCATGCATCTCAATGGATCCTTTCACACTGAGTCCTGCAAGCAGCATCTTTGGAGCAGTTTTTGTGCGGTGAAAAAAACTCTCCAAAAACGCCCCTCTCCATTGAAATGAATTGAAAAGCGCTGTAAAAACGCCTTACCCTTTCACACCGAGGCACTGCAAAAACGCCCTAAAACTTTAGGGTCTTAGCGGTGCTTTACCAGATGAGGCTACACTCGAATAACGCTGTATTAACGATCGAAAAACGCTCGAATAATGCTGTAATAACGCTCGAAAAACGCCCAGTGTAAAAGGGGCCTTACATATATATCTAAGAAGCACAGCTTCTAGATCTTTAACCCTTTGTTAGGACTAACAGGGTACACATTTTAAATGATAATAAGAACTGGCAACATTAAAGCAGAACTATAGGCAAAACTTTTTTTCATTTTGGATTGAGTATAGGGTTATAACCCCTGTCAGTTAAATGTTTGCCATCTAAGTCCCAGGGCAATGATATGCTGCTCTGATGAGCAATAATATTTTTTGGCCACAACCATAAATGCTACATTTGTAGAGGAGTCAACAAGGCCTATGATGAAAGGTACACCATTCCTACTGTGAAACATGGAGGTGTATCGCTGATGTTTTGGGGATGTGTGAGCTACAAAGACACAGGAAATTTGGTCAAAATTGATGGCAAGATGAATGCAGTATGTTATAAAAAAATACTGGAGGAACATTTGCATTCATCAGCCAGGAAGCTGCGCATGGAACGTGCTTGGACATTCCAACATGACAATGGTCCAAAACACAAGTCGACCTGTCATTGGCTACAGCAGTATAAAGTGAAGGTTCTGGAGTGGTCATCTCAGTCTCCTGACCTCAATATCATTGAGCCACTCTGGGGAGATCTCAAACTCGCAGTTCATGCAAGAGAGCCCAAGAATTTACAGGAATTGGAGGCTTTTTGCCAAGAGGAATGGGCAGCTTTACCATCTGAGAAGATAGAGAGCCTAATCTACAAATACCACAAAAGACTTCAAACTGTCATTGATGTTAAAGGGGGCAATACACGGTATTAAGAACTAGGGTCTATAAAATATCTTAAAAAAAAAACTGGGGTATGCAAACTATTTATCAGGTTAATTTGGGTAGTTTGTGTTGTGATTATGAGTAAACACAGTTGATTGATAATAAATGGCTTCAGCCAAACACTAACCACGAGTGAAAGAAATGTTTTTGTGTTATCGTTTATATTCTCAGAAAAATGGCCAAGAAATCATAAATTCTGCCAGGGTATGTAAACTTATGTGCACAACTGTATATTTTTGGGTATGTATCTATATACACCAATTATCCAAAACAATATATCCACTGACAGGTTAAGCAACTAAAAAAGGGCACTGCCAGCTCTGTTAAGTCTTATGCCGTGTACACACGATCGGTTTGTCTGATGAAAACGGTCCGATGGACCATTTTCATCAGACAAACCGATCGTGTGTGGGCCCGATTGTTTTTTTATTCATCGGTTAAAAAACTAGGAACTTGTTTTAAAATTATCTGATGGTTAAAAAAACGATAGAAAAAAACGATCGTCTGTGGGCACGTCCATTGGTTAAAAATCCATGCATGATCAGAATCAAGTCGACGCATGCTTGGAAGCATTGAACTTCATTTTTCTCAGCACGTCGTTGTGTTTTACGTCACTTCGTTCTGACACGATCGTTTTTTTAACCGATGGTGTGTAGGCACGATTGATGAAAGTCAGTTTCATCGGATATCTGATGAAAAAAATCCATCAGTCCGTTTTCATCGGATGAACCGATCGTGTGTACAGGGAATTAGGCCTCGTACACACGACCGAGAATCTCGTCGTAAAAGAAACATTGTTTTCCTCGACGAGTTCCTTGTCAGGCTTGTCGAGAATTTTGACAAGCTTTCTTTGTGTACACACTGTCAAGACAAAATCTCATCGTTCTCAAACGGGGTGACGTTCAACACGTACGACAGCAGTATAAAGGGGAAGATCTATTCCACTGGCACATTCCTTGGGGCTGCTTTTGCTAATGTTACTGCGTGTTAAGTAAAAGTTTGGTAGGAGATGATTCACGAACGCTACTTTTACCGAAGGTGCGCTCCCGTCTCATATTCTCATACAGTTTTCTTGAAGAAAAACATACACACGACCGTTTTCCTTGGCAAAAAAGCTCTTGATGGATTTTGCCAAGGAAATGGTCGTGTGTACGAGGCCGAACTCCTCATTTTCCTCATCCTGTAAGCCCATCTCCATGGGGCACCCCTCGATATTACCACCACCATGACCTTCATAACACAATAGGTCCTATGCTACATCTCTAGCCAAATGCTACCATGCAGTGCTTTAGTTCATCTGCCTTGGGGACAAGAGGCCAGTGATGCTGGTGGTTGTCTAGACTCAGGCAGAAAGGGGACTGACCCCATGCCAGCAGCACCCAGGAAAGGTTGTGTGTGGTAACCCTTCACCTAGCCAGGCTGATGTCCTTCACTTGTTAGTCCATCGCTTCATTTACAAGTACCCAGGATAACAAGACCTATTACAACAAGCCAGGAGGGCTTGTGGAGATTTCTGGTGCACCTACCTCGTCATGGCTCGTATAGCAAATATAGCAGATGGCAGTGGCTGTCGATCTAGGGTGTGTAGCTTTTTGTCCTTTGGTGGAGAGTAAAAAATGATGAGCCATGAGCAGACAATATCCCCTTAGTTTCCTTCTGGAACACAGGCTACCTGCCAATTTCAAGGGGGTACTGGAGAAACAGAAAGAGGGGAGCCTCCTGGAGAAGTAGCAATTGATGTTGGTCTCCCATGACCACCAGCTGCCCTCCACTCAACAACAAAGGAGGTGGCAGAGCAGATAACAGGAAACAGAGGAGGTAAAAGTAGACACGCTCCATATTTGTTCACTGCTTCCACCTCTGGGACCCAAAGGCAGCAGGGAAGAGTTGGGGAGGCTGAGTCGAAGTGTTGTGCTAATGACACATAGGACTCTGGGGCCTCATTTGCAGGTTGCAGGTGGTTTGTAATGTATGGGATCCTCCATGGAAAATGGAACTCCACTGACCTTAATACAAATGGAGTTCAGCAAACTGTTTGATAAATTTGGTGAATTCTGATCAATTTTTGGCTGATGGTTTTTCTATTGTTTTTAAGCCTATATTTAATTATTGTGGACTGAGAAAGCAGATTTGTGATGTAGGACTTCATAATGCCTACATAATGCCTGCTTATTCTATCTTACGACACCTTGCACCTGTGCATGCTTTCACACACAGCTCCACGGGGACCCACTATTAAAACTTTAAAATTATAACCGAATAAATAAAAAAAAGCAACTTCTTTATTTTTTGTCTTGGGGGGGGGGGGGGGGAATGAAAAGATTGGATGTATGATTCACTTTGGTATTGTTAGAACTTTGGAAAAAGGTACCTACAGGTGCCAACTTATCTTTCTGGTTTCTGTAGAGTCCCTTAAGAATCATAGGTTTGTTCTGATATGTGAAAATAAACCTGGTTCCATGGTTGGTTGGATGGTCTGGCCAGCAACTTACTGTCTAATGAACCTTATGATTGTCTCATCTCTGTGATGGTCTGTTTTAGCAGCTAATAATTCACCAGTGCTGGTGACCATAGAAGCTGGTTGCTTGGTAATGTACAGTATTCAGAACGGAGAGGAATACACTCTCAGTTGACAGGTCATTTGTAAGGACACATGCAGATGACAAAATAGCAGTGGATAGTTAGCTGTGTTCAGAGGTGGCTAAATGCTGCCTCTGGGTTCCACAACACTCTGCTATGGCCTCATAAAAACTGGCTGATAATTTGTGACCAGTTTGTGGGAGGCCAAAACTCTAAAGAAATGCTGAACCTCGGATGCATACAGGCTGTGTCCAAGATCCATCAGAGGCTCTGTTCACATGTACCTGCTCGAATATATGCAAACAGCACCAGCCATAGGTTTGTACAGAGTACAAATTTGACAACTGCAGCTACGTTATTTGCGCAGTGTGTGCAGGAAGCATATACAACCATCAGGATTAATCATCAGCAGCGCACTACAAAGTTGAAGGCCGGCCTGTGCTACATCAGTACACTGGAGCTAGCCGGGAGCGCTGCTTCGGATTAATCTGCCTAAAGCCAAAAGTGATGAAATAGTCCACTTTCTGTCCCCCAGCCCCCACTGAACACAGGGTAGACCTAGAGAAGTTTTTTTCTAAACAGCTACATATCGGGAGTCTGGAGATTAGCTAATTTTTGCACAGGACTTGGGAGTCCCCATCTGCTCACCTCGCCCTCCCCAGATTCCTTCAGCCCTAGTTACCCAGCTCTGTGGTGTCCAGGAGGAAGACAGAGGACCAGATGTACCAGCAGTGCACAGCTGGTCCCGGGCTCCCAGCTCCAGAGTAACCACCTTTAGGACAAGCACTGCACCCTAGACCCAGGTAAATGAAGCTGTGCAGACCAGGTACTGGGGGACCAACAGTGATGGGCACTAATGTGGCTTTGCTGATGGGCAGTGATCAAGCTGCATTAATGGGCACTGGTGTAGCTGCATTAATGGGCACCGGTGTGGCTGCATTAATGGGCACTGATCAGGCTAAATTTTTGGCACTGGTGTGGCTGCGCTGATAAGCACTGCTCAGACTGCATTAACGGACACTGGCGTGGCTGCATTAATGGGCATTGGTGTGGCTGAATTAATGGGCACTCATCAGACTGCATTAATGGGCACTGGTGTGGCTACATTAATGGGCACCGGTGTGGCTGCATTAATGGGCACTGATCAGGCTGAATTTTTGGCACTGGTGTGGCTGCTATGATGGGCACTGATCAGGCTGCATTAATGGACACTTCGGTGGCTGCATTAATGGGAACTGGTGTGGCTATGCTCTGTCCTCTGCCCAATAGTGGAATGTTTTTTTGCACCAGTGGGTCAGTCAAATTTTTGTCCCAGTACAGCCCTGGCCCTATCGGTGATGCAGGGAAATACATCTGCAACCCTTTTTGTAAAATTGCACTGCACAAATGTGCAGAGGATGTTGATGTATGGGGGTGCCATTGGCATCCCCACCTGTCTCCTAAGTGTAGGGTGGGCTGTGAACGTGTGTGGTTTTGTCCACGTTCCCCAGTCGCAAAGATGTGAAACTAGCTTTGAAAGCTTGCTTTGATTGTAAATGTCCTAAATCATATTTACTGGGACCTCTCTGTGGGAATCAACACTCTACTCTCTTGTTGAAAGTCAGTAAAATGCATGAAACACATTTGTATACTAGCCATACAGTGTATGCAATTATTAATTCCTACCACAGTAATGCAGTGGATCTGATCTAAAATCATTATCATATAATACAAGATTTGTGTTTTTGAGTGCATGGTGTGTCATACCCTTGAGATTAGTGGTCAGGGGAGTGAAGCCTATGAACAGAATGTTTGCATTTATAAGACATTTGCAAGCAATTAATGAAAAACATTTTGTCGGAATTATTGTTTGCACGCTATTTATGGCCTAGTCTTTATGGCGTTATTATATTTGAAGTTGTAGTTGGCTTGATTTTATAGCTAGTACACACTGTTCATAGCTCATATATTTACAGTGGAAGTCCAACGCATAACGGAAGTGATACAGGGTAGAGTTTTTTATTGTTGCCTCACTGGGAACATTTTCTATTGGGTCCTGTCACAGTGACCACAAAGATTAGTTAAGGGAATCTCCCAGTGGAAACCCAGACAGCAATACAAATGTGACAGTGACTCCAACCCTTCCCCACACTACTAAACAAAGTGCTTTTAGTGCTGTGCTAACTAGAAAGATCCTGTTCACTTTCAGTCCACATGGTTTAAGAGATATAAACCTAGGGCCAGATTCTCAGCGGCGATACGACGGAGTATCTCAGATACCCCGTCGTATCGCCTTTTTTTTTTGCCTCGTATCTATGCGCGTGATGCTTAGCATCACTTTTGCATAGATACGCTGCAACATCCGACAAGTGTAAAACCATTACACTTGCGGATTGTAGGTGTAATGACAACTCCGGCCACTAGGTGGCCTTTACGTTGTTTTCTCATTTGCCTATGCAAATGAGGCTAGTACGCCGATTCCCGATCGCTTTTACGCCGCCCCGTCGTCGCGTACGTCGTTTTCGTTCGCGTAAGGTTACCCCAGCTTCTATGTGGAGTAACCTTACGAAGTTCCGTCGGATTCCGTCGGGTGCCGTCAGATGCCATGTTAAGTATGGCGTCGGGTCAGCGTCTGCTTTTTCCGTCGCTTACGTCGTTTTACTAACTCGTTCGCGAATAGGGAGTTGCGTAAATGACGCTCACGTCGTTGTGACGTCGGTTTCAACGACGCTTTCCGACGTGAGCTGGAGCATGCGCACTGGGCTTTTTCCCCGGCCGGCGCATGCGCAGTTCGTTCGACACGGGGGCGCGCTTCATTTAAATACAAGCCACCTCATTTGAATTACACAGGCTTACGCTGGGCCATTTTCGCTACGCCAACACAAACGACGGAGCAAATGCTTAGGGAATACGGCACTTGCTCTAGTACGATGCGGCGGCGTAGTGTAAATGGCTTACGCTACGCCAGCGAATTTCTTAGAGAATCTGGCCCCTAGAGTTCCTTTACGTTCTCCCCTTCGGTCCCCTTTTGTTTGGGGATTGAGGGCTGGTCTTCTCTGCCAATATTGTGACATCTGAATGCTCTTGTTAATGCCAGTGTCCCACTATTAGACACTTCTGAAAAAGAATGTGCTGATTTTTATTTTTTTTGTTACCAATTTAATATTCCCAAAAATCCACATATAGCCATTTCCAATGAACCAATAACAAAAATATAAATTTCTGAACTTCTACATGTGAAAATATAAATTGCTAGATGCTGAAAATCACCTACAATTGATTTAACATGAACTAAAACCACATTTTCATGAAAAATAGTCAGTATTATGCCGTGTACACACGATCGAAAAGTCCGATGTGAGCTTTTGGACGGAAATTCCGACCGCGTGTATGCTCCATCGGACTTTTGCTGTCGTAATTTCTGCCAACAAAAGATTGAGAGCAGGTTCTCTATAGATACACTTATAATGGAAGTGAAGGGAGTACATCGTTCGTCGAATTTCGAACAAAAACTATCGTTCGCGGCAAATTCGAGTGAAATGAAACGACCGTTTTAAAAACTTTTTTCCCATTGATACTACTATCAATGGAAAAAAAAGTTCCTGCTCCTGAAAAAACTACAGTTTTTAAGTTTTTTTCCCATTGATACATGTTCCCTGGGGCTGGACGCGGATTCTGAAAGACGTTTTCCAACAATAACTTGAAAATTGGTCTTTAAAATGATCGTTTTTTAATTCGAATGTTCGAGTCCCATAGACTTCAATGGGGTTCTAAATGTTTGTGTGAACGATCGGACTGTTCGACGGTTCTGGTGCGAACCGAACGTGGGGGTGTTCGGCTCATCCCTAGAAGGGAGGTGAAGGAAGAAAAGGTAAAGAGAAGAGGGGATGGCTGGAGGGGGGTGCGGAGGAAGAAAGGAAAAAGAAAAGAAAGGGAAAGGGAAAGAAGGATGGGTGTGAATGGTATATTGATCATGGAGCGGATTGTCGAATGGGTGTTACACATGTTATTTGTACTTAAATAGAGTTATGGAAGGTTTTTGCATATTAGTTACTCAATAAGTGGTGAGTACTTGGAAAAGTGGTAATGAATGAGCTAATTGAAGCTTTTAGCACAATTTCCTCATTCACTAAGTATAGGTGGGGAATTCACTATATATTTTTTTACGGTTTTAAGAAAATTGAAAACTAGTGTTCTATTCCTCTATATTTGTTGAATATCAGGGACTGCAAGATTGAATTGATAACTTGTTCAGACTGACCCCATTTAGGGGTGATCATCTTCCCCAATTACTCTTCTGTGTTGGGAATGGTATTTTTTTTCTTCTGAGGGACAGTAAGAGGTACGGGGGGGTGCAGTGATTAATGTTTTAACTTCCCATGGATAATATTAGGGATTGTAAACTAAATATATCAAAAGGCTGGGGAGAGAACGGTTGGGGAGGAGATACACAAGGGAATGATTAATAAGGTAGATCATGTAATGTTGGGGATCCAATTTGATCCCCCGTCCATGAGACTTTAGTAGCCTTTAGGATTGGAGACAAGGGATAATACTGAGATTAACTCATACCATAAATAAATAATAGATCCGCAAATATCCATGTGAAATTGGAATCCTATGTCTTCTTAGAGCGGACGTTAGTAGATAGATTTCAATTGTTACCTTATTAAGGCGAATTGAGTATGCAGCCTGATTCGTGAGGTCTTAAATTGCAGTGGCTAATAATCAATGTGTATATTATATGTGCTAGTGGGTGATTAAAAGGCGTTGCTTATAAAGTAGAGGTATTAGGATGATTTGGAATGCACTTGTGTTAGTATCACACCTCAAATCTCTGTCTTGCTTCCCCATTATAAACACCTCTCCGCCGGTGGAAGGAAAGTCAGGTATTTTATTTATTTCTCTTTTTCATCTTTCTGGAAGGTAGATAGGTTTAAAAAAATTTTTATCTTGTCTGTTCTTTTTTTCTCCTCTTTTCCTCTTTCTCCCTCTCTCTTTCTTTTCCCTCTCCCTCTCCTTCTTCCCTCTGTCCCACTCTGGGCGTAAAAAATTACTAGGATAATCCTGACATCGTACAACATTAAGGGATTAAATAGCCCAGAGAAACGGACAAAACTACTCAACGAGATGGCGTGACTTAAATCCCATATTATTTTTCTCCAGGAGACACATTTTAGAAAAGGTAAAATCCCAAGATTAGGAAACCACAGTTTCCGACAATCTATCATGGTGCCTCACAGACTTCCAAATCAAGTGGGGTTTCAATCCTCATTTCCAAACAAATTCCATGGAAGGAATTAAAAGTAATTACGGTTGAAAAGGGTTGCCTTCTCATTGTCAGGGGACTCCTGTGTGGGTAAAAAGTTACCCTTGTCAATTTAAAGGTATATATTCCCAATTAAGGGATGGGGCGTGGGACTATACGAATGTACTTGGATATACTTAAATGTTAATACTGGTATTAGTAGCTCTGAGGTCACAAGAACCAACAAACAGACCAAAAAAAATTATATATAAAAATATACTTTTTAATATTACATATTATTAAATACATACAAGAGGTTAAAAAACATGGTCATATAATAGATTGAATGTCACCATTGGTAGATTCTTATAATATTATATACAGGAATATATACCTATTTCTCTACCAGGGACGGTAATGTTACTTGGCTAATTTGATTTACTTACAAGTGCAGGCTCTATATTTACCTTTTTTCTTGTCAATTTATACTTTACAATACAATATTTATTTATTGCCAAATGAGGATCAGGTCTCTACACTTGAGATATATCTCCATTTGGTACATCAACACAAGGAGGGTCTTCTGCTGATGGGAAGGGACCTTAAAATAACGCTGGACCCTAGGCTGGATGTGTCTAAAGGAGTCTCCCATTTTTCATATGCAAAACTGTGTAGAGCTTAAAGACTTCTCCAAGATTTGCAGTTGGTGGATACCTGGAGAACTCTACATGTATATGATAGGGATTATATGTTCTTTTCATCTAAACACAAGACATATACCAGAACGCTTTGGTATGTTTATGCAAGGCCTCCATAGGCTTGTTTACCCTATCAGACCATGCACCAACTAATTGTGTTGTAGAACTAGGAGAAGCAGTGCCCCGTGAGTGGCATTGAGTGGCATTCAAGAATTAGACTCTTTCTTTTTAACTAATGATACATGGGAAGTTACTCCCTTCTGCCTATGGGAAACACATAAATGCGTCATTAGATGCACTCTAATATCCTTGGGGGCACTTTGGAAAATGTCTGCGGACAGCTCAGATAGATTCACTACTTAGAGACATCTGGGTATGGGAAACTGCTCATAAGAAATCTCAAGTCCAACAGATAGAGGAGAAACTCTTGCGGTTACGCGAGGAGTTAAACTCATTACTCATGGATAAAGCAAAGGCCAAATTAACTCGATGCAGGCGAACATTTTATGAGTTTGGAAACAAACCAAGTAGGATGTTAGCCAATGCTCTTAGAGAGACTAGGGCACAAAATGATATTTCCCATATTAAAACGCAAGGCGATGTGCTATTCGGTTCCTTTACAAAGGATAGCACAGGCCTTCAGGGACTATTATGCAAATTTATATCAATTAGAGGGGCAACATCCCTCCGCGACAACAGACAGCAGACTCACCCAGATACCGGGTGAGAGAGAAAATGTTTCCTCTTTATTTTTCCTATCTCTCTCTTCTTTCTTTCTTTCTTTCTTTCTTTCTTTCTTTCTTTCTTTCTTTCTTTCTTTCTTTCTTTTTTTCTTTCTTTCTTTCTTTCTTTCTTTCTTTTTTTCTTTCTTTCTTTCTTTCTTTCTTTCTTTCTTTCTCTTTTCGTTTTGCTTTTTGTGTTTCTATCTGCCTTTAGAGGTAGAGCCCAGATTCTTTCTTGGAAAGGAAAAGGAAAAACTGTGTTATCTCTTCATAGATTATACAAGGCATACCCCACTTTTAAGTGCACAATGGGGTTTATTTACTATCGCTGGAAAGTGCAAAATCAGGCTCACTTCTGCATAGAAACCAATGAGCTTCCAGGTTTTATTACCAGGCTTAATTGAGCAAGCTGGGGTTAGAAGCTCATTGGTTTCTATGCAGAAGTGAGCCTGATTTTGCACTTTCCAGCGATAGTAAATAAACCCAATTGTGTACTTAAAAGCAGGGTATGCCTGTATTAGAAGATTGTTGAACTATTTTCCAAGATAAAACAATTGGTATGTGAAACAGTAAATATTACTAGCTATGAGAAGGACAAGAAATATAATTGATGTGATATATTAGATATGAGTTGTTCTAGGATATCATTGTAACACTGTTTCTATGTGTAAAAATAAAGAGTTTATAAAGAAAACACTGAAATTTCCTCAGTTGCAGAATTGTCGCTGTCGTTACTTTCAGTGTTTGATGACGAATTTCCCCACGAATCACTATCGCTCAATTCTGCAAGTGATTCTAATTTACTATTGTTGTTTTCTAGCTGGTCTAAAACTGCTTTACTGACGTAATGGGACGCTTTTTGGTTGCCAGGGACATTCTCAAGTTCAGGCAGAAAGAACAGTATATTTAATATAAAACTGCATGCAGGGCACTGGACAAAGCATTAGGGGACGAAATGGATATGAAATTATTATTTTTTTTTCACAATCAAAGATTTTATTAAAGCTTATTACAGTAACAAGTTATGCAAGTGTAACAAAAGAATTTGCACAATCAAAGCTTGAACAGATAAAGTACTTATACTTTAAAATTGTCCCATAAGGGGGAAGGGGTGGGGAAGGGGAATGGGGAGAAGGGGTGGGATAGGTTAGGAGGAGGGAAGAGGGGGGGTCGAGGCATCTTGAAGGAGCACGGTAAAGAAGAGAGAAAGAGAAGAGAAAGAAAAAAAAAAAAAAAAAAAAGGTTCACCATTCTATCATTTGAGTAACATTGTATGAGAAGGAATAGTATGGAACAGGTGTAGAATGGGGGGAGATAATACTGTCCATTCACTCAGGGCGCTGTGCTCAGTAATTGAAGAATTATGTATTAAGTGATTGGTATTCAGGGGAGTATAAGAAAGAAACCCATGCCCGCCAGGTCTCAATAAAATTTGTGCTGTTCTCTCTCTTCATGGCCACTATTTCTTCCATTTTGTATATGTGGTGTACTCTATCTAACCATTCCGTGAGTTTGGGTATATATCTGGACTTCCAATGGAGAGGAATGAGTGTTTTAGCTGCTAATAAGAGGTGTCTAGTGAGAGATTTCTTGTATCTGCTTACGGGGAGGGTGTTGACGTTAATCAGGCAGGCAGCTGCGTTGAGCTCTAAATTGGTTTCTGTGATGACTACTATCCATTTCCTGACCTCGTCCCAGTATTTAAGTATTTGTGGACACTCCCACCATATATGAAGGAATGTGCCAGTTTCATTGCCGCAACGCCAGCATAGGTCTGAGGATGTGGGGGACCATCTCCTGGCTCTCTGGGGTGTGATATACCACTGTGTGAGAATTTTATAGGAAATCTCCTGATATCTTGAGCTCAAGGAGCATTTGTGAGTCATAATACAGGCTTTTTCCCATTGTTTAATCGAGAATGTAGCATTTAAATCACTTTCCCATTTACCTTTATGTTTTAAATCATCCGGGTGCTGAGCCTGGGTTAACCAGGAATAGGCCAGGGAAGTGGTATGTGCTACCGGAGTTCCCTTGAAGCAGAGATTCTCAATGGGAGACATTGGGAGGCAGTATGATAACCTATATTTGCTATTAATCAGGAAATCCTTCAATTGTATGTAAAACCAGAAGCCAGGAAACGTTCCGTCCCAGTCCGCTTGCAGATCGTCAAAAGTTTTGACCTTCGAATTTATCAGACATTGAGAGGTCGTGTAGGGTCGGGCATACTTCAGGTGTAGTCCTGGGACAAAGTCTGGGTTATTGGTAATTGGGGTTAGGGGACCAGGTATTGAGGAAAGGTCATGTTTGCCCGTGATCTTATGCCAAGTGTTAAGGGTATTGGCCACTAAAGGATGAGTCAGCGTTTTATCTATTTTGGAGTGTGTTGACCAAGGATAAAAAAGTAGGTTAGTTGGTGTTAATTCTTGTTCAAGTTGGATCCAGTCCTTACTCTGGCCATGACAGTGCCAGTCGATTATTCTTGTGATGTGGAAGGCTTGGTAATATTTTTTGAAATCAGGCAATCCAATTCCTCCTCTGCTCTTGGGTAAAGTCAATAAGTTAAATTTAATTCTTGGTTTTTTATCTGCCCACAGAAACTGTCTTTGTGCTCTAAGCAGGCTGTTAAAAAAGGCCTCCGGGATTTTAATGGGAAGGGCATTGAAAAGGTAAAGCAGTCTTGGTAGGACTGTCATCTTCAGGATTGATGCTCTGCCAAACCAAGAGAATGTCTTGGAGGACCACTTTCGTAGATCATCCACCAGGGTCGAAAGTAGAGTTTTATAGTTATGGTGGTAGAGCGAATCTAGATTATCAGTCAGGTATATTCCTAGGTATTTCAACTTGTTTTGTTCCCATCTGTAACTATAATTGTCCTTCATTAGTTTTAATTGGTTTGGTGGGAGGTTAATGTTTAAAGCTTCAGATTTCGATTGGTTGATTTTAAAATTGGAGATAAAGCCAAAAGATTCAAAAAGTTTTTTAAGGTTGGGGATTGACAGGTAAGGTTGTGAAAGAAAGAACAAAAGATCGTCCGCGTATGCCGCTACTTTGTATTCTCTCTTTCCAACCGAAAATCCTCTAATGTCGGGGCAAAGATTTATTTTCCTAATCAGTGGTTCCAGGGAAATAATGAAAAGCAGGGGGGAGAGAGGGCAACCTTGGCGGGTACCATTCTGGATTTTAATAGGGTCAGAAAGAGTGTTGTTAACCTTGATTTTAGCCTGGGGATTTCGATAGAGAGCTGAGATCCAGGATAGCATATTCCTATTTAATCCAACATGGGAACAGGTGGCCATCATGTATTCCCAGGAGACCCTATCGAATGCCTTCTCGGCGTCAGTAGAGAGCAGGATGCCTGACGTCTTGGAGGTACGGGAGAAATGTATTAAATTCAATGCTTTAGTTATATTATCACGGGCTTCCCTACCTGGCATGAAACCTACTTGTTCTGGGCCGATAATTTTCGATAACAGGGGTTTTAGTCTATTGGCTAATATTTTGGCTAAGAGTTTAAGGTCGGTATTTAACAGGGAAATGGGTCTATAGTTTGAGCAATCTGTGTTATCTTTTTCCGGTTTGGGTATTACTGCAATATGTGCCATGAGAAACGAATCAGAGTTGTGTGTGTTTTTGGCTAAGAAATTAAATGCAGATAGGAGTGGCTTTACAAGAAGAGGCGTGTATGTTTTGTAGTATTGAGAGGTGAAGCCGTCCGGCCCAGGACTTTTTCCAGTCTTGAGATCCCTGATAGCCTGTAGAACTTCGGTGTTGGATATGGGTTCTTCTAGTTTAATCGCATCTGCCTGAGGGAGTGTAGGAATTTTGCTCTCATGTAGAAATTCAAAGATTGTTTCTCGCTTTGTAGATGACAGGTGTGTAGGTTTATGTTGTTCAGGTAAATTGTATAATTTGGAGTAGAACTCACAAAAGAGATCTGCTATGTCTGTGGGGTTGTGTCTGGGAATACCATCTTTGCCCCGTAAAGCATGGATGTGTTCTGCTGTAGATGTGTCTTTGAGCGCTTTGGCTAGCAGTTTCCCACTCTTATCCCCGTGTTCAAAATAGATGCCTTTTTTTAGGAAGAGTGCCTTTCTAGCTTTAAGATCGAGTATAAGTTTAAGGGAATTCCTGTAGCGTGTTAGTTCTTCTTCTACCTGTGATGAGAGGGATTGTTTGTGTAGTGACTCCATTTTGGCTATTTGTGAGGTCAGACGAACAATTTCTTTCTCTCTCTCCCTTTTCCTCCTAGCTCCCCATTTCATAAATTCACCCCTTATCACACTCTTGTGGGCCTCCCAATTGTTTAAGGGGTTGGTATCTGCGTCGACATTGGTTTTAAAGTAATTGTTAATTGTGTCATAAATTTCGTCTTTTACGGTTTGGTCAGTCAGGAGTGCTGCATTAAGTCTCCAATTAAAAGGTGATTGCTTGGGAGGATCAAATTTCAAGGAAACAGCTGTGGGAGCATGATCTGATAGGGAGATAATGCCGATCTCGGCCGTTTGTAATTGCATAAATCCCTTTGCGTGATAAAAATAAGGTCAATCCGTGAGTAGCGTTTGTGTGGGGGGGAGAAGAAGGTGTAGTCCCTCTCAGTGGTGTGGATGGCCCTCCAGGTGTCTATTAGGGAGAGGGAACTCAGGAGTGTTTTGATGCGTTTAAGGATCCTGTATGTTACGGAAGTGTGACCAGTAGATGTGTCCTTGAGGGGGGAGAGGGGTATGTTAAAGTCTCCTCCCAGAACCACACAGCCTTCCGCAAACCAATTCAGTTCGTCTACTAGCCTGCGGCAAAATGTGATGTGAGCGCTATTCGGGAAATACACATTAGCCAAGGTTATAGGAGAGCCTGCCCACTCGCCTTTGAGAAAAAGGTAGCGACCTTCAGGGTCAGCAAGTTGCTGTTTGACTACAAAGGGAGAATCTTTATTGATTAAAACTGAGACACCCTTTGTTTTGGCTAAGGGGTTAGTGGCATGGTACATTTTAGTGAATATGTTGTCTCAAAATTTGGGGACATGTTTGCTTTTGAAGTGTGTCTCTTGCAGGAACACTATTGAAGGTCGGACTTTTTTAAGTTCTCTTAGTAGTTTAGTCCTCTTTTCAGGGATGTTGAGGCCATTAATGTTATGGGAAATCAGGGTAGGGGATTTCCCTAAAAAGGCGAACGCCATGTTGTGGCCTAATTGAGTTTTTCGAGATAAAATAGAATCTTAGCAGAATTTATTCGAAAGAGTACTGGAGTATAGTTTGCTCAAAAGCTTTGTATTTGAGTGAAATAGGGAGGGTGAAAGGGGGGAAAAGGGAAGGATGAGAATGTAGGAAGTAAGGGGGGGTAGTGGTTGAGTGGTTGCTCAGATCTCACCTAGAAGGTGGTGAGCAGATAATTAGCCTGTAAAATAAGGCCTTAACTTCAACTCTAGGGGATAAGCGGGAGGCGTCACAGCGCAGCTCCTGCAGCGAAGTGGACGCTGCTCAAATTGAGGTGTAACTAGTGTAACAAGTGTAGCACGTGTAGAGATCTGTCTCAAATAAAACTGAGATGTAACTGAGAAACCCAGGGAATTCGTAAGCAAGAACAGTATAGAATAATCTTAAACCATCAAACTTGAAATAACAGTAATCACAGATGGAGAAAAAATAATAATTTTACCATATAAGTCACAGAAAAGTAGAGATAACAAGTGTCTGCACCAAACAAAACTCTAAACCTCACAGCATGTGCTATTTGGGTATCAAACCCCCTCACTCGGGGCATGTGGGAGGGAAAAAAAAAAAAAAAAAAAAAAAAAGGGGGGGGGGAAGGGGGGATGATGAGAATCTCTATTGAGAATATTAAAACATCCAGTTGTGATCAGCCGTCTATAATGATAGGATAGCTTTAGGATGTGAATGTCAAATATTGTCAGTTGATGCTTGTTTGTTAACAGGGGTTCCTCTGAATTGAGTAAAGCTGTGGTCTAGATTGTTATTTGGTGCCCAAGGTAATTATTGTTACACTTCCAGAGTAAAACCATTTAACTATTATCTGACCTTCACAGGCTCAAACATTTTTTGCCAGGTATCTACCTTTTCTGCCTTTCAGGTCAGTTTTTCACATGAAGGCTGAGATAATATTTATATTAGCATAACAGGGTTGCGGAAGGTTTACCCAACAGAGGAGTGTTTGGTTAACGCTACCTGCCACAATATACTACAGGTACCGTGAGGACATGGCGTCCGGAGAGTTAGAAGAGCAGATGCGGAAAGGACCGTCTATCTCGGCTGTTCTCCATCTCCGGCTAGAGTGGACCCCTGTAATGAGCGGGAGAAAAAAAAAAAAAACACAGTATCTCGGGGTGGAGCAAATGAGGGAGACATTAAGCCGTATAATTACTTACAAGATGAGATTCGATCAGGATTTTGAGGAGACATATTTAAGTGTTTGTTGACCATGTGAAAACGTAAAACAGAGTTCGTAATTTAGGTCGAATAACTGTAAAGGAAAGTGTTAGTACCTCACGACATATTTCACAAAAGTCAACCTTACAATTGTCTCAGTTGTTCCCATCTTGTCAACTGGAGAGTGTAAAAAAAAAAAAAAAAAACACACCATTCCTCTTGAGGTATGCTGACTGGAGAAGACTCATCTCCAGTGGTTGTAAAGAGGACTCTTCCCCTTCGTCCCCTGTCCGGAGGGCGGGGTATTACAGATTGACCAGGATGTGATACAGAGTTTACATGCTGGAGACCTCAGTCAGAAACTCCCGGATGGGGATCTGTGCCATATAAGTCAGCAAGAGACTATTGTCGAGACCACAAACCGGTATCGGTGGAAGCCACAGAAGGAGAAACAAGAGAAAAGAAAAAAAAAAAAAAGGGGGGAGGGGGGGGCAATGAATGAATGAGGGGGGAAGAAGGTGAGGTAATTCAAGGTGCATACAACAGAATTGATCATTTAAGCTTAGGGCTTCTGGCTCCCCTGGATGATGAGGGCGAATCAAAATTGCTCCTGGCGGAATTTCTACGGTTTGACCCTTGATGGTAGGGCGAGCGGTTGAGTGAAGGACCCTGACCAAATTGAGGATTGTTGATTACAGGAGGGAGCAAGAATTCCGCATACCAGTCTGGGAGTTCCACTGGTGCTAATTGTAGGTTTCACAAAATTTGTTCAAATCCTCCGGGATTCTAAGCAAGTGTTGCTTACCCATGAAGGAGGCCTGTAGTGCGAAGGGGAACTTCCATCTATAATTGATGCCTTTCTCTCTCAGAACTGCCAAAAGGGGTTTCAGTGCCCGTCTGTTCTTTAGTGTAATGGGGGATAAATCTTGGAATAATTGAATAGAGGCATCGTTGAACCGAATTTGATCATTAACTCTCGCTTTTTGTAGAACTTCCTCCTTCAAGCCATAATTGGGCAGGCAGCAGATGATGTCTCTGGGAGGGCCGTCTTCAGGAGCCCTTGGTCTGAGGGCCCTATGAGCTCTATCAAATTCTATGGGAGATTGATCAGGTCGTTCAAGCAGGTTGTTAAAGATGGAGGTTAGTGTAGGTCTGATTTGGTCAGTGAGAACGGACTCTGGTACACCTCTAACTCTTATATTGTGTCTCCTCCCTCGGTTATCCAAATCTTCCAAGTGTCTATTTATGTCAATCAGATGCTGGGAGTGAGAGGCGGTAATGTCGTCTAATCTGATCAAAGCTCTATCCCTCCTTTTGCCTGCACGTTCTGTCACGGCCATTTGTTCAGAGAGCTTTAACAATTCTGTTTTGATGTCAGTAATGGCAGATGCGAACGATTGCTTGATGTCAGCTGCAATGTCCGTCATAATAGCATAGGTCAAAGGTCTGTCCTTATCGGTGTTACCCGCCGTTGAGCCCTCTGATGGGGGTAGTGATACCTCATCATCTTCAATATCATCTTCCATATCGAGTCTGTGTGTCGTCGCCATCTTGTTATTTCTCCCCCCACCACTATATCTGTATTTACTGAGGTTTGCTGGTGAGGTTTTTCTTTTAGGAGTTACCAAAGAACGGAGGATGTGACTGTGTGTCCCCCTCCTTAGTTGTGTGGACATATTCAGCTAACAAGCGGTTTCTTTTCAGGTCCCGGGTCTCTCAGTACCCCAGTTTGCACTCACACCATTGCCATCTGCGCTGTGCACCAAGCCACTCTCCCAAAGTCACAAAATTGCAGTGTCAAAAATGAAGCGAGTGTATCTATCAGTCCTGATCTAGTATAATAATAAATAATTGTGTGGGAGCAGAGGGGGCTTCACTGCTTGCTGCTTCACTTAGCAGCTGAGGTAATATAGGACACCAGCTAGAGGGGTAGGTCTGCGAGGTTGTACTGTCCCAGGCGGCCAAAACACTTTCCTTTAGGCCTGAAGGGGGTATTAGCTCTCTGCCTGGTGGCTATAGGGTGAGAGGAGAGCAGTTAGGCCTGAGGTGTAGCAAGATGGAACCGCTCACCTTTGTGTCTTGTCGCCGTACGAAATTATTTAACTACTTCAGACCCGCGCTATTGTCTAATGACAGCAACAGCGCGGGTCTGAATATCCAACATGCTGTCTTTTGACGGCCGCCCCTTTGGGCGTTCCCAGTGCTGTAGAGCGCGCTGCGGGGAAGCCCTGTGTTGTCCGTGTCCCTTGGACACGGCCAATCACAGATCGCAGCGAACGGCCAGTCAGAGTGGCCGTTTGCGATGCGATCTGTCCGGCGAATGAGAGATGATCTCATAGATCATCTCTCATTGCCGTTTTACACAGAGACAGCATCCTGTCTCTGGAGAGGAGGAGACTGATCTGTGTTCCTTCCTACATAGGGACACAGATCGGTCACCCCCCCAGTCACCCCCCCTCCCCCCACAGTTAGAACACACCTAGGATAAACATTTAACCCCTTCCTCACCCCCTAGTGTTAACCCCTTTAATGCCAGTAACATTTATACAGTAATTAGTGCATATTTATAGCACTGATCGCAGTATAGATGCTGAATGGCGCCAAAAATGTGTCAAAAGTGTCCGATGTGTCCGCCATAACATCGCAGTACCAATAAAAATCGCAGATCGCCGCCATTTCTAGTAAAAAATATGTAGAATACGTATCGCCCTAAACTGAGAAAAAAAAATGTTTTTTTTTTAAATTGGGATATTTAGTATAGCAACAAGTTAAAAATATTGTATTTTTCTTCAAAATTGTCGCTCTTTTTTGTTTATAGCGCAAAAAATAAAAACCGCACAGGTGATCAAATACCACCAAAAGAAAGCTCTACTTGTGGGGAAAAAAGGACGTCAATTTTGTTTGGGAGCCACGTCGCACGACCGCACAATTGTCAGTTAAAATGACGCAGTGCCGGAAGCTGAAATTTCACCTGAGCAGGAGGGGGGTGTATGTGCCCAGTAAGCAAGTGGTTAATACAGTACTGTAATCTGTAAGATTTACAGTGTACTGTATGTGTTTTTTTTGTTTCACTTTTTGAATTTGGCGCCGGGCTTCATCCTTCTCGCAGGGAACAGAGCCCAGCACATTAATACATCTAGCGGAGGACACAGATCGCGGACACAGCGGAAGGACATTGCAGGATCCTGGGAAAAAGGTAAGTAACTTTTCCAGGATTCTGTGATGCAATCCTGAGTGTGGTTCTGGGTTACCGCTTTTGGGAATGGAAATTCACCCCGAGCCACATTCGGGATTACCGCCAGGGACGTTAATCTGAATGACCTGAAAGCAGTTTTGCCAACCTACCAAATTGAAATTTACTGACACGACTTCCAGAATTTACTGGCACAGACAAGTTTTTACTGGCATTTCCAAAAGTCACAAAATTACAGTTTCAAGTGCAAATTTCAGTATTTAGGCTACAAACCAGTACACTATGCATTCAAGGAAGGTATGATAGATCTAAAGGCACAAATCCTATTTCTTATATTATTTTCAATATAGTAAGTAGCTCAGGGACAGGACTCAGGAGGTAAGAAATCAGAATTGGCAGGTGCACACATGACACTGACTCACAGTGACAGTAGTGTGCAGCACCACAGATGATGACACCTCACCGACACAACACGTTCCCTACTAAGTCACAGTGACAGTCTCTCCCCACGCCAGGTGATCCCTTCAGTCCACTCAAGTCCAAATAACACTGACAGTCGCGCTTTCCTTGCTCCCATCCCACATCACACAAGGCTTTGCCCTCTCTGCTCAGGTTCCCTTGCACCATGAGACCACACAACACGCTCAGGCACCGCACCTCCACCACCCTCCGACACTGTAGCAGACACTCTGGGTCTGGGCCAGCTCAGCCCTATTTTTTACTGCTAACCTTTTCCTGTCACTGACATTTACTTGCAAGAGAAAATTGCCCGTTTATTTACTGGCTGCCAGTAAAAATATTGACGGTTGGCAACACTGCCTGGAAGTTTGAAAACTTGTTTCATGAAGATACCCACACATTTATTACCTTGAATTCTGTGACATGTATTCACTTGCAATGTGAGTATGCCCTGCTGTGTCATACAGAGCGTGGAAAATCCATTGAAGCAAGGCCTGACACGCAAAACATCTTCACTTCTGCCGGGTAGTTGCAAGTACGCGCCACTAGTCGCATAGTGTTACGGGGCGGGCTTCCACAGACCCTGGGCTGCTTTTTTTGTGCCGTTGCACTACTTACTGGACTATGTAAGTGATTTTTTTATAAAAAAAAGCAATATTACACTATATTTGCCTTCAGTGGCTCTTTTTGGTAGAGCTTACTTTATAGTCCTGTGATGTGAAACGGAGTAGAATATATACATACTGTATATCATTGGAGCAAACTTTCATATTTTATTTACACTTTTGTTTGGAGCTGTACCATGGCATCCATATATGGAAGAAAGATTAAGAAAAGAAGGGGTAATGCCTATAAAAAGAGGAGTTTCTTAATCTGTATACTTGCTAGCCGAAGCCATGTGGTGAGTGCATTTTATTGTAACTTTGGGTGAAATGTCACTGCATTTGGCATTTGGAGCACTGTGTCAAAGTAGTAAACATCACCTGAAGAATTGTTCACGTAGTTTGGACTTTTTATACCTATGAACTTTGCACTTGATTATCAAGTTGTGTGTATATATAGGAATTTCATATGTTTTTTTAATTGTATTTTTGCTGACTAGATAGCGCCCTTTATACACACATTTTTCATGTCACAGAACCTGCCTTCTGAACTACAGAGGGGGAGTAAGTACAGGAATCACTGATTGCAGACAGCAAGGTATCCGTAAACCAAAGAAATTGAGTTCTGACCCTTTGGAAAGTTTGTTGGAGTAGAACCTCCCCAAGCCCTTGTCTGCCATCAACTCTTAATTATCCCTTGACCTCCTTAGGATAACTTCACTTTATGACAATTAGCATACAGGCCCCTCATCTCTCTCAGATGATGATTGGAAAGGCTGTCTCTTGGCGTTGGTACCTAAGGGTCAAATTTATCCATAGGGTTTATTACACCTGTTAACGACTAGCTGTAATTTACCTTGGTAGAACTGCAACATGTACATGCTGTGATTCAGCTGTGAGTTCCTACGACCATGTGTCCCGGACATGCCCTAAACTCTGACTCTTTTGGGACGGGATGGTGGACATTATAAATGTAGTCAAAAACCTCTCTGTACCTAGAGATCCCCTGATCATGCTTAGAAACCACCAAACACACCAAGTTGTTTATATTTGACTTTGCGTGTTATGCTAGGAGGGAAATATTACTCAGGTAGAAGTCCCTCATACTGCCTATGGTGTCTGGATGGAAAGAGGCTATAAACCGGGCTCTCCCACCTTATAAACGTACCTACGAGAGTAGAAACTTCCAGCTAAATTTGACAAAATATGGAGTAACTGGATAGATGCACAGGGTCTTACTGTGTGATGGAAGAACTTTCTGTGTTGATCTTTATTGCCCTTGGGGACCGGTATTACTGTTTTGCGCTACCCACGCTTCGTTTTCCTATCTCTTTTCTTTTGTACCCAAACCTATGCTCTGATCCCCCCCCCCCTTTTCGCTTTTCCATATTTTTCTCCACCTCTGTCCGAGCCAATCTCCGACTACTAGATTGGCCTGGTGGGATTGTGGAATTGTTCTGTTAAGCTTTGTACTTGGCATAAACAACTCTTGTGCCTCTTTGGTTGCGTGGGACATGTAAACCCTGTGATTCTGTTGTCATCACTGCTCATTGTTTCCCTCTGTAAGCTGATCTCCTGTTTGGCTTGTACTGTTCTAGTTTTACTGTTTCAAATTTTTTCAATAAACTTGATAAAAAACAAACAAAAAAAAAACGAATGATGATGATACTATAAAATGAAAGTGTATCCTTTTTTTTCCCGCTTAACCATAATTTACTTTGATACTAAATGGTATTATTGCTCTGTATTGTAACTGTTTCTTATTTGAAATTTTCAATAAACATTGAAATTGAAACTCAGGTCTCTGTTTCTACTGTAGAGTTACTGATAAATTAGCTTTTAGCTCAATCATTAGCTCAAACCATTTTGTATCTGTCATTCAAGATTTGTCCAGACTAGTTATTGCATTCAATACAGTTATTACTCTTAAACAATGAGGTTTGTACGCAGGCTGTCAGATGCCTCTCTGTACATGCCGTCACCATAGAGAATTTAAAAAACAAATTTTACTGAAGTCATGCTTATTTGTTTACACGTCATATTGATATATACATTTTACTTAGCTTCGCTATTGGTATGTGTTACTTTAGATGTGACAACAGACTTTGCAAATTCTCTGTCTATTAAGACCAACATATGAGATAAGCGAAGGTGAGGATTACAAAAAGTTTAGGTGCTGATATTTAATAAACATCCACTTACCTGTCCCACAGTCCAGCAATGCGGCCGCACTGAGCCCCGTTCCTCTCCCCCTCCTCTTTTCGGCGCCTCCATTGAAACTGTCGGCACCCGGCCTTGACAGCTTGTGGCTTCATGGCCCGGGCGCGCACTGCGCATTCATGAGTTGTGCTGCGCTCTTCCAGTGGACAGGCAACCTTCTGGGACCTGTCACGTGTCCCAGAGGATTGCCCAGAGGAAGGGGTCACCTACGGGGAGAGGGGGAGCCACCTAGGCGGCCAGTAGGCAGAAGCAGGAAGTGGGACAGGAAGTCCCACTCAAAACGAAGCACCCACTCCCCCCCAAAAAAATGACATGCCAAATGTGGCGTGTAAGGGGGCGAGGAGTGCTTGAAGCGGAGGACCCCCCCCCCCCCCCCGAATTCTTTTTTTTTTAAAAGCCAGCAGCTACAAATACTGCAGCTGCTGACTTTAAAAAAATGAACACTTACCTGTCCAGCACGCCTGCGAAGTCGGCAGTCGAGGACTTCATTGCGGCTTCATTGCCCGGTTCCCTACTGTGCATGCGCGAGTGCGCGGCAAGCCGTCACTGGTCTCCGCTCTCTCCTGGGAACACTGTGTTTCCAAGAAGACAGCAGGGGGGGGTGACGCGAAGGGGCGTGACTCTCGCGGGAGTCAATGCCCGGAAGTGGTGCAAATATCTGTTTTATAGAGGTGTCTGCACCCCCCTCCCCCCTAGAAGGTGTCAAATGTGACACCGCAGGGGGAAGGGCTCCGAAAAGCGGAAGTTACACTTTTGGGTGGAACTCCGCTTTAATTGAACAACCTGACATTAGAAGCTGATTGACTATCATGCACAGCTGCACCAGATTTTGCTCAAGTTTTAGTAAATCAACCCCAATGTTACATACAGTAAAACTCATTGGAGGGGTCAGGTCTATGTAATATACAACCAGGGGCGGACTGACCATTGGGACTCTCTGGCACTGCCCGAGGGCCCCATGCCACTAGGGGGCCCCATCAGGGTTGCCAGGCTCAATAAAACCAGGGACAGTATGTAAAAATCTGTGTTTTTTTTACATCTGTCCCTGATATGTCCAAAACTGACATGCTTTTGATGTTAAAATCCTGAGATTTTAGCTGCCCTGCCTATGCAATGCCTCTGGCATGGTGGCCATCTGTAAGCCCGGGGGGCCCATAATCTTCTATTGCCCAGGGGCCCCATGAGTTGTCAGTCCACCCCTGTATACAACATAGCTTATGCTTTGATGTATGCAATGTATAGAATAGTGTAGATTATTCAGATACGCTGGAAGTTGGGAAGATGATCACACTGCCTGATAGTGCTGAGTCTGACATAAATCCTAGATCAGGTGCAGAAACAAGCACTCAGCTGTCATCTCTGCCAAAAGATTGTAATTCTTTTCAGCAAGTTTTGCAATCCAGACAGAATTATCTGACAGCATTGTCAATTGTCTCACTTCCAGTGCTGCTAATTGGACAATGAAGGATCACTGCTGTAAAAAAAATTGCTGATTCCTCTGCTTCTGAATCCTGTATGCATATTCACAGTGTTAGACTGGCAGCACTGTGAAAGGTAATAGAGGGCTGAGTGGTGCAGAATTCTGGGACTCTCACAATCAGTCTGAGTGCTGCAGTAAAAAAAAAAAAAAGACAATAATAGCTTGCTTCCATTTTAAAGTAGAACTTCAGTCATTTTTTCATCTTTCCATCTATTAAATCCTCTGCCCTAACTTTGGATAGTAAAATATATTTTTTTCTGCCAGTAAATACCTTATACAGCCCACTTCCTGTTTCTTGTCTGGTAAAAAGCCTAGGCTTATGACATCATGCACAGCTCTCTCTCTCACTCTCATGAGAGTTTGCCAGGAATGGAGGGGATGAGTCATAAGAGGGCCAAAGAGAGCTGTAGAGCTGGAGGTGTGCTCCTGTGTGTCTGTGTAAATCCAGCAAGTACAGAATCACAGTATATATAAAATAATATGCAAAGTGGTTGGATGGAACATTCAGAATGGCAAAGATATTTTTATTACAAATTATGTGAGCAGACTGCAATTCCACTTTAAATACATATTTATAAAAACCCCAGAGGTGATCAAATACCACCAAAAGTAATATTTTTGGGAAGAAAATTATAAAAATTTACTTTGGGTACAGTTTTGCATGACCGCGCAATTGTCATTCGAAGTACGACAGCGCTGAAAGCTGAAAATTTGTTCTGGGCAAAAACGGGGGAAAAGTGCCTGGTATTGAAGTGGTTAAAGCGTTTTATTAAACAAACACAAAAATGTTATTGTGTTTTTCATTCGTAAAATAAATTCATATGTTAGGCCTGTTTCACATGATCGGCCTGCAAAGATCCGCTTGTCCGTTTTTTAGGCGGATCCGATCGGGCACTCCATTGACTTGTATGGGCAGGTGGATGTCAGCGGAGATGTGTCCGCTGACACCCGCCTGCCATCTGCAAGATTCGCTGAAAACATACAGATGGCGATACGTTCACCATCCATCCAATCTTTCCATAGGATTCAGCGGGGCTCTGACAGGTCAGTCCCTGCACAGTGAGCAGAGACAGACCTGTCATCCACCTTCTCAGCACTGATCAACGGAGCAATCCCCCTGAGCTAGCGGAGAAGAGGGGGATTTGGGCTGCTCTGTGCAAAACCATTACACAGAGCAGGTAAGTATAACATGTTTGTTATTAAAAAAATAATAATAATCGCCTTTAATTGCACTTTAACACTGAATGGTTTGTACAATAGATCTATGACACAATAAAACCTAGTGGCTGTAAATCTGTGTATAAAGGAGAAATGTTTAACATACTGTATGTATTATGTTTATAATGTTCTGGTTGAAGAAGTGTCGTCAAGCTAGAATCACGTGGAAGTTCCATGGCAGCAGCTATTATGCAAAAGAATTTGGCCACCAAGTGTTCATTACGTTGTAAGAAATATTTATAGTTTTTTTCTTTTTCGGTACAGCAGATGTAGGGAATGTTATGTCCCTTCTCTATAATGCTTCAGGTCACACTGGTGTTAGTGTAGGTGGTTAAATGGAAAAAAATACTATTTTTAACTAGTTGACATTTGTGTCAAAATGTAGTACTAGGAATATCTTGGGAGAAATGACATGTAAAGCATGAAATGGTCAAAACAATGTATTGTGTTAGCAGTATTTTTTTTTTTTTTTAGGTGGTATGGTCACTGAGTGACGAATATTGGTTGTGTAGTAGTTGAAAAGGTGTATCTGAACCCCCAAAAAATATGTTTTAATATGCTGGAGCTTACCAGTATATACATGTGGTGGCTGCAATTTTCTTTTTTTTAGACTTCTTATCCTTTTTTTTCACCTTTTCAGCCACTTAAAGGGGTTGTAAAGGTAAACGTTTTTTCACCTTAATGCATTCTATGCATTAAGGTGAAAAAACATCTGTGGATTAGCGCCCCCCCCCACAAGCCCCTGTTTACTTACCTGACCCCTCGAAAGTCCCGCCCATGAACGCGCTTGCTTCTTGGCCAGGCTTCTCGGCTCATTCATTGGTTGATTGAAAGCAGCACAGCCATTGGCTGGCGCTGCTGTCAATCACATCCAATGATGCGGCGTGCCGGGGGGGCGGGACTGAGTGATACAGTGAGCGACTATGGCCGCCGGCTGTATCACAGGAGCGTGCCCGCAAGAACTCATCACTATGCGTGCTCGATCGCATGAAGGTGATGAGTCCTTGCAGGGGGGGAGCCAAGACAGCCACCGAGGGACCCCAGAAGACCAGGTTCGGGGGCCACTGTGCAAAACAAGCTGCACAGTGGAGGTAAGTATAACATGTTTGTTTTTGTTTTTTCTTTCCATACCCTTTAACCACTTGCTTACTGGGCAAATAAACCCCATTCGTGCCCAGGCGAAATTTCAGCTTCCGGCACTGCTTTGCTTTAACTGTTATTTGCACGGTCGTGCGACGTGGCTCCCAAACAAAATTGACGTCCTTTTTTCCCCACAAATAGAGCTTTATTTTGGTGGTATTTGATCACCCGTGCGGTTTTTATTTTTTGCGCTATAAACAGAAAAAGAGCGACAATTTAAAAATATATATATATTTTTTACTTGTTGCTATAATAAATATCCCAATTTATTTATTTTTAAATATTTTTTTTCTCAGTTAAGGCCAATACGTATTCTTATACGTATTTTTGTAAAAAAACAAAACAAAAACGCAATAAGCGACTGCTTTGCGCAAAAGTTATAGCGCCTACAAAATAGGGGACAGAATTATGATATTTTTTTATCTGCGATTTTTGTTTGGACTGCGACATTACGGCGGACACATCGGACACTTTTGACACATTTTTGGGACCATTCACATTTATACAGTGACCAGTGCTATAAATATGCACTAATTACGGTATAAATGTGACTGGCATTGAAGGGGTTAACACTAGGGGGTGAGGAAGGGGTTAAATATATTCCCTGGGTGTGTTCTAACTGTGTGGGGGGAGGGGACTAACTGGGGGAGGTGACCGATGCTGTATCCCTATGTACAAGGGAAACAGCATCTGTCTCCTCTCCCTGACAGGCTGTGGAGCTCTGTGTTTACACACAGAGCTCCATGTCCCTGCTCTGTCACCACTGATCGCATGTACCTGACAGACACCGCGGCCGCCGGGTACACGCATCGAATCCTCAGCGATGCAACGGCACTGTTTTTCCCCGCTACGTGCCACCCAGTGGCGCGCGTGGGAAATTACAATAACGTGACGTCCAAAGACGTCAACCCGGCACTTCAAGTCTGCGCTGTGGACGTCTTTTGTCCATAGCGCGGATCTGAAGTGGTTAAGAGTAGCTACATTCACCATTCTGTACTATATATACAGGAGCAACGTAGCCACCCTTAGAAAGCAGTAGTGTCACTCTGTGGAGAGGGTACTGTGGGAAGGACAAGTAGATTTAGATGAACTTTACAGAAGTAACTAAGAAATTAAATCTAGGCACAGCATATTTTTTTTTTGGGGGGGGGTAAAGGTTTTAATTTAAATGGTTGTAAACCCACTTAGTGATTATCAGGCAATCCCCTGTCTTCCATAATGCTAAGTGCTCTGTATATGTGCCTTATTTTAAAACTGCTGTTCTATACCTTATTTGCTAGCGCCGCATGGCATTTACGTGACCTACTGGTTCTCCCCTCTACCAATCAGACAGCTAGAGGGGAGGGGCCGAGAATCCCCCACTGACGTCAGTCGGGAGGAGAGGAGAACAGGGCCTGCCTGGGGGAACAAATCTGTCCAAACCTGCCTGGCCCTATGTGAAAAGGTAATTGCCCCCTAAACTGATTGTGCCACCCTTGGCGGCAACAACTGCAATCAAGCGTTTGCGATAAGTGACAGTGAGTTCTTTGGAAGGATTTTAGCCCACTCTTGTTTTGATTCAGCCACATTGGAGGGTTTTGAGGCACAATCTATTTTCTGGTAGACCACAGAATTCATTGTTCCATCAATTTTGGCAAGCAAAACAGCCCAAGACCCTCACATTACCACCACCATGTTTGGCTGTTGGTAACAGGGCTGTCTTTAAGGCAGGGCCCTGGGCCCTGTCATTGTTGTGGGGCCCAAAGCAGCTGCCTCATACTTGCCAACTATCCCAGTTTAAATTCCCTTGTCCCTTGAAGTTTTAGTCCTTTGCTGTGTCCTGATATCTCTTTGTGAAGTGCTGCTACTAATGCCCCCCAGCTCTGCCCTATTGTTGTGTACAGATGACTCACCTGCAGACCCTGTATTTACATGTAAATGACCGTCATTCATATGTAAATAATGGGAGCATTCATATGTATATCATGCCCCTCTGCAGTGAAGAGATGATGTGCTGTAACCTTTAGCAAACAATCAGTGAGCTGTAATGTGTGCTGTAACCTCTAGCATCTAGCCAGTAAATGGTAATGATATGCTGTTAGCTCTGGCAACCAATCGCAATCACTACCTGATCTGATACAGTAAACTGATTTTAAGTCCAGCTGATATTTATTGTATGTCTCAGAACAGGTAAAAAGCAATGGGGGGGGGGGGGGGAGGGGTTGTGGCAAGAAATGTTTTGCCCCGAGTCCAATCAACATTAAAGTGGAAGTAAACCCTCCTATTGTTTTCAGCCAAGGAAGCGGCCATCTTGACCTCTGTTTAATCTACAACTGCCATGATGCTGTTCATGTGATCTGTTATGAAACCAGCCATTGGATGGTTTGGCAGTTTGGTTGAGAGCACAAACAAATGTGACAGCTAGCATTTCCGGCATACCGGGAATATTAACTGTTTTTGTAACTATCAAATTAAAGGGTTTACTTCCACTTTAAAGAAGGCCCTGGTTGGTAAGATGTTCTTCTTATGAAATGCTGTGTTAGTTTTATGCCAGATGTATCGGGACGTGCACCTTCCAAAAAGTTCAACCTTTGTCTCATCAGTCCACAGAATATTTGCCCAAAACTCTTGGGGATAATCAAAATGTGTTTTTTGTTTGTGTTCTTTTTGGTCAGCAGCGGCTTTTGACTTGAAACTCTCCCATGGATGCCATTTTTGCCCAGTCTCTTTCTTATTGTTGAACTGTGACCTTAACTGAGGCAAGTGAAGCATGCAGTTGATTAGATGCTATTCTGGGTTCTTTTATGACTTCCGGATGAGTCATCATTGTGCTCTTGCAGTAATTTTGGTAGACTGACCACTCCTTGGAAGGTTCAACGATGTTTCAGTTGCGGCTGGTGCACAACATTTTTAGGGGAACCGCAAACGAACTGAAAAATTCTGACAAATACTGAAACAAAAACATCAATTGGAGCCACTGTGCCCATCATATGCAGCCACTCGGCCCACCATATGCAGCCACTCGGCCCACCATATGCAGCCACTGCGCCCATCATATGCATCCAACTGTGGCCATCATATGCAGCATCTGTGCCCATCATATGCAGCCACTGCGCCCATCATATGCATCCAACTGTGGCCATCATATGCAGCATCTGTGCCCATCATATGCAACTTCTGTGCTCATCAAATGCAGCCAACTGTGCCCCATCAATTGCAGCCACTGTGCCCCACAAATGTAGCCAACTGTGCCCCATTAATTGCATCCTTTGTGTGCATAGTATGCAGCCACTGTGCCCCCCGCCCGTCCGCTGACTACCTGGAACTTACCCCATCATGGTGGTGGGCCAGGAAGTAAGACAGGTGGCGAGCTGTGGGACGTGTAGCGTGGTGAGGGATGCAGGACTCCTCCGTGTGTGTCATCTTCCTGTTCTGCAAGGTGGCCAATGGGATCACCTCTATCCTTCAGCCAATCAGGTGCCCGGGATTAAATCCATCCCTCCTGATTGGCTAAGAGGCGGTTCTGTGTTAGCAAAGCAAATATTCATTTGCTTTACTAACACACCTAGGTGCACTGCAGGCGCCTGTTTTTTGAAGTCTAAACGGATTGGTTAATCACAGTTCATTCATGATTTAGCGAGGGCAATTACTTTTTCACATAGGGCCGGCTGGTTTTAGACAGCTTTTTTCCCTTAATAAATCTGAATCATTTAGGTGTGACAAATATGCAAAAAATAAATAAATAAATCAGGAAGAGGGCAAATAAATTTTTACAGCAATTTATAGTCTGCTAAACCAGTCCCCCTTCTATAGTGGAAAGAGTGCATGTGCAGATGTGTTGTACGTCAATGCTCTTTGCTCGAGCATTTTTGTTTTTCACGATCGTGTGTATGCAAGGCAGGCCTGACAAGAATCACGTCGAGAAAAACATAATTTGACATGAAAAATGGTCGTGTGTACACGGCTTGAGATCTCACATAAAATGTCAACTACACCCAGTAATTTTTATTTTAACAGAAAAGTTCTCAAAGTACTCAAATGAGCACATCAAATATCAACTAACATTTTTTGTGCAAATTTGGTTCCAAAGCATCCTTAGGAGCGTTATTAGTGTCATTTTGAAGAACACCTTTTCTGGTGTTCCTGTTGTAGCAACTGATTGCACGTTTATGTGTTTATGTGAAAACATACAGTTGGGTCCATAACTATTTGGACACAGGCTCAATTTTTGATTTTTCAAGTATTTACCAAAAAATATACAAACTATAGTTATATAATGTATATGAGCTGAAAGTGCACCCTCTCAGGTTTAATTTGAGAATATGTACATTCAAATCGGAGTAAGGGTTTAGGAATTACAGCTCTTAAGAATAGCCATTCCCGCTTTTTCAAAGGACCAAAAGTAATTGGACAGTTGAATCAAAAGCTGTTCATGGCCAGGTGTGGGCTACTCCTTTGTTATTTCTTCATCAATTAAGTAGGTAAAAGGTCTGGAGCTGATTCTAAGTGTGGTATTTGCACTTGGAATCTATTGCTGTGAACCTACACAAGCATTCAAAAGATCCATGCAAGTCAAACAGGCCATTGTAAGGCTTCAAAAAGGAAACAAATCCATTAGAGATAGCAGCTACATTAGGAGTGGCCAAATCAACAGTTTGGTACATTCTGAGGCCTAGACATCCATGGAAGACAACAGTGGTGGGTGATCGCAGGATCCTATCGATGGTAAAGAAAAACCCATTCACAACATCCAGACAAGTGAAGGACATTCTCCAGGAGGTGGGCGTATTTGTCAAAGTCTACAATCAAGAGAAGACTTCACGATACCAAATTCAGAGGGTTCACCACAAGATGCAAACCATTCATAAGCCTGAATAATAGAAAAGCCAGATTAGACTTTGCCAAAGAAACATCTAAACTAGCCAGACCAGTTCTGGAAAAGCATTCTTTGGATGGATGAAACTACGTTAAATCTGTACCAGAATGATGGGAAGAAAAAAGTGAGGAGAAGACTTGAAACAGCTCATGATCCAAAGCACACAGCGTCATCTGTAAAACATGATGGAGGTACTATGATGGCATGATGCCGCATGGCCTTCAGTGGCACTGGATCATTGGTGTTTATTGATGATGTGACAAAAGACAGAAGCAGCTGGATGAATTCTGCAGTGTTTAGAGATATACTGTCAGTCCAGATTCAGCCAAATGCAGCAAAGTTGATTGGACGGCGCTTCACAGTACACACTGTACATACTGCAAAAGCAACCCAGGAGCTTTTGAAGTAAAATAAGTGGAATATTCTGCAATGGCCAAGTCAATAACCTAAACTCAACCCAATTGAGCATATATTTCACTTGCTGAAAACAAAAGTAGAAAGACATACAAACAACAAACAACTGAAGACAGCTGCAGTTAGAGCCTGGAAAAGCATCAGAAAAACAGTCTTTGGTAATGTCCATGGGTTCCAGACTTCATACAACCATTGCCAGTAAAGGATTCTCGAGAAAATATTAAAAATTAACATTTAATTTATGATTATATTCATTTGTCCAATTACATTTGGCCAATGAAAATGCGGGAACTCTGGTTGCAGTTTCTAAAATTTGTACTTGATATTAATGTTCAACCCCTAGAATTCAATTCTGCACTTCAAAATCATTTGGATTGTTATGTTTTAATTTTATTCTGGTGGCATACAGAGCCAAAAGTATGAAAATGTTGGCTGTGTTCAAATATATATGGACCTAACTGTACATTGAAATCATAAAGGAATAGTGATAACCAGTTACGCAACACACATAGGGGTTGATTTACTTTACCCGGAGCATGCAAAATCTGGTGCAGCTCTGCACAGAAACCAATCAGCTTCCAGGTTTTATTGTTAAAAGGGTTGTAGAGCTGTGGTGGCTCAACGTGATTGGCACTGCGCTGACAAGCCATTCACCTCTGCAGCCAAGGGTTCGGATCCCGGTCTCGGCTACATGTGAATTGAGTTTGGTGGTCTCAGCCCGGCTCCCGGTGGGTGTGCTATGCAAGGTACGCCTGTGCTTAGTACGCCCACCCCCCCCCCCCCCCACAAAAAAACCACCACACTTGCACGCACACAAAATTGGTTTAAAACACATGCACTTTGGCCATGCGGTCTCTTAAAATAAAGAGAGGCGAAGGACCTACGGGGCTGGCTGGGTGGGCTAGGCCCCCTCACTCCCTCATAGGGGGAGTCCCTCTGCCCCATTGGGGTCCCGTTGGGCCCCAGTTGGGCTCCCAAGAGGAGCAGGTAGGGCGGGGTGAGTGGGAGGCCCCCCTTCACACCCGCCATTGCCACCAGGGGCATGGAGAAGGATGGCGATTGCCTCCGGGGGGAGGGTCTGCCTACTCCCAACTCCTGCAGTCCGGCTCCTCTCTCTCGAGTTCACGCACAAAAATACACTTAAAAAAAAAAAAAAAAAAAAAAAAAAAGGGTTGTAAAGGTTTGTTTTTTATTTTCTAAATAGGTTCCTTTAAGCTTGTGCATTGTTGGTTCACTAACCTTTTCCTTCGATTTCCCCTACTAAATGTTTTTTTTTCTGTGTTTTCTTTGTCTGAATTTCTCACTTCCTGTTCCTTCTCAGTAAGCTGTTTAGTAAGCTGTTCTGGCTGACTATCCACCGCTCGGATGATGGTGGAAAGCTTACTGAGGAGAAACAGGAAGTGAGAAATTCAGACAAAGAAAAAAAACATTTAGAAGGGAAATTGAAGGAAAAGGTAAGTGAAACAACAATGCACTAGCTTAAAGTGGAGGTTCACCCTTAAAACAACTCTGTGTCATCCCATCCAGCATACTGGCATCAGCGGCAGCATGCTATTTTTTTTTTTTCTTTGTACTTACTGTTTAATTGATAATTTTATTTTGTCCCTACCGCGGTTGAATGGCGCGTCTATTGAGCGTCACGGCTTCCGAAAATAGCCGACTAGCAATCGTGTATTCCCGGCGCTATACGGCGCCTGCGCACAGACCTAGGAGCTGACTGCGCAGGCGCTGTATATATCCGAGTCCTATTTCAGCTTTTTTCAGAGGGCGTGAAGCTCCATAGCCATTGGAATCGGATATATACGGCGCCTGCGCAGTCAGCTCCTAGGTCTGTGCGCAGGCGCCGTATAGCGCCGGGAATACACGAGAGCTAGTCGGCTATTTTCGGAAGCCATGACGCTCCATAGACGCGCCATTCAACCGCGGTAGGGACAAAATAAAATTATCAATTAAACAGTAAGTACAAAGATAAAAAAAAAAACAGCATACTGGAGCTGATGCCAGTATGCTAGATGGGATGACACAGAGTTGTTTTAAGGGTGAACCTCCACTTTAAAGGAACCTATTTAGAAAAATAAAAAAACTAACCTTTACAACCCCTTTAAAGATTAATAGAACAAACTAGAATTAGAAGCCGATTGGTTACAATGCACAATTAAACCAGAATTTGCATTCTCCAGTTTTAGTAAATCAACCCTATAAAGCTTCTAAATAAAACATGGGCAAGTTGTCATTCAACAGGAAACAAGGCAAGCATTAATGCAATGTACACATTGATTTACTAGCAGGCATGTAAAATTACACAAAGAAAATGCATTGCTTAGCTGACATCATAATACAATCATAGAGCAGATGAACATCATGTACTTTTTTTTAAAAGTTTGTGTATTTTGCACAGCTCATCCACTACTCTAAACCGACCATGTTGTGTGCAGCTGGTCATTTGATCACTGCAGGCCATAGTACCCTCACAACCTTCTCCATAATACCGTCTTTTTTGGTATTTGGTTTGGGGTAGTTTCCCAATCTTTCATCATAATCCTTTCTTTCCAGAAACTTGACCATTGTTTTAATCTCCTCCAGGAAGAATTGTCTCCCTTTCTGTCCCCCTGTGCCAGTGTTTTCTTTCAGCAACAGCAGGTTCTTGCTCCTGACTCATGATTCTGCCGCTCAGGATGGTGCTGTAAGATAAAGTGGGGCGTAGCCTTGCAAGTCCTTTTGAACAACACAGGAACACATGGACCCCCCATAAATTACGTTAACAAAGAATCCTCTGATTTATTGTTTCAACTCAAGGTAAGCAGACCTGTATAATATGTATTTCATTGTATTAATATTTATTTTTGTTTTCTCCCATGATCCTTTTTTTTATATTTCAGAAACGATGATCAACAAATTTATCTCACTAAACTGCCTCCCTGCCTGCCTCAATTTATACAAATACACAGATCAGATGTACAGAGATCTTCCCTGCTTAAGGAAAGTGCGCTCAAAGGAGTATTCAGACCAAATTAAGCATATCGAAGCTTATACAAAATTTGCAGACTGCATCGTTGTTGTATATGCAAAAGCAACTATAGCTTTCGCGAAAGGAAAAATAGCAAATCTGTGCACATGTAAAAAGAAATTGAACAAAATGAACAATTCAAAAATGTCTGGTGCAGGTGTGGATGACATAAAAGTTCCATGATTGTAGTATTTTAAAAGTCTACTCTTCCTTTTTGACCATGATGATGCATGACCATGTGTGTCAAGTTTAGGTGGTTCTACCGAAATTATGTCACCTGAAGATGGAGATGGTACACTAGAGGATATGACAGACAGTCAACTAAGTATACGTAATTCACTTTTTTTTTTTACATAACCTTGTTAATCTTCTAAACAGATAACTACATTTAGAACTATTATCATTTATTAATGACGGTAATATTCTAATACTGAAAAAAGGACAACAATAAAGAACATTTTAATGCCAACATACTGTAGCATCAAATCTACAATTCAAAAGCACAGTGATATACTGTATTAGAATAAAGTTTTGCAGGTACATAAATCATATATCATAATGCAAAACGTTACAATGCACCATAACAATGTATATATTGTTTTTCCATTCTACTGCCCCATGCCCAACAAAGTATTTCATATAATCCAGGTGATTTTGGCATGCAAATTGACTAGGGAGGAGTGGTTGTGTATGGATTCAACAGTCCTTCTGTGTCATTTCCCCACTCACCAAGCATTACATTTCCTGAAAGAGTATCTTCTCTGTCAAGCATGGACTGTGGCATGTATGAGGAGGTTGTACGCCTCTAGAAATTGTGCAACACACAGCAACTGTGAACAATGGCATATTTTTTTTTTCAGTGGCTCCATATATTGTAGTATGGAAGATTCAAAACCCGTTTATCATGATACCAAATGCTTTTTCAACAACTCGTTATTTTTTTATCGTTTGTAAAAAATGTTAAAGAGCGTTTCAGCACACGTTCCTCCAATGCAAATACATCTTCAGCTACAAAACAAAGTTTAGTCCTTTGACTGCTTCCTGTTTTGATGGAGGAGTCAGGGTTACGTTTTTCATTATACTTTATAACTTTATGACTACTCCATCAGAGTTTTGTCCATTTTTCCTAATGTCAACAAAGATAAACTCGAGGTGGATAGGTTGGGTGAATATCGCGCTGCTTAAGATGGTATACAGTAAGCTGCTAAACACGGCTAATAGAAAACAATAAGCAAAGAAATACAGTGGATAAAAATTGTGTAGCGCTGAATATAGACATATATAAAATAAAATACAGTCAGTCCATATATTAGATAGGTATGTGTGGATGGTGGGTGTAGTCAAACCACACCAGATAAGAAAAAGTGTCCAAACATAGACAATGCAATAAATGTCCAAATAATAAGGACTAAAAGTGCTCAATGTAGACAAGTGTTGTCCTTTAAAGGAGTATCTTGCTGGGTGGAAGTAAGAAAAGAAAACCTTCACCCAATGAAGAATGGAGGCTTACCGGATTGAATGGACTCTACAAGCTATATAGACTTGAGAGTCATAGGAGCTTTTGAAACATCCAGCATGGATCGGGACCCCATCAAGCTGCAGGTAACAGAGATGTACATCTACGCCGTGGTATGGGAGGAAAACTTCTGCTGTTCAAGGCTTGATGCTCCGTGAGTGTATAATGGAAAAAAAACTGTGGAATCTAAGGGGTTAATCACTTGCACCGTGTAAAAAGGCTGTTTGATCCTCTATGCACAGATCCTCCCCTGCCTGGACAAGTCTGGATAAGAGTCTTTGGAGATAAACTCATATTTTTTGTTACTATGGCCATTAGGACGATGCTAAAATAGTAATTAAAGTAGTAGGAGCCTGAATTTGCAGGGGGTGTGATGTGAAATTTCGTCCCACCTATAGCTCCACCACAATTAAGGAAATTCCAGTAGTCATTGAATTGTTGAGCTGTTGCTTGCCATTCCTCAGAACATGTTGGTAACTGTAACAGAAAATGTATATTTCTTAAATGTTCTTTGATGTTAAAAATATATGAAATTTATTTTTATTTTATTACACATGATATATTTTCTCGGTAAATCCCAAACTTTTAGGCCGCGTACACACAATCGGATATGTCCGCTGAAACTGGTCCACCGACCAGTTTCAGCGGACATATCCGATCGTGTGTACGACCTAGCGAACAGGTTTTTCCAGCGGACAAATTTCAAAGCATGCTTTATAATTTGTCCACTGGAAACCTGTCCGTCAGACATGTCCGCTGGTTAGTACGCATTGGATTCGACGCATGCGTGGGAGTATTTTACTTCCTGGAGTAATGACGTGGCGGCGTCAACGTCACCGCCACGTCACCACGTCCTCAGTCCGAGGGGATTTTCGTCCAATGGTGTGTACATGCCATCGGACCAAAATTAGAGGAGACATGTCCGCTGGAAACGGTCCGTCGGACATGTTTCAGCAGACATTTCTCCCCGTGTGTACGCGGCCTAAGGGTTAAAAAAGGGAAGTCACTCCAACAATCCACATGCAACTTTCTTGTACAAGCATCTGCAGTTCTAAAGAAAGAGAGGGATGAATGTGATGATTTAGGGGATCTAATTGCAAAAAAGATACGTTGGATGTCAAAAGACAAAAAACAATTGCTTGAACCATTACTAAATCAGCTGCTTAATAAAGGATTAAGGGGGGGAACTGACTAAAAATACACATTTGTAAGAATATAATACCACTTATGGGTATCAATCTCACCAACCTCAATAAATACATCATTGACATGTACTGTACTCAAAACACCTGGAGAAATGACTTTTATGATACATCTTTGTAACACATGGGCATATATCTGAAGAAGCTCAACAAACACATCAGTGGCAGGTCCCATTCACACAACAGGATCATAGACAAAACACATGGGGACATAGATAACATTATACATCATTATAATTGTATTCAGATTTTGTTCTACAAATATATTTGTATTTATGAATTATTGTAATGACAAAAATTCATTTAATATTTCGTATTAAAAAAATCTTTCTTGATGAATACATTTTCACATTATTTATGGAATCTCTATTGTATTTTGTATATTGTGTTATAAAAAAAGGCATAGTTTCTTCCTGCATGATCTTTATGAAGGCTTCAGTTGTATAATGCGCCCTAGCAACTGGGTCCATATTCCTGGGGAATTTTCAAAGATTTTCAAAGCTTCTTCCCTTCCTAATGAAGGGTTGCTATTAGTCTTTGCTCAGCTGTAATGGTTTGTCTCAAGGCCGTATTCTTTTTTCTTTTAAGGGGTGACACAAATCAGTAGCAGCTAAAAAGCCTCATCAGGCATCCTCAAATAGTTCAGAAAATCATCCAGATTAGGCTCCTTCAGCTCTTGTAACAATTTCATGCAGGAAAAAGTATCCTGGTTCTTCAGCCACTCTACTCTATAGCCTTTTTACTTTAGATCTGTTCTGGAAGCTCCTTTGTAAGTTCAACTTGTTAGTAAGTCCAGAAAAGCTTAGCGCTTGTAGACAAAGGCTGGGAGTGCTGATCACTGTGTTCTGGCTGGGGGGGGGGGGGGGTCCCCCTGTCAGAGCACAAAGGTACAGCATAGGAGATCGCTGCACAACGCTTCTTGTATTGGTACAACGATCTGTCAGTTTTTCCTTCAACCCGCTAGGTTGAACGAAAAAGACTGAGTGCTATGGCAATGATCCTCACAATCACATAATCCATACTGAAGGTGGTGGTGATGGATGCTGTAAAGAACATGCTCACAAAAATAAATAAAAAAAAAACACACACAAAAAGCTTTCTGTTATGAATGCTTGTTCCTCCACACAGGTGTACCAGGAATACACATGAAGGAGAGACCAGATGGAAAGGTCAAATAGATTTGTAACAAAACCAAAAACAGAAAGCTCCCAAGGGCTTTCAGGCAGCAAGAAATACAAAATAAATCAATTAGATATGTCAAAATATATTTTATTGGTACAAAATGAAACTAAGTTTCAAGTTTTTAAAAACGTGAGCGTTGGTATATATACCCTCTATACTACACAGGCTGTCCTTGTGGCATTGACAAACAACATTATATGCATGACATTTTCTAACTCGATATACTGCTCAAAAAATCCAAACGCGTTTCGATTTATGTACAGTAAGTTAAAATCTTCCTCAGGGGAATAAGGACATCTTAAATGAAGAGGTTAGAGGTAACCAGAGCTAGCTATAAAAAAAACAGGTAAGTTTCAGGACGGTTCCCCAGCAAAGAGACCCAATGGGGCCAAAATTCAGCCTACGAGAAATCACATCTGCTGAGTGGGAGGAAAGTAAAGCGGGGCCCAAACATGCACGTACTGAGCAATTCTTTTCAAAAAGGATTATCTCAAAATATAATAAAGTGGACACGAGACTTGCATCCTAATTCAATGATAGATTGAGTATCAGCTCCTATGTATTTTACAGTTGGAAGTCTCTTATGTGCATATGTAAACGGTGTTCAAATCACACATGTGAGGTATCGTCACGATCATTAGAGTGAGAGCAATAAATATAGATAAAGACCTACTCTGTAACTCAAAACTGGTAACCTGTAGATATTTTTTAACTTTGCCTATAGAGATTTTTTAGTGTCGCCAGCGTATGTCGCCAATCCTCGAGCTAGTGCAATTTTAAAGCATGACATGTCAGGTATCAATTTACTCGGTGTAACATTATCTTTCGCAATATAAAAAACAATTGGGCTAACTTTACGGTTTTCCCATTTTTCTTAGAAAGTATGAGATACTCCTGCTTCAGCTTCCCCGATGCCTCTTATGTGTAGATGACCCTGTGTCTCTAATAGGGGCACATGGTGAATGAGAATGCCACTATGATCTGTGCTAGTCAGATTTAATGCGGTATACATTGTATATATACATATATATATATATATATATATATATATTGTGTATTGGCTGTAGTGTACTATAAAGCTTGCTGTCATGAGTTGGGGTGTGATTGCATTCTATTTTCTATTGTGGTAATTAAGTCTGCTACTGTGAATGTGTATTGTAAGTTAACAGACAGCCTAAAGGTCAGGTGTATGAGTCATCAACTGTAGTTAATTAGCTCATGTAAATTAGGTCAGGAGCCGGAGTCAGGATGTCTGAGTGAGTGAGTGAAAAACGTATATAGCGCAGCACATGCAAACTTAATCGCCTCTGGGCGCTCGTTGTTCCCTTTTCCTTTGTTATCAAAAGAGATGAGTTTTGATCTTTCTTCTGAAGGCTAGGTGGTTCTCCTCCAACCGAATGCTGGTTGGCAAAGCGTTCCATAGTCTGGGACCTTGGAGCGCAAATCTTCTTTCTCTTTTGGACTTGTATTTGGCTTTGGGTATCTGGAGCAGATTTTGGTAGGTGGATCGCAGAACGCGATTGGAACTGTGAGCTTTTATTTTTTCACATAGATATTGCGGGGCCTTCCCATGAATGCACTTATGGGTAAGACAGAGTGCTTTAAACGCAATTCTGTCTTTTACTGGCAACTAGGGATGAGCTTCGCGTTCGATACGAATGTATGTTCGACTCGAACATTGTCTGTTCGTACGTTCGACAAAATTCGAACAAAAGCGGTAGTTCGCGCCAAATTCGAGTGACGCAAAATGGCCCATAATTCACTGCGGCATTGCGCGCTGATGATTGGTCAAGCATGCTGTATGTCCCACATGCTTGGCCAATCACAGCGTGCAAAATAACAAAGAGCCATAATTGGCCAAAGCCTGGGTGGCTTTGGCCAATTATGGCTCAGGGCTTTAGCACACGCCCCACACTATATAAGGCCGTCTGCTGGGCGGCCTCGTGTAGTGTGTTCCGGATTGTTAATGAGAGCAGTCAGAGAGAGAGAGAGATTGTCTTTTTATATAGCTAGATAGAGCAGGCAGGCAGGCTAGTCAGTTTAGCTTAATTTACAGTGTGTAGAGAATATATATACATCCCTAGGAGTTGTAAATATATTTATACACTGTATAGCTTAGACAGATCAGTTCTTCCTAATTTACTGGCAGGCAGGTGTGCTATTTAAAGACATTATCACATGTATAGACACCCAGCAGGTACAATATTTAAAGGAATTTTATTTTAATTGTTTTAATTTAAGCATCATTAAAATCACTGCTCCTGGAGCAGTGATTTTTATAATGTTTAAATGAAAAAAAATTAAAGATTCCTTTAAATATTGTACCTGCTGGGTGTCTATAGTTTGCCTGTGAAAACGTCTTTGAGAACCCGGGTCTTGCCCGAGGGAACATGTATCAATGGGAAAAAAGTTTTAAAAACGGTCGTTTTTTCAGGACTCCTGAAAAAACTACAGTTTTTAAACCTTTTTTCCATTGATACATGTTCCCTTGGGCAAGACCCGGGTTCTTAAAGACGTTTTCACAGGCAAACTATAGACACCCAGCACTGCAGGTACAATATTTAAAGGAGCAGTGATTTTAAAGATGCTTAAATAAAATAAATAAAAACTCCTTTAAATATTGTACCTGCTGGGTGTCTATAGCTTGCCTGTGAAAACGTCTTTGAGAACCCGGGTCTTGCCCGAAGGAACATGTATTAATGGAAAAAAGTTTTAAAAACGGTCACTTTTTCAGGAATCCTGCTCCTGAAAAAACAACAGTTTTTTAAACTTTTATCACTCATACATGTTCCCTGGGGCAAGACCCGGGTTCTCAAAGACGTTTTCTGCAACAATAACTTGATCATCATCTCAGTTTAGAGAAATGTCTCTTTGAATTCGAAAACTGGATGAGTCCCAAAGAGTTATCTTAAACTCAACGGTTGCGAAAACAGAACGGTCGGTCATGTTCGTCGTTCAACTGGTGCGAACCGACGTGGGTATGTTCGGCTCATCCCTACTGGCAACCAATGAAGGGTTCTCAGCGATGATGAGATTGATTCCCAGGGTTTTATCCCAGTCACAAGTCTGGCGGCCGTATTTTGAACGGCTTGCAGATGAGAGATTTGGTACTTTGGGATTCCGAGATAGAGGGCGTTTGCATAGTCCAGTCTGGAATCTAACCGATCTGTTCCCACCTACTACGACTGCTATGTCCTTCTTCCTAGGAGTAAAAGGACATAGCAGTAGTAGGTGCAGCAGATGGTGAATTCCAGACTGGACTATGACGCCCTCTATCTGGAATCCCAAAGTACCATCTCATTGTCATGTAGGTGTCAAAGATGACCCGCCAGACTTTTGACTTGGGAGCTAGGGGGATGATCAATTCATCATCCAGAATTGGGCGGGATGTCCAAGTTGTTGCAAGTTGATTCTTACGACTGGCGTGAAACATGAGGAGTTCTGTTTTCGCACCGTTGAGTTTAAGATAACCTCTTTGAAGTCATCTCACGTTTTCTATCAAAGAGAGACATTTCTCTAAACTGAGATGATGATCCTTTTTGTTGCAGATTCGAAAAACAGTTGCGTGTCGTCTGCATGTATCAATGAAAAAAGTTTAAAAAACTGTTGTTTTTGACTACTAATGATTTCAAAGAGAGGGTGAAGATAGATGTTAAACAGAACCCGCATGCCACCGTATGTTTTTCAGAAGTGAAAGGTCCCAATTTCACTATTTGTGATCAGTTTTCCAGAAAAGAGGATAACCATGATAGATCACCTTCTGCGACTTTGGCTACTTCAGCTAGCCGAGTCAGTAATAGATTGTGGTCTATAGTGTCGAAAGCTGCGCTTAGGTCCAACAGAACTAGAAGAGAAGATTCTTCTTCGCCTGCGGCCTCGAGAACGTCGTCCCATATTTTGAGCAATGCTGTTTCTGTCCTGTGCCCGGGACGGAAACCCGATTGAAATGGATCGAGTAGTTTGTGGGTATCTAGATGCTGTTGCAGCTGTTGTACCACTACTTTCTCCATTACCTTGGAAAGGACGTTTAGGCCTGTTATGGGGCAACGGTGAGTTGGGTCTTTGGGGTCAAGGGTAGGTTTCTTCAAGATGGGTTTAATTATGCCCTGTTTCAACTGGGAGGGTACTAAACCTTCCTTGAAGGACTGGTTTATAAGCTGCGTGATTGGAGGTGCTAGAATACCGGGACTTTCTTTCAGCAGTTTGGTGGGGATAATATCATTAGGCGCTGTGCTATTTCGCAGGGCACTGATGATATTTTTGGAAGCATCGATGGAGATGGGTTTAAGGGGGAACTTTGTTGAATGCGGTGAATTTTTATGAATTTTGGGCGAATGATTGAAGGGGGGGGGGCGGTAAAGGGGGGTATTGTTTTGCTGAATGCTTTCACGGATTCTTTCAATATTGTTAAAGGGGAGTTCCACCCACAATTTCACTTTTTAAATCTAAATACCCCTGTAATACACAAGCTTAATGTATTCTAGTAAAGTTAGTCTGTAAACTAAGGTCTGTTTTGTTAGGTTGTTACAGCATTTAGTTTATAATCTAGAAGTGGCCATCTTAAGTGTGGACATCATGAAGCCAGACTGTATGGCTTCCTGTATTTCAGCTTTGCTTATCTCGCACATGCTCAGTGCTGCACAAGCAATGCAATAGGTATCAGTCAGGTTTGCAAGGACTACTGGGAAACATGATGCCTATCCCAGAAACCCTTGCAAATAGCCATGTAACTTAATAGCCTAGGCTAATAAGGAGGAGGAAGTAATGAAGGACTACAAAATAAAGGTATTTACAAGCAACAAAATAAATAAAAAGTGTCCATTCTGAACACTATGAGATTAGGGCATGCAGCACAGACAAACATAAAAAAATGGGTGGAACTCCACTTTAATGAAATAATCTGATAATTCATTGCAAAATTCTTGGGTATCTGAGTTAGGGGCTTCAAGACAGACCGGATTCATGATCTGGGTGACAATCTTGAAGAGTTCGCTGGGGGTGGTTTAGGGCATTGGTGATGGCATTGAAAAAGTGATTTTTTTTTGGCTTTAAAGATTTCTTTGTGGTATTTTTTTGTTATTGCCTTGTAGATGGATTGGTTTTCCTCTGAAGAGCTTCTTTTCCAGGCGGCTCTCCTGCGCTCTTGCTTCAGCAACGACAGTTGGTCATTAAACCAGCTGGCGTTGTTTTTTCGGATGCAAGTTTTGCGTTTGGGCTCTACTAGGTCGGCTGACTGTCGCAGAGCCGTGTTTATGGCATCCAATGTTTCCGTGGCTGTTTGGTGTGATTGGATTTCTTTTATTTTTTTACCTAAAGTGCTTTTGAAGAGCTCTGAGTAGAGCTTCTTTTGCGATCTAATCCAGTGTGTTGTCACTGCTTTTGATATTTTTGTTGAGGGGGTATTTATGGTGACTGTGAGTTTAATTGCATGGTGGTCTGTCAATGGCAACGGTTCATTTTTTGAATGTTTATTTCCAGGTCTTGTCTGAAAATAAGATCGAGCGTGTGACCGGAAGTATGTGTGGGCCCACATACTAGTTGCTGCAGACCTAATCCTTCCAGGTGGTCAATGCAGGCGTTGGCAATGGGATCCTGTGAGGAGTTGGCCCAGAGGTTGAAGTCCCCGAGCAGCAAAAGGTGTTTGCTGTTTAGGGTGTAAGAGGACATGAACTCTGTCCAAAGTGGGAGAAGCTGTGATTTTGTACCCGGTGGTCTATAGCAGAGTAGAATATGGACGGTCTCCTGGGGATTTATTTGTAGTTGCATCGTGAGGGTTTCCATAAATGAAAGTGGGTTTTGAAGGACTGGTTTAGTGATTGTGAGGTGAGTCTTATGGATCACAGCCAGGCCTCCTCCTCTTTGCCCCACTATGTTTGTCTGTTAAAAGATGTATTGAGGGGGATGTGTATTGGGGCTCATTAGGTAAACATGTGATGTTGTGGGTTGTGAGTTGGGTCATTGTTCATTTAGTTACTGCAGTATCGTAATTTGTATATAAGAGCTATATTTATCAATAAAGGGTATTCCTGTTGAACCTCAAACAGAGCGGTGTGTCTCGTTACTGGGGTTCGATTGTCTGACTGTGGTGTATCGGTAGCTGCCTTGTGTTCGGGAATGGAATATTCTAAACGTTAACCCCTGTTCCATTTGGGGTTCTGTTACAGATAACATGTTCTAAAAAAATATTTGACAGTATGATTTGCTACTGGACTTTTTGTTATTCTTTGCTACAATTTTATTTTTTTACCACATTAAAAAAATTAGCTGTAAAGGCATTACTGTCTTTTTATGGAATCAAAATATCTATAGATCATAGATCCATAGATCAAGGAACATTTAGCCAACTCTTAGCGTTGTGGGTACAGCATGTGTGCACTTACCCTGTATTGTGTGAATTGAGCTAATAGATTGTGGGAAGTAAAAAGTGACATTAAAGGCAAGTTTAAAAAAATATATATATCAAACTTACCTATTCTGTGTAATGGTTTTGCACAGAGCAGCCCCCATCCTCCTCTTCTCAGGTCTCTTGCTGGCTCTCCTGCCTCCCCCTCCTGTCCTGCCAAGTGCCCCCAGCTTGCAGCTTGCTCTGGGGGCATCCGAGCAGGCTCGCTCCTGAGCCACTGCTCTGCGTTCATTCACACACAGAGCCGCAGCTTGGTCCCACCCCCTCTCTCTTCTCATTGGCTCACTGGCTGTGATTGACAGCAAGAGTCCCCAGAGAGCCGAGGCTCTTGTGCATGTAACTGGATCACAATGGGGCTCAGGTAAGTATTAAGGGGGGCTGCTGCACAGATACGTTTTTTTGTTTTTGTTTTTACCTTCATGCATAGAATGCATAAAGGTAAAAAATCTTGAGGTTTTAAAACCAATTTAAAAAAAGTGTACTATCCTAATGCATTACTATTTGAACCTTTACATTTATAAACATCTTTTTTTTATAAAAGAGTTCATTGCTCCTGAGTGCCTAATGTAGCATGGATGCTAAAATGCAGCCCTAAATTGGCAGGTTAAAATGCTGTAGGGCAAAAAAACAAAGCTGGAATAATATGGGGCTGGCAGAATTCCAGAGGGGAGCAGGATCTCATGCTATTGCTTTTGTCCAGGCTCTTCTCAGACAACATGCACTAAATAAAGAACTATCCATATCTGGAATTCAAATCGTTCCTATAAAAACTAGCAAACGTGTGCCTGTCCCAAAACTAAAAAGTTTGGAAGTATAACAAGCAATGCTAGAAAAGTGTCTTGGGGGGCCATATACTGTAATACTGTACATACCTCCCAACTTTCTAAGATGGGAAATACGGACACGGATTAGAAAAAAGTATGAAGATAAATGACACACCTATGGCACACCCCCATTGCATGAAGAATTATTACACAAAAAATAACTGGTTAAACCTACAAGTACTTTTTTGACCACTACTATTCCTTTAGGGCAGGTTCACACCATAAATCTCACAGGAACACGCTGTGCGTTCCTGATCGATTTACGTGCAATCTGGGTGCTGTGCAATTCCAGCACTTTCACTTGAATGGGCTGAAATCATCCTGGACCGCAGCAAAAATAGTGAATGCACTAGTTTACAAAACGCAGAGCAACCGGATCGCATTGAACTTCTGTACAAAGCAATCCGATGCTGGCAAACACTGGCAGATTGCAAGTGTGGTGTGTTTTTAATGTAGCGCTGGAAACGCACATTGAGCCTGGGTTTCTGGTGTGAACTAGCCCTTATCCTGGCCTTTGAAATTTACAAATGAAACAAATTAGGAATTGGATTAAAGGTTTAGCATTGTAAAACAATTATTGGTAGATAATTAGTGTGTTTTTGATGCAGGTATATACATCAGACCAAAATGAGGAGGAAAGAAAGACAGGGGGACTTTGCTCCAAAAGAGGTCCCTCTCTAGGAGAGGTGTGCAGGGAAAATGACAGTGGATAGTATGTGCAGTAGAGAAGTACAGAAGGTCTGACATGGTGGGTGGTTACTGATCTTAAAAATATTTACCCACACAGTGCTGCTCTATGCACACTACAAATTCCATAGTCCAACTCGGAAACTTGCAAGAGAGAGTGGCTACATTTCTACATACAGTGGGATCATAGAGAACAAACATGGCTACCCTCTAACAGGAAGTTGGATCACAGCAGCAAAAACAAGCAGATTTCCCTAAGCCTCCCTTATACTTACCCGAGCCCCATATCGATCCAGCGATGTGCATTAGAGCAGCGGCTCTCCTGGGTCTCTCTCTCCTCATTGGCTCAAACAGCAGTGGCCGCTCCTGGCTCCTCCTCTTTAGCCAGTGCCCCCCTGTGGGGGCAGTCATATGGGCTTAATCCTGAACTGCTCTGGCTGTGTTTTTAGGCACAGACAACATGGCTCAGCCCCATCCCCCACTCCCTCGTCACATAATTTGATTGACAGCAGCAGGGGCCAGTGGTTTCCGCTGATATCAATCTGCCCTGTGAGGAGGGAAAAAGCCACCACTCTCATGCACAGTGCTAGATTGTAATCAGGCTCAGGTAAGTATAAAGGGGGTGTACAGGAGATACTCTAGCACAGATGTTTTTTTTACCTTAAGGTCCCTCTTACACGGGGCGGATCTGCTGGACAGACTCCACTAGCTCAGCAGGGGATCCCTCTGTTGATCACCGCTGAGCAGGAGGATGACAGGTACGTCTCCGCTCACTGTGCAGGGATGGACCTGTCAGAGTCTACTGTCCTCTATGGGGAGATCGGATGAAAATGGTCAGCCTGTCTGTTTTCATCCAATCCCATCTGATTAGATCCCCGGGACGGATGGCGAACGTATCGCCATCCGTCTGTCATGAGCAGATCTTGTCGGATCAGATGGCAGGCGGGTGTCAGTGGAGTTAAAGTGTGGCGTGCTCGGATCTGCCTGAAAAACTGACAGGTGGATCTGAGCATAGCATGTATTAAGGTAAAAAAAAACATAAGGCTTAAGAAACACTTTGAACTGAAAAATCGAAAATGTAATATATTGATTGCAGCTTAACAATCCTTAGGTTTTTTTTTACCCTTATGCCCCGTACACACGATCACTTTTTGTCTTGAAAAAATATGTAATTTTTCATCATGAAAAAAAACGAATTTTTTCCAACTTCATCATTAAAAATGATGTTGCCCACACACCATCGTTTTTGAAAAATGATGAACAAATCAACGGCACTCTAAAGGGGGAAGTTCTATTTGCCTTGAGGCTGCTTTTAGCTGGTTACTTGTTAGTAAAAGACGATTCCTGCTTTTTTGTCTGTTACAGCGTGATGAATGTGCTATCTCCATTATGAATGGTAGTTTTACCTCCCGTCTCCTAACTCGCTTCTGGGCATGTGAGGGTTTAAAACGTCGTTTTTGCCCATACACGATCATTACACAAAAAATTACATTTTAAAAAATGACACAAAAAATTGAAGCATGTTCGAATTTTTTTTTGTCGTTTTTCACAAGACAAAAAATAATGTAAAGCCCACACACAATCATTTTAAATGACATTTTTAAAAATGACATTTTTTTTCATCACAAAAAGTGATCGTGTCTACGCGGCATAATGCATAGAATGTGTTAAGGTAAGAAAACGTCCGCCTTTAGAATCACTTTAAAACACATTGGGGTATAATGACAGCAGCTTAACCTCCCTGGCGGTCTTCCCGTGTGTGGCACGGGGTGAGATTTTAAAGCTACGATCGGTAACCCCGTGCCACACACGGACTTGCCTCGCTGGATGCAGAAAAAATTTTACTTACCTTTTCTCTGCGATCCAGCGATGAATCTCCGCAGTACACGGCGGGCGGATGTCCGCCTGATGCTGTGTGTTCCGCCGATTCCCTTCCCTGCGAGCGTCGCGACGTAGGGGGGGGGGGGGAACGGCGCCAAATTTAAAAATGTAAACAAACACTATACATACAGTACACTGTAATCTTATAGATTACAGTACTGTATGTAAAAAATACACACCCCCCATGTCCCTAGTGGTCTGCCCTGTACACTACATGTCCTTTTATATAATAAAAACTGTTCTTTCTCCCTGCAAACTGTAGATTGCCCATAGCAACCAAAAGTGTCCCTTTATGGCAAAAATTGTTTTAGAGCAGCTAAAAAACAGCGATAATAAATCAGAATCACTTGCAGAATTTAGCGATAGCGATTTATGGGGAAATTCGTCATAAAAAAAAAAAAATAATGACAGCAAAAATTCTGCAACTGAGCAAATTTCAGTGATTTTGATTTGATTACATTATTGAATAATTTTTACTATAATTATATTATTATTTGTTATAATTTTTTATAATTATTTATTATATTATAATTTTTAATAAGAAAAAAAATAAATAAATCATACCCAGGATGCCTATTAGACTCTTGTTTGGATAGATTTCAGTGAGTTATTCCTAAGAATTACAGGCCTACAGTATAAAACGCCAAATTCCCTTGCAAATAATGGTACCGCTTTCAGCACCTAAAATCTTAAAGAATCATACCGCCAGGGAGGTTAAGGCTCCTTTCAAATGAATGCCTTCCCATAAAGCAATCCACTTGCTCAGTGAGGGATCGCTCCGCTGAGCCTGCAGATGACAGGTCCGTGTCCGCTCCACTGTGCAGAGGCCAGACACCTGAAGTATCCTGCGAGATGCGCATTTGGTAGCAGGCTCCGGGACACCCGCGAGTGCCCTGCGATCTCCCGGGTGCAGGGCTGATCCTGGGTGGCAGTGGCATATCATCCATGTGTCCCCCTATGTTCTCCTCCGGCCCGCTGTACTCCTCCGCTCCATCCGTTCTCCTCCAGCCCGCTGTCCTTCTGCGCCCCCGTCTATTCTCCAGCCCGCTGTCCTTCTGTGGCCCCCTCTGTTCTCCAGTCCGCTGTCCTTCCGCACCCCCGTCTCCCCCGCAGCCGGCTCCCTCCTCTCCCATGGGCTGCGAGGGGGGATGTGTCAGGATGGAAAGCAGAGGAAGGAACCGGTAATATTGTCATGTACCCACCCCTTCCTGTTATGTATTGGACACAGTGAGCGAGATCACTCGTGTGTCCTGTGAAAACTGAGCAGAGTAACCTGTGATTATAATGCTCTGTTTATGAATGTAAAGGAGCCTCTGTCTCCTGTCCATTCATCTTCAGTGTTGAGAAAAGGACTGGGGAATCTGTGTCCTCAGCCTCTTTCTCTGTCTCAAAGGGGAGATGTCAGGGGTCTTAAACCCCTGATAACTCACTAAAGCCACCCCCCAAAAGGGCTAATAAGAGAAAAAAAAACGAAAATAAAAAAATACTGACACCACTCCCCCCACCCTACCAACACTGTCCACTGCCCCAGCCCCTCCCCCCAAAAAGGTATTGTGATTTTTTTTTAAAACAAATTAATTTGTAAAAAAATCAATACGTAAAAAACCTAAAGAATTATTGACACCATCCACTGCCCTACTGACACCATCCACTGCTCTTCTGACACCATCCACTGCTCTACTGACACTGTCCACTGCCACATGCCACCTTTCCCAAAAGCACTGTAAAAAAATATTTAAAAAAAAATTATTTAAAAAGAATAATAAACAACAAAACTGTAAAAATAATAGCTAAAATAATAAAAACAAAAAAACACTGACACCATCCACTGATCTACTGACGCTGTTCCCTACTTCCCTCCCCCACCCCCAATCACTGTGAAAAACATAAAATACAAAAATAAATAAATTTGTAAAAAAAATAATAACAATTCTGACACTGTCCATTGCTCTTCTAGCACAATGTAATTGTAAAAAAATAAAAATAAAGAACTACTAACACCGTCCACTGCCCTGCTGACACCTGCACATACTAGCCCCTGCTGTACACTCTACACTCCTCACATGCACATTATACCCACCTACATACACTCAGCACTCCTCTTCTGCACATACTACCCACCACCAGACACTCCGCACTGTACATTCCCTATTTAACATTACTGCATTCTGCACTACAGTATGTAAGTGATCTCAGACTTTTAAGCCCTTTAAGCCACGTCCAATATGTAGCGCAATTTAAGCAACGCCAACATTTCACCGCGCAAGGCAGGTGGGTGGATGCGAAGTGCCACCTCCCTGAAATTAGTTCTTGCAGGTTGGGATGTCTGAGAGCCGATATGGACACAGTCCCGCTCTTCTTAATGGGGAAATAGGATGAAAACTGTTCTAAACTGCCAGCCAGATGTCGAATAACACCATGATCCATCTATTTTTGCCAGACAGGATTTAATGACTGGGTGGTCCGATCAGGTCTGCCTGTCAGTTTTTCAGCCCATGTGAAAGGGCCCTAAGAGTTACTGTGGTACAGAAGACAGCAAATGGCTATCATGTATAATGAAGCTTTCACAAGCAGCCTGTCATAAGTGTACATGTGACAGGTTGGACAGCCTATTGCAGGAGGAGTTTTTGTTGGCACTCTCTCTGTGAGCAATCTGTCTTCCAAAGCAATGGGAGCAAATCAGTACCGCAGAGGTCTTCAGCCTGTGCACAGGTATGGAAGAGTTAAAGGAGTTGTAAAGGAAAAAAAAATTTGGGCTGAAATAACTGTTTACAGGGTATAGAGACATAAAAGTCAACTGATTCCTTTTAAAAATGATTAAAAATAGATATAAATCAATCATATAATGCACCTACAGTTCGAGTTTCGTTTTTGCTGTTGTTTCCTGTCTCTCTGATGTACAGAGCCAGAGAGCCAATAGAGGGCAGTGATGGTTTGTCTAAAACCCTTCAGCACCAATCTAGTTTCGTTTACACACCTCCTTGATTAGTGACCACAGTGAGAAATCACCCAGCACTGTGGTTATAAGGAAACAGAAAACCAGGAAGTGTGGAGAACAGAGCAAAATTACAGCAACATCAAAGCAAAAATGAACAATGAGGACATGAAAACAGCACTGCAGTAAGGTAAAGGAAGCTATTTAGCAAAAAAAAATGTTTCCTTTAGTGACCCTTTAAGTGAGTGTGCACATGGAGTCCACACTAGGCACACAGCAGGACCTCAATCTGTTACTAGGAGTGAGGTGTTGGAGATATGGTAGACAGGTAGAAAGGGCATTGACTCGTTGCGCGTTCCTCCTAAATGCAACAGTGACCGTAGTGGTAAATATTAACACAGAGGAAGCTAACTAGAGTTCAGTCGTCTGTTCAAGTAAAGGTACACCATTTGCAAGGCAGTGACCCTGTTTTGTGTAGCCAAAAAGAACCCACCCCAGTGTAGGCCTCCTATGTGACCCACACTTGGTGCCCAACGAGCAAGGGAACATAGAGGAAGTGTCACCCGCCTAGCCTACATCTTTGCAACTCTGATTCCTTCTTATTTGCAACGCAAAAACTTTTTTATGGCTCATTCACACCACTGGGTGCATCTTTAGTTGCACATAAGAAGCGCACATTGGCATGGGTTGTGCACACGTGCTGCAGTGCAATCTGTATCACACTGCTGTGCTTCTTTATTTAGTTTGCTATTAAACTAAATGCACGTGATGGCATTGAGATGCGTTGAATCGCAAACCAACCTACATTTTTTCAGCACACACCAATGCTATTTATATTTAGGTGTTGCGTGGTGTTGGCTTCTAGGTTTTAAAAATGGGTTCCCTAATTGTGCTTGAGATTTATACAGGCCTGCTATATAGTAATTTGGGGTGAATAGAGAGGGTGCTACCACAGCAAAGAAGTTTGGTTATTGACCTGAAGTGGCAAACTTGTGCTCTTTTCTTTAATGGAAAATGTGCAGAAGTAATGCAGTACTGTACTATTATTTACACAAGGCCAAGAAATAGAGATGTATTGGATTATAGTGCATGTCAGAGGCAGGGGTGTAACTAATAAAATAATTAAAGGGGTTGTAAAGGTTTGTTTTTTATTTTCTAAATAGGTTCCTTTAAGCTAGTACATTGTTGGTTCACTTACATTTTCCTTCGATTTCCCTTCTACATGTTTTTTTTCTTTATTTTCTTTGTCTGAATTTCTCACTTCCTGTTCCTCCTTCGGTAAGCTGTTCTAAATGACTTCCCACCGCTCGGATGATGGTGGAAAGCTTACTGAGGAGAAACAGGAAGTGTGAAATTCAAACAATGAAAAAAAAACATTTAACCACTTAAGACCTGGACCAAAATGCAGGTAAAGGACCTTGCCCCTTTTTGCGATTCCGCACTGCGTCAATTTAACTGACAATTGCGCGGTCGTGCGACGTGACTCTCAAACAAAATTGGCGTCCTTTTTTCCCCACAAATAGAGCTTTCTTTTGGTGGTATTTGATCACCTCTGCGGTTTTTATTTTTTGCGCTATAAACAAAAATAGAGTGACAATTTTAAAAAAAATTCAATATTTTTTACTTTTTGCTGTAATAAATATCCCCCAAAAATATATAAAAAAACGTTTTTTTTCCTCAGTTTAGGCCGATACGTATTCTTCTACATATTTTTGGTAAAAAAAAAATTGCATTAAGCGTTTTTGGTTGGTTTTCGCAAAATTTATAGCGTTTACAAAATAAGGAATAGATTTATTGCATTTTTATAAAAAAAAATTTTTTTACTACTAATAGCGGCGATCAGCGATTTTTTTCGTGACTGCGACATTATGGCGAAACACTTCGGACAATTTTGACACATTTTTGGGACAATTGTCATTTTCACAGCAAAAAATTCATTTAAATTGCATTGTTTACTGTGGAAATGACAGTTGCAGTTTGGGAGTTAACCACAGGGGGCGCTGTGACTTTGAGTGTTCCCTGTGTGAGTGTTTACAACTGTGGGGGGGTGTGGCTGTAGGTGTGGAGTCATTGATTGCGTCCCCCTATAACAGAGATGACGCGATCGATGCTGCGGCCACAGAGAAGCACGGGGAAGCCGTGTTTACATACGGCTCTCCCCGTTCTTCAGCTCCAGGGACGGATCGCCGCACTGCAGCGGCGATCGGGTCCGCGAGTCCCGCGGCCCGGTCCTGGAGCTTCGGACCGGGTCACGGGAGCGCGCTGCGGGCGCGCGCCCGTGACCCACGACTGGGTACTAAAATCAACGTATATATACGTTGATGTGCCCAGCCGTGCCATTCTGCCGACGTATATGTGCAGTAGGTGGTCCTTAAGTGGTTAATAGGGAAATCGAAGGAAAAGGTTAGTGAACCAACAATGCACTAGCTTAAAGGAACCTATTTAGAAAAATAAAAGACGAACCTTTACAACCCCTTAAAGCCAGGGTCGAATAGGTTGATGCATGTGCAACATTCCCGATAAAGCAGCGATGGCAGATTTTGGATGTATGAATGCACAATTTTATGATGTGGGTGTAGGTACCAAGAGTCCAGTCAAAAGGGGCAGAATGATCATCAATTCGATTTAAGTGGTAGTCGTCAAGATAAATTCAAGTGTAGGAATTTTTTGGTTGAACTGGTGCCATATCGTGGTCAATGAGTTGCTGTGATCAGTCCTTTGGTGCAGGGAATTGTACAAGCCATTAGCAGTCCAGAAGTGACATAAGGTCTGTGTGTTTTTGTCATGTGTGGTATGGGGGTGAAGGTTTGTAGGGGTGCGATCAGCCATCATTACCTAGCCAGATGGCAGCACATTCATCAGACTACAGCATTTAAAACACATGCCCTTGACTGTTGTTTAAAATTAAGTTAATTTTTTTCTCTAAGGTTCTACACCTACATATTAAAGTATTTGAAGTCGGACAGATTTTTTTAAATTGCTTATCTATTTTGTTCTATTAGGAAATCGTTACAGATCTATTTTATTTTTAGTACCATTCTCATGTGTCATAGACAGACTATTAATAGTATCCTGTTATTCCCAATGTCCTGGTATTCTCAGTGAGATATCTGCTTGTGTGACCAGTCTAACAGATACAAATAGAAATAAAGGTTAAAGTCCTTTACCCAAGATTCTTGGTGTGTGATTTCCAATAGCTGTTGATAATGGGTGATACAGTTGAGCCAGAGTATGTAAAGGTCTCAAATGATAAGTAGGCTCATCAATGAGAAATAGCAAAGAATGTACATCTGCTTGATGTCACAACTGATATGCTTGGTGTTCCAAGCTTGGAGAAAACATTGGGTTTTGATGGATGTGAATGAATCAACAGAGTTGAGGGGAGAGTTCCATCTTTTTTTCTGATTTCTCTCCAAGGAAAAATAACATTGGAATAATCTTAGAATAACATTGGTGCGTAGTGAAAGAATGCTAAGCTTGCAATGTAGGAGTCCTACGGGGGACCTTGGGGTCATCATTTCTGTTTCCAACTCAGTAATGGAATACTGTATTTAGAGGTATTGGAATTCCAGTCCATTGCATGTCTTCTCAAACAAGTTACGTTTTAAACTTTGTTTGGGATACCTAATCCATCCACGCTCTTTGGGAGGAGCAAGTATGTTAATACAATTCTTCATTGTTTGCCCTGCCATATAAATTTAAACAATGCTTTTTGCAAGGTTAGTATATCTTTGTGTTTTAGCAGAAGAGGCATTGTCTGCAGGGGGTGCATTTAACAGACAATGCTAGTCATTTTAAAGAGGTAATACTTCCCAAAGAGCGACAGAGGGAGCTAATGCCATGGCTTCAATTCCATTACAATGTTGGACATTAGAGGAGGGAAATTGAGTTGATAGAGGGATTAAGGTGTTCTGCCTGTCTTAATACCTAGATACATTATACTGTCTTTAGCTATAGTGAATCAAGTATTCCACTTCTGCCACCAATGAAGCCAATTTTGTGAGTGGGAGTATTTCACTTGTTATAAAATGTATATGTAGCTCTGCGAAGGTGCCATTTTCTTTAAAGATGTTTTGAATATCTGTGTCAAGCCTAAAGGTGAAAAGGAGGATGTTGGGAGCTGTGGTGGCTCAACGTGATTGGCACTGCGCTGACAAGCCATTCACCTCTGCAGCCAAGGGTTCGGATCCCGGTCTCGGCTACATGTGAATTGAGTTTGGTGGTCTCAGCCCGGCTCCCGGTGGGTGTGCTATTCAGGGTACACCTGTGCTTAGTACGCCCACCCCCCCCCCCACAAAAACCACCACACTTGCACGCACACAAAATTGGTTTAAAACACATGCACTTTGGCCATGCGGTCTCTTAAAATAAAGAGAGGCGAAGGACCTACAGGGCTGGCTGGGTGGGCTAGGCCCCCTCACTCCCTCATAGGGGGAGTCCCTCTGCCCCATTGGGGTCCTGTTGGGCCCCAGTTGGGCTCCCAAGAGGAGCAGGTAGGGCGGGGTGAGTGGGAGGCCCCCCTTCACACCCGCCATTGCCACCAGGGGCATGGAGAAGGATGGCGATTGCCTCCGGGGGGAGGGTCTGCCTACTCCCAACTCCTGCAGTCCGGCTCCTTTCTCTCGAGTTCACGCACAAAAATACACTTTAAAAAAGAAAAAAAAAAAAAAAGAAAAGGAGGATGTTGTCTGCGAACAACCTACACTGTATCTCAGATTTTCCAAAAGTGACAAAACCTTGAAGTATGTAGGAGATATCTAGATAGGTGTTCCAGTGAGAGGTTAAAAAGCAGAGGATACAATGGGCATCCCTGTCTGGGGCCTTTTTAAACTGGTTCCCACACATTGTATAATGACTTTGTATAACAGCGGCTGGTAAGTGTAATCCGATGCCTCAGCTTGCGGCACCTGGACGTGGTTCACCCGGTTCACCCACCCGGGATCGACCCTGCTCGGCGCCCTTCAACAATTGGCCTTTTAAAAAATATATATATATTGCCACATTATTTGCACTCTAACATTATCAATAAAACAGAATGGGAGTTTGAAGGTGCAAAAAAATCAGTTAAACTTGATTTTACAAAGTTGAAAATCTTATTAAACAAACATTGTTAAAAAGGATTTTTTTTTTTTTTTAACCACTTGACCACTGGGCACTTAAACCCCCTTAATAACCAGACCAATTTTCAGCTTTCGGTGCTCTCACAGTTTGAATGACAATAACTCAGTCATAAAACACTGTAACCAAATTAAATTTTTGTCCTTTTTTCCCCACAAATAGAGCTTTCTTTTGGTGGTATTTGATCACCTCTGAGGTTTTTATTTTTTCCGCTATAAATGAAAAAAGAACGAAAATTTTGTAAAAAAAAATGAATTTTTCTTCATTTCTATTATAACATTTTGCAAAAAAGTTATTTTTCTTCATACATTTGGCCTAAAATGTATACTGCTACATATCTTTGGTAACAAAACAAAAAAAAATTGGATATTATTTAGTCTGGGTGAAAGTTATAGGGTCTACAAGCTATGGTACCAATTACTAAAAATTGATACATTTCATCACATCTGATGTACTGACAGCCTCTCTCATTTCTTGAGACCCTAACATGCCAGAAAAGTACAAATACCCCCCAAATGACCCCATTTGTGAAAGAAGACATTCCAAGGTATTTAGAAAGAGGCATTGTGAGTTTTTTGAAGTTGTCATTTTTTTCCCACAATTCTTTGCAAAATCAAGATATTTTAATTTTTTTTCCACAAAATTTTCATATTAGCGGGTTATTTCTCACACACAGCATATGCATACCACAAATTACACCCCAAAACACATTCTGCTATTCCTCCCGAGTATGGCGATACCACATGTGTGAGACTTTTACACAGCGTGGCCACATACAGAGGCCCAACATGCAGGAAGCACCATCAGGCGTTCTGGAACACCCAGACCAATTCTGACATTTCTCTTCTACATGGAAAAATCATCATTTATTCGCTAGAAAATTACATAGAACCCCAAAACATTATATATGCTTTTTTAGCAAAGACCTTAGAGAATACAATGGCGGTTGTTGCAACTTTTTATCGTGCATGGTATTTGCACAGCAATTTTTCTAACGCATTTTTTTTGGAAATAACAGTTTTGTGCTTTAAAAAAGCAAAACAGTTAGCCCAATGTTTTTGCATAATATGAAAGATGAAGTTACGCCGAGTAAATAGATACCCAACATGTCACCCTTCAATATTGCACACGCTTGTGGAATGGCGCCAAACTTCGCTACTTAAAAATCCCCATAGGCGACGCTTTAAATGTTTTTACTGGTTACATCTTTTTAGTTGGAGAAGAGGTCTAGGGCCAAAATGATTGCTCTCGCTCTAACGTTCGCAGCGATACCTCACATGTGTGGTTTGAACACCGTTTTCATATGTAGGCGGAACTTACGTGTGCGGTCACGTCTGTATACGAGCACACGGGTACAGGGGCGCTGTCATTTTTTATTTATTTTTTGTTCATTTTACTTTATTTATTTTAGTTTGACACATTTTTCCCCCAAAAATAAATGTTTTGATTACTTTTATTCCTATTACAAGGAATGTAAACATCCCTTGTAATAGGAATATAGCATGACAGAGTATTGTGCAGGGAGTATTGCGCAGGGAGTATTGCGCAGGGGTATTGCAGATTATTGTGCGGGGGTATTGCAGAGTATTGTTCAAAGTATTGTACGGGGGTTTTGCAGAGTATTGTTCAGAGTATTGTGCGGGGGTATTGCAGAGTATTGTTCAGAGTATTGTGCGGGGGTTATTGCAGAGTATTGTTCAGAGTATTGCGCAGGGGGTACTGCAGAGTATTGTTCAGAGTATTGCGCAGGGGGTACTGCAGAGTATTGTTCAGAGTATTGCGTGGGGTACTGCAGAGTATTGTGCGGGGGTACTGCAGAGTATTGTGCGGGGGTACTGCAGAGTTTTGTGCGGGGGTACTGCAGAGTACTGGCCGGGGTAATGCAGAGTATTGTGTGGGGGTATTGCAGAGTATTGGCGGGGGTATTGCAGAGTATTGCGCGGGGGTATTGCAGAGTAGTGCGCGGGGGGTATGCAGAGTATTGCGCAGGGGGTATGCAGAGTATTGCGCAGGGGGGTATGCAGAGTATTGCGCAGGGTATGCAGAGTATTGCGCAGGGTGTGGCAGGCGCAGCACTATGAAGTGCCTCATGCGCTGTAGCATTAGAAGAATTGTGATATCTCTGACTTTTCAGTCCAACAAGTCTGTCTATTACTCTGAAATTCCTCTATTGCCGTTCTATGGAAGCAGTAGGTTTAAAGAGCACACCAAATGCTTAAAAGAACTTCTTTAATAACTTCACTTTTCTTCATATAAAATACTGCTGCTTTGCAGCAGACAGTCCATGTACAAAAACACGTGATGAATAAAGTATAACAGAAAATGGTGGTTCAAATATTCAATCTTGTCATTTAACATACGATGGTGGATATATTTCTTTCTCTCTCTCTCTCTCCCTCTCTCTCCCTCTCTCTCTGTCTCTCTCTCTCTCTGTAAGTTATCAAAGCGTTCTCTGATTTCTCTGAAAGGTATAACTGTGGTTTGAAGGTATGAAGGTTTGATATGGTTCGGGTTCGCGGGGTTAGCTTAGTTTGATTTGGCTTAGTTTGATTTGGCTTAGTTTGATTTGGCTTAGTTTGGTGGAACTACAAGTGAACAGACAGCTAAATCAGTATACAGTTCTAATCACACTATTTACAATAAGAACATATATATAACTGTATAATTACCTAATTTTGCCCTCTGGCTTCCATAAGAACTGATCTCTGTATGTCTCTGTGTGTCTCTGTCTCCATGTGGTTCTGTCTCTGTGGAACAATCTAGCACAAGGAGTATTGGGAACCTCCCAGACACAGTTTTTGTAAAGCTGGCTGTGACTGGTCAAGACTCTGCTCAATGTGAGATTAGCTGTGATTGGGCCAAGGCTTCTGATGAGTCACAAAAGCTTAACTCTATGCTTTCTGGTATGAATTAAACTGTGAATTGCTTTGCTTCTTCTGTGCCATACAAACAAATGACTCTTAAAGGGATATTTTTTCTTTTGCTTCTGTAAACACAACATACAACTGTTATATAACATCCAAACACAAAATCACAGTGAATAACTCTGCCTTTGTCTCTCACATATAAAAATGTGCTCGACATTAGGTTCTTAGCAGGTTTAGCTGTATATACATGTAAGTTATATTAGCTAACTAGGTCAGGTTCTAGCTGGCCAGCTACACAGGGGGGTATGCAGAGTATTGCGCAGGGGGGTATGCAGAGTATTGCGCAGGGGGGTATGCAGAGTATTGCGCATATGGGTATGCAGAGTATTGCGCAGATGGGTATGCAGAGTATTGCGCAGGGGGGTATGCAGAGTATTGCTCAGGGGGTATGCAGAGTATTGCGCAGGGGGTATTGCAGAGTATTGCGCAGGGGAGGAAGAGTATTGTGCAGGGGGTATGCAGAGTAATGCACAGGGAAGGAAGGGGTTAATGCAGGGATGGCTGAGCAGGGATGGATGGATCTGTGACTGCAATAGTCACAGATCCATCCCACACTGCTGCTGCCATCTGCGCTCTCCTCTCACACTGTACCGATCAGTACAGAGAGAGGAGGGAGGAACCGGCATCATCAAATGACGTTGGTTTGTTTACATGTGATGGCGCGATCACGTGGTAAGGAGCCGCTTCCATTGGCTCCTTACCGCAATCCTTGTTGCTGCGGGTCCCGTGGACCCGGCAAACGCCGGTGATCACGTGTGCGCGCCCGCTCTACATCTGACTCTACGGGAGGACGTCCGTGGACGTCCGGTTAGAGTTAGGTAACCGCCTTATGGACGTATTTCGTCTATAGGGCGGTTACTAAGTGGTTAAATACACAAAAGATCCAGAGCTTGAAAAGCCCTATGGTCATAATACAAAGAAATAGTTGCCTCTACATGTTTCACCACAATTGTGGCTGCTTCTGGAGCTTTTGTACGACCTATTATATAATATACATATTATATTGCTAAGATAAAACAATAAAATAATACATTTTTAATAAATCATAAAAAACACCAACGTATGAACAAAAATACACATAAAGACCTCGGAAAGGGTCTTTATCCAGTTTTACAAATATTATATTTACAAGATTACAATAAAGATTGTTCGATGGATGTGATATCACCCCTTAAATAGATCAAGGCTTCAGCTCAGTTTCAGGGTCTTGGCAATCTTCTTATAGCCTGGGCCATCTTTATGTAGAGCAACAATAATTTTTTTCAGATCCTTAGAGAGTTATTTGCCATGAGGTGCCATGTTGAACTTCCAGTGACCAGTATGAGAGAGTGAGATCGATAGCACCAAATTCACACCTGAGACCTTGTAACGAGTCACGTGACACCAGGGAGGAAAAATGGCAATTCCCCAATTTGGACATTTTCACTTAAAGGGTGTTCTCACTTTGGTTGCCAGTGGTTTAGACATTAATGGCTGTGTGTTGAGTTTTTTTGAGGGGACAGCAAATTTACACTGTTATACAAGCTGTACACTCACTACTTTACATTGTAGCAAAGTGTCATTTCTTTAGTGTTGTCACATGAAAAGATATAATAAAATATTTACAAAAATGTGAGGGGTGTACTCACTTTTGTGAGATACTGTATATGTTAATTAGCGAAATCGGTCTATAACAATGGTCATCAACCCTGTCCTCATGGCCCACTAACAGGCCAGGTTTGCAAGATAACTGAAATACATCACATGTGATATCACAGTGATTGCAGTATTCTAGTCTGTATCTTCCCAAGGTAATACATAAAATCTGGCCTGTTAGTGGGCCCTGAGGACAGGGTTAATGGCCACTGGTCTATGAGACCCAGGTTGGATAGGGTCTATAAGGGGTTATTTACTAAAGGCAAATCCACTTTGCACTACAAGTGCAAACTGCACTTGAAATTGCACTAAAAGTACAAGCCGTGAATCATTGGCTGGGACATGTTGACAGGCTCCCACTGTCTACAATCACAGCGGGAGTCTGCCAGTGGGGGGGTTACCCGGAAGTAGGCAGCGACATACAGGTACATCGCTTTACCTACGGGGCTGCCCATCCGCAGTACATTACCAAGGTTTGGCAAATTTGCTTGGAATTTAGGAGCCAGCTAAAAAAGTTTGGAGCCAGAAACGCGCCTGTCCTACCGAGCTGGCACACAGAAGCGAACGCATACGTAAGTAGCCCCTGCATATGAAAGCTGTATTCAAACCACACATGTGAGGTATCGCTGCGATTGGTAGAGCAAGATAAATAATTCTAGCCCTAGACCTCCTCTGTAACTCAAAACATGCAACCTGTAGAATTTTTTAAACGTCGCCTATGGAGATTTTAAAGGGTAAAAGTTTGTCACCATTCCACGAGTGGACGCAATTTTAAAGCGTGATATGTTGGGTATCAATTTACTTGGCGTAACATTATCTTTGCATTGCGCAAATACAGTGTGACAGAAAGTATTGCAACGACCGACATTTTATTCTCTAGGGTGTTAGACTAAAAAATATATAATGTTTGGGGGTTCTAAGTAAAGGGAATGAAATGGCAGTGAAAACACAGGGGAAGCTCCATTAGCATTGCTGGTTGTCTTGTCTGTCATACCAACGGCTACGAACAAATATGGGAGTATAGCCTCACATGAAAATAAATAGTCTTAAGTAAAAGGTACCATCATCCCGGTCAGTTTCGGAAAGGGGGAAAGTGGGGGCAGTGGAATGGTTGCTGAAACCAGACCACAGAGCCGGACACTTGGTTGGATAAAGGGACTATATCTGTACTGTTGAAATAATCTAGACAAAGTATAAAATACAGATTTATTGATAAAAAGTCACAAGACAGAAAATTATACAATTCATTGATTGGTCCACGTCAACAAGTTTTGCGGAATTCATTGCTTCATCAGGACAAAACCAATCTGTGGGATACACAATTAAAAGTACAAAACATGTAATATAGTTCAGCATTGGGGTAATTAGAATACAACGACTCAGTATTGATAACTTACGCTATGCATGAGTTGATACAGTGTGCAGCTGGACAACCAACATAATTTGCCTTGCGGCGGACATGGGGGTATAATCGTGGGTATCTGGAAAGTAGGCATAGTAGTATATGTATATAATTATATATACAGATATGCATACACATACATACAAATAGTCCCCAAAAGATAGGAAGGAAGGAGGGGGGAAAAAGGGGGAGGGGAGGGGGAAGAAGGAAAAAGGCAGAATGGGGGATTACCCCATTCTGCCTTTTTCCTTCTTCCCCCTCCCGCTCCCCCTTTTCCCCCCCCTCCTTCCTTGACTTTTTAATCAATAAATCTGTATTTTATACTTTGTCTAGATTATTTCAACAGTACCAATATAGTCCCTTTATCCAACCAAGTGTCCGGCTCTGTGGTCTGGCTTCAGCAACCATTCCACTGCCCCCACTTTCCCCCTTTTCGATACCAACCGCTACCACAAGATGGCGCCATATCACAGACGGAAGCATAGGCAAGCAGAAGGCCGCAAAGCTGCGGCCTCAATTACCAGCCGGCGCTGTCCGACGTGATCTTGCGGCGGTAGAGGTGGGGGCGCACAGAGACACAGGATAGGGTATCCTGTGTCTCTGTACGCCCCCACCTCCCCCGCCGCACAATAGCATCGGGCCGCGCTTGCCGGAATTGAGGCCGCTGCTTTGCGGCCTTCTGCAGGGCTATGATTCTTTCCCCAGGTGCCAGGTCGCTAATTTTAGTCGCAATTGCGACCTGGCGCCTGGATTTCGTCGAACCCTGCATTACAAACAGTCATTAAGTGGTTAAAATCTAAAACCGGAGAGTGCAAAATCTGGTGCACCTGTGCATGGTAGCCAATCAGCTCCTTGTTCAATTAAAGGCGTTATAAATGTATTCTTTTTTTTTATCTTAAAGTGGAAGTCCATGCAAAAACTAAAATCCCTGCATCTATATCCACCAACAATCTAACACTAACCTATCTAGCCCTGAAAAGAAAAAATCTGTATACATACCTTTTCTACAGGCGATCTGACCCGATCCCACTCTGAGCTGTCAGCTGCGGCTTTGCTGTGTGTGTGGGTGCAGAGGACACATCCAATCAATGGAAGTCCAATAGTAAGTCTATGGGTGACGTCACTTCCCCCTTTATTTTACAACCGTTGTCGGACATGTATTCAGAAGAGCTTCGCCGATGGGGATCGGGTCCGATCGCCTGTAGAAAAGGTATGTATGACGATTTTTTCTTTTCAGGGCTAAGGAGGTTAGTCTTAGAATGTTGATGGCTATAGATGCAGGCATTTTAGCTTTTGCATGGACTTCCACTTTAATGCATTCTATGCAGATAAAAAGCCTTCTGTGTGCAGCAGCCCTCCTTGGCCACCCGTATACTTACCGGAGCCTCATCTCTGTCCAGCGATGTCCACAAGTGTCTCGCCCATCCGGGACACTCCCTTCTGATTGGCTGAGACACAGCAGTGGAGCCATTGCCTCCCGTTACTATCAAAGTCAGTTAGCCAATCAAGAGGTAACGGGGCCGAACCGCAGCTCCCTGCCTGAATGGACACACGGAGCTTCAGCTCGGCTCTGGTGCCCCTGTAGCAAGCTGCTTGTGTGGGGGCACTCAACAGGAGGGAGGGGCCAGGATCACAGAAGAGGCACCTGAGAATTTGAGCTGCTCTGTGCAAATCCACTGCAACAGCACAGGTAAGTATAACATGTTTGTTATTTTTATAGGAAAAAAAACAAGACTTTAGTATCACTACTTTGACAAAAAAAAATGGAAGCTTACTGGTTTCTATGCAGAGCTGCACCAGATTTTCACCTCTCCAGTTTTATTAAATCAACTCAACTGTCTCACCTTGCTGTGCACATGCTCAGGGACTCTCTGTTTTTGGCATTGTGCTGAAAATCAGAGCCGCTTAAGCAGTGGCGGGTGGTGCTCCATCCGTCGGAAGGGGCAGCAGGCAGGCCTGACCACGGACCCACCGTCGCTCCAGCCTGCACAGCGCACCATACCACCCCCCTGGTTGCTGGCTCACTCACCCTGTGCTCCATATGCTCCCCCCAGACTGACATCTGGAGAGGGCAGCGTGTCCACCGTGTCCAGGGCTCTGTGTCCCCCCTCAGGCTTCCCCTGCGTCTTTACGGCATCACACGGCTTTATGTCTCCTCTCTCCTCTTCCTTCCTCCTCCTCCTAGGCCAATAGGATGGCTTCTCCTTTTGGCCTGTCTGGAAAAGGGACTCGCTTCCTGACTGAAGAGGAGAATCAGTGTGACAATAGCGAATATTCATTTGCTTTTGTCACACAACTGGGTGAGCTCAGGGTGCTGTGCTCTGCGGCCTGAGCCCACCCTTTTTTGAAGCATTATAGAGCCTCTGCCTCTAATCACGTGCTTAAAAAAAAAAGAAAAGAAAAAACCCTTATTGGAATCAATGCGTCCAGATTAGGGGGCCGGATGCAAGGATTGGGGGGCGGTGCCCCTAATGCACAGGCCGCCACTGCGCTTGAAGCTGATCGTCTGACTGTCTAAACATTTATTGCTGCTCAGGGGCTCCAAGTTTCAACAAAATGGCAACCTCCAGCAAGAAGAAACAGAAGCAATGGTGGAGACAATTTACAGCACACACAAATTTAGGCACACTGGATATTAAAATAACGTTATAAAAATGGCAGCAGCTTTGCAGTGAGTTTTTTTAAGTTTTATAGCGTTTATTTGCGTTTTTAGCGTTTTTTTTTCCAATGAATCATTGGTGAGCCAGCATTTTTTGACTGAAAACAGCTGAAAAACTCCTCTCAGAACCTACTAGTTTTGTTTTAAAGCCCCAGCCCAAAACTGCTGATAACAGTAACAGCCTCTGGCCTGGATTCACAAAGCACTTACGCCGATTGTATCTCCAGATACGCCGCGTAAGTACAAATATGCGCCGTCGTATATGTGCGCCAAACCCACAAACTTAGATACGCCTAAAAACAGACTTCATCCCACCGACATAACTTGCCTTTGCCGGCGTAAAGTGGGTGCATATTTACGCTGGACGCATGTGGCTTTCCCATTGATTTTCTATTCAAATATGCAAATGAGGGAGATGTGCCAATTCACGATTGTACTTGCGCCGGCGCATGATTTCAGCGGTTTGCGTAAGTTTTACGTTCGGCGTAAAGTTATTTCCCATAGATGAGGCGCAACACATGCAAAGGTATGGACCAGGGAACACATGCCTACGTATTGTACGTTGGACGTCTGTAAATATGGGCCGACGTGGGTCTGGCTGGGCGTAGGTTACATTCACGGCGTACACAGTGATCCGGCGTATCTTAGGCAGTTGTTCCGACGTGGTTGTACGCATGCGCATGGGGATACATTCATGTCCAGACACATGCGCAGTTCGTTTTCAGTACTTGTCTGGCGCTCGGCCCATCATTTGCATGGGGTCACGCTTCATTAACATGGATCACGCCAACTTCCAGCCCACTTCCACCTACTTCCACTTACGACGGCTTACGCCTACGAAATATACGCTACACTGGCGCAGAGTTGGGAGCATTTGTTTGTGAATTCCATGCTTGCCTCTCCGCGCTGCGCCGGCGTAGCGTAAAAGAGATACGCTACGGCTGCATTAAATATGTGCCGATGTATGTGAATCCGGGCCTATGTGTGCATGGACACATAGGATAACATGCTGGGGAGTTTATTCAGCTGCTGTAAAAACATCCAAAAAATGTCCAGTGTGCATGAGACCTAAATGTGTATTGTTCCTTGCTCAAGAACATTGTTTTTATCAAGTTGTTTTGGGTAAAGTTCCACTTTAAAAATTAATGCCACAAACTCCACACCACAAAGTTGTTGGGGTAGCTCGCCGCAGGGGGTATTCAATGACAGCCAGTGTAGATTTTTTTTTTGTGGGACAGCTTCAACTAAAGGTTAGTATTGCAGCAAAAAAAAAATATTTTTTAAAAACATCTCTAGACTATTTTTTTTTTAAAGATCATTTTAAAAACTACAGCTCTGCTTTTAGCAGAATGGTATATATTGACGGCTTACATCAGCGGCTCCCATTTCCTGCATACTCTAGATTGTGATTGTCAGATTACCATGACTGATGTTATTTAAATTATAGGTACGTTAAAATTATATTACTCTAATCTTCTGAGTGTATTATCCATGATCAATAACTGAATATTCCTCCTGTCTAAACGTTGTTACTAAGTTATGTTTCTAAAGCCGTGTACAGACGATCGGTTTGTCTGAAGAAAACAGACCGATGGACCGTTTTCATCGAACAAACCGATCATGTGTGGGCCCCAAGGCTGGCCTTAGGTGTTCAGGCTCCCTGTGCGAGCTAATCCTGTGGCGCCCCCCTCCACCTTCACCCCTCGCCCCCTGGGTACAGCGTCGCACGACCACGCAATTGTCCATTAACCACTTAAGACCCGGACCAATACGCTGGCAAATGACCCAAGGGGTTTTTGCGATTCGGCACTGCGTCGCTTTAACAGACAATTGCGCGGTCGTGCGACGTGGCTCCCAAACAAAATTTGCGTCCTTTTTTTCCCACAAATAGAGCTTTCTTTTGGTGGTATTTGATCGCCTCTGCGATTTTTATTTTTTGCGCTATATACAAAAATAGAGCGACATTTTTGAAAAAAAAACAATATTTTTTACTTTTTGTTATAATAAAAAACCAATAAACTAAATTTTAGTCAAACATTTAGGCCAAAATTTATTTAGCCACATGTCTTTAGTAAAAAAAAAATCGCATTAAAAAAAAATTAGCTACCTAGCGGGAACAGCGACACTAATACAGCGATCAGAAAAATGATAGATGCATGCAGGGCCAGGGGCTCAGTGTGACTTACCTTTTGGTGGACGGTGTGGCTTTGCATTTAAAAATGGCACCACACGGCGCTTAGACGCCACTGTGCATGCGCTGTCTGCCCAAGAATAGCCGAGCGATTTCAGGCTTTCCTGAGCAGCGGCGGCGCATGCGCAGTGTGCCTGTCGGGGCCGGCAACAGACATTTTTTTCAGGTGCCGCAGCCGATGCGTTGCTCTTCACTCAGTCCCAGGGCAGGGGGACCTGGCAGTGCGCAGGGGGACCTGGCAGCGCCTGCTGATGTGACTCGTAGGAGTCAGACTCCTGTGATAATCATGTGAGTAACTGACTGCCACTCACATTCTGCGAGCTGTGATGGCCGCACGGCGCCCCTGTTGCCCATGGCGCCCTGTGTGGCCGCACAGCTCGCACACCCCAAAGGCCAGCCCTGGTGGGCCCCATCGGTTTGTTTTCCATCAGTGAAAAAAAATAGAACATGTTTTAAAAAAATTCTATGGATAAAAAACAATAAAAAAAAAGATCGTCTGTGTGGAAGTCCATAGGTCAAAAATCCACGCATGCTCAGAATCAAGTCGACGCATGCTCAAAAGCATTGAACTTAATTTTTTTCAGCACGTTGTAGTGTTGTACGTCACCGCGTTTCGACACGGTTGGATTTTTGACTGATGGTGTGTAGGCAAGACTGATGAAAGTCAGCTTCATCGGATATCCGACGAAAAAATCCATCGGATTAGATTCCATCAGATACAGTGCCTTGCGAAAGTATTCGGGCCCCCTTGAACTTTGCAACCTTTTGCCACATTTCAGGCTTCAAACATAAAGATATAAAACTGTAATTTTTTGTGAAGAATCAACAACAAGTGGGACACAATCATGAAGTGGAACAAAATTTATTGGATATTTCAAACTTTTTTAATAAATAAAAAACTGAAAAATTGGATTAAAAAAATGATTCAGCCCCTTTACTTTCAGTGCAGCAAACTCTCTCCAGAAGTTCAGTGAGGATCTCTGAATGATCCAATGTTGACCTAAATGACTAATGATGATAAATAGAATCCACCTGTGTGTAATCAAGTCTCCGTATAAATGCACCTGCACTGTGATAGTCTCAGAGGTCCATTAAAAGCGCAGAGAGCATTATGAAGAACAAGGAACACACCAGGCAGGTCGGAGATCCTGTTGTGGAGAAGTTTAAAGCCGGATTTGGATCCCAAAACATTTTCCAAGCTTTAAACATCCTGTTATGTACTGGAACGTACCTTGTAGCCAGAGCCTAGTGTGCAGGAGGAGGCCTCTCTTACAACCCGGCTCTGGAGCTGCTGGAGTGGGGACAGCAAGCTCGGGAGCGCAGCGAGGTAGGAGTGTCTGGTGATGACAGCAGTCCAGCACGGTTGGTGGTCCTTCAGGACGGTTGGTGCAGGAGACAGCATCTCTGGAGCCGACACAGGTACTGGATAGCAGGAGCTGGTCGAGCAAGCCAGGTTAGGTGCAGAACAATAGCTGATATCAGGGTCAATAAGGCCGGGTAAGCAGGTAATCAGGAAGTTACTCTTGGTAAGTGCAAGCGTAGTAAGATTCAGGCACAGGGTCTGGTAACGGTGGGAAGGAGAGCAGAGCGGAGTCAGATTAAGCCAGGAGTCGGGTTGGAGAGGTTCGGATGGTCAGACAGAGCTGGGTCGGTAGGGATAACAGGTACAACAGGTCACAGGTTTACAGATACAAAGCTGCAGATCAGACAGAAAAGTGTCACTGCAGCTGCTGGCTTTTTAAAGACAGAGTGGCGCCAATCGTGCGTTAACGAGCGCGCGCATGTTCCCTACGCGTGTGCGACCGCTGTGCACGTGCACGTGTAGTAGGCATGCGCACAGACGTGCGAATTTGGCCCACAGACGCGCGCATTTGGGGCACCCCTGCGCACAGGAACAGATGACTGATGCCGATTCTGGCCATTAGTATGTGTGCGCATGCGTGTGCGCCGGAGCCTATTGGCAGGTCCCTGGCACATCCCAAGAAGCACTGTGCGAGCGATGATATTGAAATGGGAAGAGTATCAGACCACTGCAAATCTACGAAGACCTGGCCATCCCTCTAAACTTTCAGCTCATACAAGGAGAAGACTGATCAGAGATGCAGCCAAGAGGCCCATGATCACTCTGGATGAACTGCAGAGATCTACAGCTGAGGTTGGAGACTCTGTCCATAGGACAACAATCAGTCGTATACTGCACAAATCTGGCCTTTATGGAAGAGTGGCAAGAAGAAAGCCATTTCTTAAAGATATCCATAAAAAGTGTTGTTTAAAGTTTGCCACAAGCCACCTGGGAGACACACCAAACATGTGGAAGAAGGTGCTCTGGTCAGATGAAACCAAAATTGAACTTTTTGGCAACAATGCAAAACGTTATGTTTTGCGTAAAAGCAACACAGCTCATCAACCTGAACACACCATCCCCACTGTCAAACATGGTGGTGGCAGCATCATAATTTGGGGCTGCTTTTCTTCAGCAGGGACAGGGAAGAGGGTTAAAATTGATGGGAAGATGGATGGAGCCAAATACAGGACCATTCTGGAAGAAAACCTGATGGAGTCTGTAAAAGACCTGAGACTGGGACGGAGATTTGTCTTCCGACAAGACAATGATCCAAAACATAAAGCAAAATCTACAATGGAATGGTTCACAAATAAACATATCCAGGTGTTAGAATGGCCAAGTCAAAATCCAGACCTGAATCCAATCGAGAATCTGTGGAAAGAACTGAAAACTGCTGTTCACAAACGCTCTCCATCCAACCTCACTGAGATCCAGCTGTTTTGCAAGGAGGAATGGGCAAAAAATTCAGTCTCTCGATGTGCAAAACTAATAGAGACATACCCCAAGCGACTTACAGCTGTAATCGCAGCAAAAGCTGGCGCTACAAAGTATTAATTGAAGGGGGCTGAATAATTTTGCACGCCCAATTTTTCAGTTTTTTATTTGTTAAAAAAGTTTGAAATATCCAATAAATTTCGTTCCACTTCATGATTGTGTCCCACTTGTTGTTGATTCTTCACAAAAAATTACAGTTTTATATCTTTATGTTTGAAGCCTGAAATGTGGCAAAAGGTCGCAAAGTTTAAGGGGGCCGAATACTTTCGCAAGGCACTGTATCTGATCATGTGTACGAGGCATTTACTGTACTGTATATATGGCGTCTGTTGGATAAAAGTCTTTCAGCTGCAAGATTTAACATAATAAACAAGTTTTAGCTGCCGTGCGCCTGTCTGACTTCATGTAGATAAATATTTTTAGTACATCAATTGTCATGTTTATTGGAGGAGCTTGCCTCTAGGGGTTTGTATAAACACCCCAGATGATAATATTTACAGTCATTCCTGCTGCTCATAAAATATGTATTGTGCAGGCTATAGAAGAATGAGTAACGAAATACCTGCCAAAATCAGCATTGTAGGAAAGAAACACGTCCATATTAAATGTATGAGACTGGAGCTTTACTTTTCAAAAATCTTTAACTTTAAGAAAATCACATTTTAATGGAAATTTGCTACAAACGGATTGTTAAATTCTGGATGATTGCAATGAGTGCAAGAGATTTTATTTTTTTATTTCTAAATCTGATTGTCTAAAGCCTCATTCACACGGAGGCCACCCTAGATCGTGAATAAGCTGCTTGTTCTGACACTTTTTAAATCATGACCTTTTGCTAGAAATTTACTTATAAGCCCCAAACATTAACATTTTTTTATCAGAGACCTTAGGGAATAAAATGGCAATCGTTGCAATTTTTTATGTCATGCGGTATTTGCGCAGCAGTTTTGGAAACACAATTTTTTGGGAAAAAAATACACTTTAATTAATAAAAAAAAACAGCAAAGTTAGCACCATTTTTTGGGGATAATGTGAAAGATGAAGTTACGCCCAGTAAATAGATACCTAACATGTCAAGCTTTAAAACTGCAAACGCTCGTGGAATGGCGACAAACTTCAGTACTTAAAAATCTCCATAGGCGAAGCTTTAAACGCATTTACAGGTTTATAGTTACAGAGGAGGTCTAGCTCTAGAATTGTTTCTTTCACTCTAAGGCCGCGTACACACGATGCTTTAAAATTTGTCGGCTGGAAAAATCTGTCTGTCTGCCCGTACACACGATCGAATCTGTCTGCTGAAACGATCTGTCAGATCGTTTCCAGCAGATAGATTTGATCGTGTGTATGTGGCCTAACATTCGCAGCAATAAGTCACATATGTGGTGCTAATACTGTTTACATACAGGTGCGCAAATTATGTATGCTGCGATGGGGACGCTTTTAAAAAAAATCTTAGTTTTTTTTTTTTTTTTACACTGTCTCTTTGATTTTTTTATTTATGTTTTAATCACTTTTATTCCTATCACATGGAATGTAAACATCCCTTGTAATATAAAAAAAAGGATGACAGGTCCTCTTTATGGAAAGATCTGGAGTCAAAAAGCAAAAGCAAAAAATAAATATTTTGCTCTTAAAAAAAAGTCTTTACTTCCAGCTTGGACTGAAAGTGACTACATGGCGCTGTTCTGTCCTCCAAGGCCATAGAGGCAATCAAAGCAGATGTATTCTTTGATTACCTGTGTGACCAGCTTGTGGCACCATCGGACTGTTTCTTGGGCAAAGCCTTTAAGTGTCCCCTCCTGACACTTCTGAAAGTGTTCTAGCAGCTCATGAGCCGCTTGGAACGCTTTCATGATAAAGCCAGCTGTGAAAAACAATACCGGGGTTTTGGTTGATATCTTCAATCCGCAACATATATATTTGTATTGTGGCCGGCTAGTGGTTAAGCCAGCAGGCAGCCCATGTACTGTAGGTGTATAATGGGTACAGCATCTGCACGAATGACAGGCATGCAGCTGAGCGCAGACAGTGTGCACAGGTGCACAACACCTGTTTGGAGCAGAGGGACGCTGTTGATGCATCCTTGGTGGGCCTGCTGATAGGGTTTTTTCCCCTTGTGAGCCTTAATTAGTTTTGGGCTACATTGATTGGAATTGTATGTCCCTTCCTTACCTGGATGTTTGATGCTGGGAATACATTCATTGTTTTATATATCTAGGTGATATGCTACAACCCCTCTTTTGGGCATTTCTCTGGATATTGACTTTTTTTTCTGGTGCTCACCCTGCGATCTACATTGTTGGATGTGATGCTCCCCCTTTTCTGATTATATTACTTGAACAACAGGATTCTATTAAATTTGTTTATCACACACATGATGGCTAACATATGCCTCACAGCTCCTGAAGAAGCAATATAGCGAAACATGTTGAGCAAACATTTATATAGCCTCATATGCATAATATTGTTTTCTATTGTGGTATGACAATTTTATATGTTTTTTTCTGCCCTTTAGAGTTTACATTGTATACTCTTTTTAATATTTAGTATGAATAAAATATTACATTTTATTTAATAATTTTTTTATATATATTTGTGGCACCATTAACCACTTGACCACTGGGCACTTAAACCCCCTTCCTAACCAGACCAATTTTCAGCTTTCGGTGCTCTCACAATTTGAATGACAATTACTCAGTCATACAACATTGTACCCATTTGAATTTTTTGTCCTTTTTTTCACACAAATAGAGCTTTCTTTTGGTGGTATTTGATCACATCTGGGTTTTTTATTTTTTGCGCTATAAAAGAAAAACGACTGAAAATTCTGTAAAAAAAAAAACTTGTTTCTGTCATATTAGCAGGTTATTTCTCACACACAGTATATGCATACCACAAATTACACCCCAAAACACATTCTGCTATTCCTCCCGAGTATGGCGATACCCCATGTGTGAGACTTTTACACAGCGTGGCTACACACAGAGGCCCAACATGCAGGGAACGCCATCAGGCGTTCTGGAACACCCAGACCAATTCTGACATTTCTCTGCTACATGGAAAAATCATCATTTATTCGCTAGAAAATTACATAGAACCCCAAAACATTATATATGCTTTTTTAGCAAAGACCCTAGAGAATACAATGGCGGCCGTTACAACTTTTTATCTTGCACGGTATTTTCGCAGAAATTTATTGAACACATGTTTTTTTTTAAAAACTGTTTTGTGCTTAAAACAAAACAAAACAGTAAAGTTAGCCCAATTTTTTTTCATAATGTGAAAGATGAAGTTACGCCGAGTAAATAGATACCCAACATGTCACACTTCAAAATTGCGCACACTCGTGGAATGGCGCCAAACTTCGCTACTTAAAAATCCCCATAGACGGTATTGCAGAGTATTGGGGTATTGCAAAGTATCATGCAGGGTATTGGGGTATTGCCGAGTATTGGGGTATTGCCGAGTATTGGGGTATTGCCGAGTACTGGGGTATTGCCGAGTACTGGGGTATTGCCGGGTACTGGGGTATTGCCGGGTAGTGGGGTATTGTTGGGTACTGGGGTATTGTTGGGTACTGGGGTATTGCTGGGTACTGGGGTATTGTTGGGTACTGGGGTATTGCTGGGTACTGGGGTATTGTTGGGTACTGGGGTATTGCTGGGTACTGGGGGATTGCTGGGTACTGGGGGATTGCTGGGTACTGGGGATTGCAGAGCTGGGATGGATTGAGGGACGGCTGGATCTGTGACTGCATTTGTCACAGATCCAGCCACAGCACTGCTGCTGACACCCCGCTCCCCCCCCTCTCCTCGCACACTGTACCGAACGGTACAGAGAGGAGACGCAGGAGAGGGAGGAACCGGCAATTTACCGTGATCCATGATGCGCCGTGTCTTCTAGACCCGGCGAGCACGGACACTTTCGCAAGCGCGTACCAGGGGACGCGCAATCGCGGAAGTGAAGGATGACGTCCCAGGGACGTCGTCCCAAGATAACTCCACCGCGCCATAGCAGTAAAATGCCTATGGCGCGGTGGGAAAGTGGTTAAAATCCCCTTCTTCGGCCCTTTTTCACAAGTTAGAAATACTACTAAACTGCAGAAATGTTTTGTTCGGATGCTGAAAGGTTAAGTCTACATTTTAGGACATATTTACTGTAATGTTGAATTGCATAAACCACTCCAAAAACCCAACCCCCCCCCTTTCCCAGAATGATGGGGTCTTTCTTCATTTGGCTCCACCTGCACAGCTGTATACAGACCCTAGGCCAAGGAAAAAAAATGAGGCTACAGTTGCATCTCAGCATAGCTTCTGTTTTTTTTCCGGCGTTTTTCGCACATTTTAATGCGCAATTTGGGGTATTTTTATGCATGTTTTTATCACAGCTTTAGCTTTAGTGTTTTTTTCTATTAACCAATAGAGAAAAATATTATCTGTTGCATTATTTGTTGTTAGGTATTTTCAGCTTTTTTTTAGCTTTTCCATCAGCTTTTATTTTAATTTTTTTTCATTTATTATTATTATTTTTCACTTATTACTATTATTTTTTTGTTAGGGTAAGTGGTTAAAGTTAATAGCTTATATGCTTCCTCCTCCCCCTCCGGTGCCACATTTGGCACCTTTTAGGAGGGAACGGGGGGACCTGTTTTTGACTTCCACGCAGCCTGAACTCCCGGAAGTTCGCCCCCCTCTGCATCTTTCTCTGCTGCCGGGCCAATTAGAAACAGGCACAATAGGGAACCAGGAGTGAAGCAGAAAGTCTTTACTGCCTGGTTCTCTTACTAGGAATGGCAGCGGCAGCACCCAGGAGTCGATCTAAAGATCGGCTGGGGTGCCTAAATCGTGGGCTTCCTGGACAGGTAAGTGCCCTAAAATTAAAAGTCAGCAACTACAGTATTTGTAGCTGCTGACTTTTTTTTTCACCCAGGCTGGACCGCCTCTTTAAGGTTAGGTTAAGGTTAGGATTTTGGGGTTAATATTTTATTTATTTATTTAATTGTTTTTGTTAGGGTTAGTGTGTTACTACAACTACTTTTACTACTACTACTACTACTAATAATAATAATAATAAATTAATAAATACATACATGAAAAATAAATACACAAATAAATAAAAATATTCATAAATAATAAATAAATACAATAAATGAATACTATGAAATAATAAATATATAAATAAATAATCAACCCCTAACTTTAACTCTTAAAAAAATAAACACCTTAACCCTAACACAAAATAAATACATAAATTATTATTATTATTTGTATTTTTATTAATATTAATAATAATAACAGGAATAATAATACTATATTATTATTAAGAAATGTTTTGGGGGGGGTTTTATTTATTATTATTGTAGTATTATTATTATTATTATCATTATTATTTAATATATTTTTTTAAGGTTAAGGGGTTAATTATCATTTATTTATTATTACATATTATTAATTTATTTTATTAATTTATTTATGATGATGTTTTGTTAGTTTTTATTTTTTATTTATTGTATTACATTTATTCACTCATATATTATTACTATTTAAAAAAAAAAAAACATTTTAGCATTTGAGCAGAAAATTCCACAAAAACTTGCAACAAAACGCACGACAGCGAACAAAAACACACAACTCTGCCCAATTTGAGCTACTAATAAAGCTTCAGAACTTTTTTGACCTTCAGGCGTTTGGCTTCAGGAGTGGAGTGGAGAACCAACTCCATAGGGGGTAATTGTTTTTTTCTCCTCCAGCAGATTTTGGAGCTTTGAGTTTCAAGCTACAAGATGCTGGGTGTGAATGGGGCCTGAAAGAGCTTATGAATTTCACCCACGTTGCACTGACGATGGATGCAATGCTCTTCAGACTGCAATGTAAAAAGTTTGTAAATGCACATTGATTATTGTATCAGTTTTGCCGCAGTTACTCATTTTTGCAAAAGGTGGTCTAATGCTGCGTACACACGTTCGGTCAATCCGATGACATCGGTCTGATGGACCGTTTTCATCAGACCAATCCGATCACGTGTGGGCCCCATCGGTTATTTATCCATCGGTTAAAACATTTTAAACTTGTTTTAAAATTAACCGATGGATACCTAACCGATAGAAAAAAAAACGATCGATGTAGGCACGTCTATCGGTTAAAAATCCACGCATGCTCAGAATCAAGTCGACGCATGCTTGGAAGCATTGAACTTCATTTTTTTCAGCACGTCGTTGTGTTTTTTTACGTCACCGCGTTCTGACACAATCGTTTTTTTAACCAATGGTGTGTAGGCACGACTGACCATCAGTCAGCTTCATCGGTTAACTGATGGAAAAATTCATCAGACCGTTCTCATCGGATTGACCAATCGTGTGTACAGGGCATAAGCCTTGACCATAATTTGTATTTGCCACCTGGTGATGTCACAGATGTGCTGATGCTAAGATGGCACTGGGAAAGCCAGTAATGTGCACAGAAAACAAGCAGCTGACCATGGGAGGGGATTGGGAAACACCAGTTCTATACAATAAGCATGAAAGTGTTAATGGTTTCTTAGGCAGTACTACCTGACGAGGCAAGGGTCACTGATGTGGAAGGAAAGCATCTGCTGTTTAGAGCTATTGTACAATGAAACATCGTGCTGCTTTATGCACAATAACCATAATTACCATGTGACTGTTTCAGTTTATCAGTTGCTATGTCTGACAACAAAGATAAATCTTTGCAAGAAGGGTAATTTAATTTTCTGTGAATGAGTCAAGAAAAAAAAAAAAGGTTTGCATGATTACATAGACAAAAATATCACAAACCTGTGTTTTTTAACTTCGATGTTGTGGACGCTTTTGTTTTCTTTTGGCGGGGGAGTGTTTAAATGGAACTAACTTCCTTTTGGAAGTTTAGTTCTGCTTTAAATGATGAATTGCTCTGTGGTGCCTGCAGCTACAGAAGCCAGAAAGGGTGGTTTGGGTCATCAGCGTCAAAGCGTTTCCGGTTGGCTAGGAGGCACAGAGATTGGTGCAGATTTCCTGCATTTGGGGCATTCATCATTGAACCCATATGGTCCTGTACATGAGTACTGCTTGCTACAGCATCCAGCCCCCAAATATTTCAACATTTCGTAGATCTTCTCAGGCTGCTGGAAGTGGAACTGGATGTTTAACATGTACCCAAAAATGCCAGTATTTGATGCTGACGGGCAAAGCCGTCTGTGTGCATAAGGCCCGATGGTCCCTTGTTAGTGTCTAGTAAAGAGTACCGTAAATATGGAGGCTGTTTTCTTAGTGAGGTAGCCAACAGAAGGTTCTGTTAGTATATACAGTATGTGATGGCACAGCACCACTGTCTGCCTATCTGGACTGTAGTCTTCTTTATGCAGAATATAAGGGGCACGGCCCTTGTGAATCCCTATCAGGAATGCCAATATGCAGTATGTTTTATGTATTCTGCATTGTAGCTTATTCCATTTAAATGGTTTTTTTTATGGTCAAAATGCAAAATCATACTTTAACCACTTAAGCCCCAGACCAATATGCTGCTAAATGCCCAGAGGAGTTTTTACAATTCGGCACTGCGTCGATTTAACAGACAATTGCGCGGTCGTGCAACATGGCTTCCAAACAAAATTTGCGTACTTTTCTTCCCACAAATAGAGCTTTCTTTTGATGGTATTTGATCGCCTCTGTGATTTTCATTTTTTGCACTATAAACAAAAATAGAGCTACATTTTTGAAAAAAAAACAATATTTTTTACTTTTTGTTATAAGAAAAATCGAATAAACTAAATTTTAGTCAAACATTTAGGCCAAAATGTATTCAGCCACATGTCTTTAATAAAAAAAAAATCGCAATAAAAAAAAAATTAGCTACCTAGCGGCAACAGTGACACTAATACAGCAATCAAAAAAATTATCGCTTAGTGACACTGGCAATAGGGGGTGAAAGGGTTAACTAGGGCGGTGATCAAGGGGTTAAAACTTTATTAGGGGGGGTACGGGGCTACCCTGAACCTAACACTAACTGCCTGTCACACTAACTGTCACACTGACACTAAATGAAGTGATCAGTAAATATATGATCACTGCTATTAGTGACACTGTGACAGGGGGGTGGGGGGGGGTGATCGGAAGGGGTTAAATGTGCCTTATGTGTGTGATGTCAGTGTAGTGTTGGTGCGACTTACTGTGTGAGTCTTCTATCCTCTCGGCGGATTGGAAATACCGCCAAGAGGAGAGCTCACATCACTTCCTCTGCCAGTGTTTACATTACACAGGCAGAGGAAGTGACACGCGGGGAGGACGCGCATTGGCTGGGAGCGGTCCGGAGGGGGCGGACAAAAACCAACTGCTGCCCCCTCATCCCGGATCGCTCGCACAGCCACGGGAACCGCCGCATGTACCGGGGGGTCCCGATCGGACCCCCGACCCACGTCTAGGCAGGGACGTACAGGTACGCCAATGTGCCTGTACGTGCCATTTTGCCGACGTATATGTACATGCGGCGGTCCTTAACCAGTTAAAAAATAAAAATAAACCCTTTATTATTTTTCAACACACAGGTGATGGCCATATATATTGGATTGTCAAAAATAACTATTCTTTGTGTTACTGTTACAATGCTGATAATATAATATATACTATATGATATAAAATGGAAGTATATGTTAAGAAAATAAGAGAAAAAAACTTGGAGGGGGGAATGACGTGCACTACCTGTGCGTGTGGGCAAAAACTGGGTGTGACCAGAAAGTGGGCGTGGTCAGCAAGTACACATCCTTTATACAATTCTACAAATGGACTTATAAGTGCAATGGTGAGACCTATAAAATAATATCCAGTGCAGAACAACCAATGTATTGTAATATAGTAGTGATTGGGTCACCCTCTCTGCAAAAGGTAAGTAATGTGCAGTGACATGTGATATGGGAACCTGCACAGCTGGTTTACGCATCCCATACAGTTGCAGAGTTTTGTCACAGAAATGCAGAAGCTATGCACCCATAAATCTATATAAGACTTAAAAGGAAATAATGAATTCATAATAGCCAAAATAGTTGCCAATACCAACAATAAAAAAACGTGATTATCTTGTAGAGACCTTTGTCCAGTGACTACTTGTTTCATTTGAGTCCCAACATTTAGTTCAAAATAGGTAGTTTGGAGCGCTACCCCATTCAGGAGCCGCTGAGTATAAGTGGGATCGGCGTGTTACCTGGCAGGTGTCTAGGGGTGATACTTGTGAGTTGAGGAAGAGAGCGAATGTCCAGTTTTAATTGGGTTTTCTTCAATGCTTTATTCCAAGTCCCAATACGGCCTTCGTCAACATGGTACAGGACAGGAAAGGTTGACGAGCAGAGAGAAAGAGCTTGAGTATCAGGCCTTGGATATGAAGAAGAAGGGAGCAGTCTGGCTCTCAACAATGATGAACTCAGTTCGTCGCCACTCCAGTCGGAATGGGTAAAGTGCCCCCGGATAGACCCCTGCCAGGCCTGGCTTGGGCCTCTGCCACAGGCCTAGTACTTGAGTGATCGTGAAATTGAAATGAGCGAGTCCTCCCAATAGATTTAGTTAGAGTCTCTGGATCCCCGATGGTTCATTCCAGCCCTATTGGATCACCTGCCCCTGGGTTCTCCTCAAGCCGATCCCCCACCGTACAGCTCCCAGCGTGGGATCCTTTCAGAAAAGGTTTGTGACCCAGCAGCTACTGGGATCCCTCTCTATGTCAGAGTGGAGCTCCGCATGGTGTGCAACTCAGGCCAGATAGGCCACGGCTGCAGGGTCCATGGATGCGCGCACCCTGAAGGTGGGTGCCGCACCTGGAACTCGGACCCCGCAGAAAGCAAAAACGGCCCCCAGGACAAGACGGCTGCCCCAGATATAACCTCCCTTAGCATGCCTTAGCGAGGGAACCAACCCCTCTGATTGGCTACTGAGGAAAGCGAGTCTGCCAGAACCCCTCTAGCGCCAGCTGACGCCCAGGGGTGGAAACACACCCCTGGAGTGCAGACCGAACCACAGGACAGTTCTGGGAATGACAGCAGCCTAAATTTGACAAATTGTGAATGGGAGCAACATAACTCTCCCATTCCCCACTAATTTTAGCGTAATGCCCCTACAGAAAGTAAGGGGGAGCTACATATCCCCCCCACTTAAATTGACACTGTCCCCAGTGTCTTAAAGCATTCGAATTCGAATGCTGGCCTGATACTGCAAATAGACAGAAAAGGAGGAAGAAAAAAAAAGAGAGAAGAAAGAAAATACTTATAAACTTTGCATAGAGACCCTAACATACTCGCGAGTCCCCCCACCCCCCCCCCTCTTGACTCCTCTCCACTCCCCCCTGTGCTCACCCCCACATCTTCCCTCTCTCACCCTCATTGAGACCCGGCTGGGATCTGATCTCCCTACTCCCCCCCCCCCCTATCCCCTTAGAGGGGTCCCTTTCTGACCTCTTTTCTATATCTCCACCTTGTACTTAATTTCTGTCTCTTATAAAAAGAAAAACTAGGGACGCCGGGCCCGCCCCGGTCCTCGCGGCCCGGGTCCCCGGACCGGGGCGGCGCGGACCTGGTCGGTACCGTTGGTGATGTGTGTGATCCAGAGGGCCTGGACGTTACGACAAACAACGATGTGTTAATCCTCCTACCACTGTGACACACGCCCACAGCTGTGTTCACTTTGGAGAGTTATTCTGTAACAGTAACCATGTATTAAATGAATAGTTACCCTGCGTGGTATCACACAGTGATGTTTTGTTGCCTTATTGTTGGTCTGCTGCGGGACCGGTTTCCTGATATAAATAAACAATTAAAAAAAAATAAAAAAATAAAAAATAAACTTTGCATTACAGCAATATATATATACATGACAGACAAACATACACAACCCCGCTATCTAACTGGCCATTCTCCGCAGTGTCGACAACAGGTGGGTCCAAAAAAGAAAACCTGTATAGAGGAAGAAAATAAATGAGAAGCATACAACTGTACAATATATATGATTTAAGGTATCAATACAATTGCCTAGATTATAAACAACCTCCAAGGTCAGGATTAAGGCTGTATGCTCAGGTCTGAACGCAAAGTCTCCCTTCCTCCCAAAGAGTCCTGAAATACAAGTGCTGAGAAGAAACACTCTATGCAAGAAATATTTAAGCACAAATCCTGACATTGTTATCTTGCAAAGTAATGGTGCAGAACACTGCCCCTAGTGGTCAGTGCGCTGGTACTGCAGCAGTTCATAGTTTTCAAATGCAAAGGAAGTGGCAGCAAAGTGGAAGTGAAAAGGGGGAGAAGAAAAAAAAAATGTTATTTTTCCAACTGAAGATTCCGATGCTGCAAAGAAGAGGTTGGCAAAGTCCCCACCCTAACTGACTGAATCTACCCTTCCCAAGAGTTATTCACAAAAGGGGCCCCAGATGTGGGTCTGGAAGAGCAGGAAACTTTAGCTTCAGGTGAGGGAAAACATTTTTGTCCAATCTTCGGGAAGGCGAACGCACTCCACAACAGGCACCTAACCTGCCCATAGAATGGCGGGTCGGGAAGGGCGACAACTTCGCCTGTATCACAAATGGATGCCACTGAGCAAACCAAGTCCTTCTGTCCGGGGCATCTTAGCACGACACGGTCCCGATATATATATCGGCCCCAACTCCAATCCCTAAGGCAGTTTACCAAATAGTCTCCCATTCGAGGGAGAGCAGATTCTGTCTCACGGTCTGAAACCCGAACGTTCAGATGGTCCCAGGCCGCATCCCAATGCCATACCTCTCTATTCCGGTCAATGTCTTGAGAGAGATATGGGGGTACATAGGGGTACTCCCAGCCATAGTCAACAGCCACCCTGCACATAACAATGTACTGTAGTCCAGACAAATTTGGCAACATGCTAGGGCTTCCACATCCAGGCTAAACGGGGGTAATCCGGTGCCCTCTTCAACACAGGCATGGTAACAGGTATCGAGGTCATCACGTGCCGACCAAACTCCCCAACTCCCCAGAGTAGTTGCAGAGTTTTTGGGTCTAAAGGCCCCGGCTTGTTTACAGCATTCTGGCCGGAACCATGGCCCACACGTGTCTTAGTGCACATCTCACGCAGGGGAGGGTAACTCCTCCCAGTTAGGAACTTGTGTGGACACGTTGCAGGCATGTGGTAGGCCGCATGTATGCCCAGGCTTAGCGATGCGAGGTTAACTCCCTCGTGGCCGGACAGTTCAAGTACACAACACCGAACACTTTTCGCTCTTTAATAAATTGCTACTCACTTTTCTTTGTTGGCAACGGTAACAGCCGAATCCCGGACGAGCCCCCACGTGTAGCGCTACCCCATTCAGGAGCCGCTGAGTATAAGTGGGATCGGCGTGTTGTGTTACCTGGCAGGTGTCTAGGGGTGATACAGGCCCAACATGGTCTTCATCAACATGGTACAGGACAGGAAAGGTTTATGAGCAGAGAGAGAGAGAGAGAGCTTGAGTATCAGGCCTTGGATATGAAGTAGGGAGCAGTCTTGCTCTCAGCAATGATGAACTCAGTTTGTCGCCACTCCAGTCGGAATGGGTAAAGTGCCCCGGACAGACCCCTGACACAGGCCTGGCAGCCGGAACGTCATTTGCAAATGTTGGGAGGACCAGGCCTCTGCCACAGGCCTGGCTCGGGCCTCTGCCACAGGCCTAGTACTTGAGTGAGCGTGAAATTGAAATGAGCGAGTCCTCCCAATAGATTTAGGTAGAGTCACTGGATCCCCGTGGGTTGTTCAAGCCCTATTGGATTACTTGCCTCCGGGGTTCTCCTCAAGCCGATCCCCCACCGTACAGCTCCCAGCCTGTGATCCTTTCAGAAAAGATTTGGGAGACAGCAGCTACTGGGATCCCTCTCTATGTCAGAGTGGAGCTCCGCATGGTGCGCAACTCCGGCCAGGTAGGCCACGGCTGCGGGGTCCATGGATGCGCGCACCCCGAAGGTGGGTGCCGCACCTGAAACTCGGACCCCACAGAAAGCAAAAACCCCAAAGAAAGCAAGGCAGCTGCCCCAGATATAGCCTCCCTCAGCATGCCTTAGCGAGGGAACCAACCCCTCTGATTGGCTTCTGAGGAAAGCGAGTCCGCCAGAACCCCTCTAGCGCCAGCTGCTGCCCAGGGGTGGAAACACACCCCTGGAGTGCAGACCGACCCACAGGACAGTTCTGGGAATGACAGCAGCCTAAATTTGACAAATTGTGAATGGGAGCCACATAACCCATTCCCCACTAACTTTAGCGTAACGCCCCTACAGAAAGTAAAGGGGCACTACAAGTTTTATGTAATTATTGGTAAGCTTATCTTGAATAACTGTATTGCTTGTAGTAATGCTTAAAGATAATTAGGGACAATTTAAAGCACACTGTAATGACAATGTACATAACAACCGTTTCTCAAAGCTGTTTCTATGAACTGACCTATTTGCAGTTTTTGGAGTCATTGGGGTTGATTTACTAAAGGTAAATTGACTGTGTACTTTACAAAGTGCAGTTCTCCAGATCATAGTAAATGAGCAGAAGCTCTGCTGACTTCAATTATACCATTCAGTGTAATGAAAAAAAATATTTTTTTTTTTTTAATTCCTTGCATGTAATTGGGTATTCTTTACAAAGCAAAGACATATCGTTTGGTGTCGTTTGGTGTTGAGGCCAAAAAATAAAATTTTACTCTCATCTGACCATCTTAAACGCACCTTGAAGATTCTGAGGCCACATAGAAAAAGGTGTTATGGTCAGATGAGACAAAAATGTTATAATTTGACCTCAACACCAAACGATATGTCTGGTGGAATTCCAATACAGCTCACCATCCAAATAACACCATTCGTACAGTTAAGCATGGAGGTAGTAATGGATGGGGAAAATTATTGTCAAATTATTGAGGAAAATCTGCTGCCGTCTGCCAAAAAGTTGTCAATGGGAGGAAGGTTTACTTTCCAACATGACACTGACCCAAAGCACACAGCAAAAATGATCACACAGTAGTTAAAGGAGAAAAAGGTGAATGTCCTTGCATGGCCTAGTCAGAGCCCAGACTTAAACCCCATTGAAAATCTGTGGAATGACTGCAGTCCACAAATTGTCACCATCAAACTTAACTGTACTTGAGCAGTTCTGCAAAGAAGAGAAGGCAAATATTGCAAAGTCTAGATGTGCAAAGTTAGTAGAGACATATCCTATGAGACTGAAGCCTCGTACACACGTTCGGACTTCCTGTTACCGACCCAGCTTGCCTCTGGACTATTCTGGTTTGACCCTGGCTTGCTCTAAGGACTTTGCCTCTACCGAATAACCATGTATAACCCTGGCTTGCTCTAAGGACTGTGCCTCTCCTAAATAACCATTATGACCCTGGCTTGCTCTAAGGACTGTGCCTCGCCTGAATAACCATGTGCGACCCTGGCTTACTCTAAGGACTGTGCCTCTCCTGAATAACCATGTATGAGCCTGGCTTGCTCTAAGGACTGTACCTCTCCTGAATAACCATGTATGAGCCTGGCTTGCTCCTCTGACTAATCTCCTGTCTGTTCCACCTGATTCATGTGTAGCACCAGATTTTGCACACTCCAGTTTTTGTAAATCAACCCCTTGATCCTAGTGGATTTCTTTTTTGTAGTGCTTTATAGAATATTGATGTTTTATGTATATATACAGTACATTTGCATGTGTTTTATTTTTAATATAAATGTTACATTCAGCATGATGGCATCATCGTGCTTGTGTCTCCTCCCCTACGTATTTTGTCATTTACTGTACCTCCTGTTTTAAATGTATTAAAAGGTTTGAAACAAATGGCAGGAGCAATTAGCGGGCACCATAAAAGTTCACCATCCTAGAGGAAACTAGCTTATGTCATGAAAATTAGTAAGCGTAAACATTTATGGCGTATTCACACGGGTGTGCCAATCCGTTTTTACCCGTACGGAATGCACAGCTGTTTTCTGCATCCAAAGGCTGGCAGTCCCGTTTGCTTCTATTGGGATGCAGCAGCTACACAAAAGCTGGTCAGCATTAGACAGATGTGCTGGTGCCAGTGCATGTCTTCAAACACATTGGCTGTGTTTGGGGACATGTAGGCCTCGTTCACACATGGATCCGTTCAGGTCCGTCTGTCAGTTTTTCAGGCGGACCTGAACGGGCGCTCAATGCACCCCTATGGAGCGTCGGATGTCAGCGGAGACATGTCCGCTGACATCCGACCTGATCCGATCCGCTAAAAACAAACGTATGGGGCTCACGTCCCCATCCGTCCATGCGGATCGGATCGGGAAAGATCTGATGAAAACGGACATGCTGTCCGTTTTCATCAGATCGCTCCATAGAGGACAGCGGGACTCGACAAGCTCCTCCCCGCTCAGTGAGCAGAGGGGAGCTTGTCATCCGTCGGCTCAGCGGAGATCTGCGGACTGATCTCCCGCTGAGCTGGTAGACACAGGCGGACTCCGTCGGAACGGACTGCGACGGAGTCGGCTATGTGTGAATGAAGCCGTACCCACACAAACCTTTCCCTACTCTACTAAAGAAAAACATTTTTATTTCTGTCTGTGCTGCTGTTAGGGAGTTACCCTTACTTTTGCAGTCCTAGAGAACAATACTGTTAGAAGATCAAAAAGATTGTATGGTGCGCCTTACACTTAATGATAATTTTGATGAAATTGATGGGTTTCAAAAGTTCGATCATATTGTCCACTTCTGTGAAGAAGTGTCCTAAATAGCAGTGTCAACCTGACAAGACCCTTCCCAACTCTATCCTAAAATAAGAAAGTTTTGTCTGAACACAATGTATTGATGAAGGGGGCTAACTATATGTAGTTAGTTTCTATGACAACAAACTAATCTAGCTGGGCAAGTGCATTTGATTGTTTTTTTTTTTACTTGATAATTCTTTTTTACTTTATACCTATTTGTATACAGTATATACAGTTGGATGTCATTTTTTTTCAATGCTTACAGTGTTTATTTATCAGGTAGAATATATCTGGTGTATAAGATTAACCTAATATTTGCTAATTACCTCACTCTTGTTTCTATAATGAAAAACATGTTTTGTTACTTGTGTCCCATGACACTGGGTATATCCTACCCTTGACTACTGTACTTCTTCAAAGGACCTATGGCCTGCTATCATCTGTCTATGTACAGTACCCCTCCTACTTACATTATCACATGTCGTAGAATGAATTATACACCAAGGAGCTATTTGTTTTCTGTTATCTAAATCACTGAAACTGTTCCTGGCTGCTACCGTCTATGTCTGCCTTATGTGACCTCCTCCTTCATTCGTCAGTAGCAATTCCCATCAGGATACTGATTTGTTTACTGTTCTATAAAATATCATAACTACATCAAAAGTTTTGTTTTTCTGCTACCTAGCAGCTATCTTTTATTTTTGGAAGCACGTGAGGCATTTCTGTAGGCAGTCATAAACTATGACGTGCATGATTCAAGCTGTTTGGGTTTTGGATACTTAGGAAGAATGATAACCTAAAACTGATTACTGCAGGGAATGGTACCTTTATCACATGTCAAGATGCTAAAAGAAAGGAAGATATATGTGTAATGCCCACTACCCTTTGGTATGTGTTAAATAGTTTTTTTTTTTGTGCAGGATAAATCTAGTCAGGCCTGTGCATTAAGCTAGGCCTAGTTGTTTTGATCTGGGACTGGGAGTGTCAGAGTAGCAGTAGGTGTGGCAACCTGTGCTCAGGCTCTGGAACTCCTCCTTGCTTTCAGAAAGTATGTTCTGGAAGGGGGTGGAGCTGGAAACTCTGAGTGACAGGCAGCTTGTGTGGCAGCTCTGACCAATCCCCAACTAGGGTTGGCAGGGGGCGGGCCTGCTATATAAGCTGAGGTAACATGCCACTGGGAGGAGTCTTCAGAGGATTTTTGAGAGGAAGGAGGATGTGAGCAGGAGTGTTGCTGTGAGGAGGCCTCAGCCTGAGGGCCTGGGGCCTACCAGGTGCTGAGGAGAAAGTCCTGATGGAGGACCACTTTTCCTTACCACCGCAGAGGAGGAATTTAATACTAAGAGAAAGGAGCCTGGGACGGTTACTGCTGGACTGTGCGGTTGAACCATGTCTCTTCCATGGACCTGGGACAATGGAACAGGTTAGTGGGTACATCACAGCAAGTAATGGGACCGGAGGAGTCTATTCAAGGAGCTTGGGAATATATGTTGTTGCCCCTAGTTACTGAAAGCCACAACATCTTAGATGGGATGTTGCACGATCAGTCCTATACAACAGGATGTTACAAGGAGAGACTCTAACCTTATCTAATCTCAATATAGAAGGCTGTGGTCAGGTAACTGGACTGTTTGGGCCTAGTAGTCTGTCAGTTACCATTTGCAGTAGAGGGACTGTGGTGTCTGAGGGGGGGGGGGGGGGGTGTGAGGATATGCTCCGGATGCAGGGCCAGCATTTGGATAACTGCAATCACCACAGAAAGTCATTCAGAGTGACTTTTCATGACAAAACACAGTAAAGGACGCCGCAAAAATGCAGGAAAACGCTACGCTCAGGTGTGAATGCAGCCTAAGGCCGTGTACACACGATCGGTTTAAACCGATGAGAATGGACTTGAGTCCAGTTTCATCGTTTCAAACCGACCGTGTGTACGGCCCATCGGTCCGCCGTCCGTCGGACCAAAGTTTTAAAACTTGCTTTAAAATCTGACCGATGGACACCTGACCATCGGTCCAAACCAATGGTTAGTACGCAAAAGCATCGGTCCAAAAACCCTCGCATGCTCAGAATCAGCACGTTGTTGTGTTCTACGTCACCGCGTTCTGATCCGATCGGATTTTGGACTGATGGTGTGTAGGTACATCAGACCATCAGGCCACTTCAGCGGTGAACCGATGAAAACGGTCCGTCGGACCATTCTCATCGGCTTGAACCGATCGTGTGTACGCGGCCTTAGAGTTAGGGTGCCTGTGCGTGTTATACACTGATAAATATGGTACGTTTTAAATTCAAACTGTAGCACTGACTTAAGTAATTTTTTCTTATTAAACTTTAAGAAAAACGTAGAAAGTTAGTTTAACGAGAGACAGGCTATCCCTTCATTTACCTTAGACTTCCTTCTTTGGGTACCCCCCAAGGATCGCCCTCTATACTTTCCCCTATCTTATCACAATCCCTTTTTCTTTGGGCCAGATTACGTTCTAATACAGCATTGATTTCAGATTGTCTCCCCCTTGCTCACATTTTCAACAATCCAGATTTTATCCCAGGCCGGGATATTCGTTCATTCAAGTGGTGGTTGGATAAGGGGTTGTACAGGATTGGTCACTTTTTCCTGGCATCTGGCCCTATAACTCAAAAGTATTGTGAGCAGCAGCTTGATCTCCCAGGGTCGGAATTTTAGGTTTTATCAGATACAGCACTTCCTTCACAAGCTCTGGAAGGTGCAACCGATCCCCCCGCGCTTCACAGCTTATGAGCTGTGGTGCGGAGGTGCGATTGAACAGAGGGGTGGAATCTCTGTCATATACCAGGCACTTGCCCATCGAGACAGTAAAACTTCTCAGCCTAGGAGGATGATTTCCTAATTAAATGGGATTTGGAGTCCTGGTCAACTGCTTTTGCGAAAGCTTATAAGGGGATCCTAAATGTCTCCTTGATTGAGGCTAATCTAAAAGTGATGACTAGATGGTACCTCACCCCTGTTAAGTTATCGCTTATGTTTCCTTCAGCCGATCCTCTCTGCTTTAGGGGTTGTAGTTCAGCAGGTTCTATGGCTCACACCTGGTGGGAATGCCTCAGAATTAGGACTTATTGGAAGAGAGTGTTCAATTTAATTTACATGTCCCTAGAACCCCTGAAGTTGCTCTCCTTAATGCCCACATCCCTAAGATTCCTAAATTTACGCAATCTTTAATCCATTTTATTTTGCTAGGTGCAAAAACTACCCTGGCTAAGGAGTGGAAGCAGCCTAGAGTGTCTTTCCCGGTCGTTAAGCGCAAGATTTCTTGAATTATGTCCCAAGAAAAATTGGCTAGCATTATGCTTGATACACAGGAACGGTTTGAATTCGTCTGGGAACCCTGGGCCCGTTATATAGGCGTTTCCTTTTTGCCGGGTATTTCCTCTTAAAAATCACATCGAGTCTTGATTGGTTTTCTTTTCTTCCTCCTTCCTTTTTTTTTTTTTCCTTTCTTTTCTTTCTTTTACCTCTTTTTCCCTTTTCTTTTCTTTCTTTTGCCTTTTCTTTTTCTTGACTCCCTTTTAGTCTGGTGTAAGGTTCATTTTTATAGTTTCAAGGGATGGGTCCTTGTTCTAAGTATGGTATTGAACCGAGAATGTGGTTCTTCTGCCTAGTTTTTCTTTTTCCTCGGACTAAAATGTTATTGTATGTTGATATTCAATTTGCATTTGTTTCTTCATGGGGCCCTGGTGGTTAACTCTGGCACAGTTAGATCCCAGTAGGGGTGCCGGGGTTTCCCTTTGGGGTCCCTGTTTCGGGTTTTGTGATTATCCATAGATTCACATTCTTGATATTTTTCCATGTTGCTTTTTATTTTTCATATTTTATTTCTTTCTGTGGTCCCAACTATAATACTATACCTGTACATCAACCTTTTGTTGTCGACAATTGGATTTTTGTATTCTCTATATGTGCCTTTCTGTGTCTGTATGTCAATTTTGGAAATTAATAAATACTTTGAAAGTAGAAAGTTAGTTTAACTTTAATTATAAAACTTATCTAGTATATTGACTGTCAGTCACTTTATAGTAGGCAAGAAGGCATCACTTTAGCCAGTCACACAGACATACAAGATTGTTTACATTTTCTGGAAGCAGACATGATCGCATTATATTAACAATATACCCTGAAGAACTGAACAGTCTTTTGCACGGAACAGATGTTGCCGATACACAAAGAATTGTCTGCACAAAACTGCTTAGGACAGGAAAACAATGGTTATTTTTCCCCACGATCCCCTAATGGAGCCTGATGCATTCTCCTGCTCCACAAATGCAAAGGTACCTCAATCCAATGGGTGCAGTTTGCTCGCATCCAGCAGGGTAAGTCTCACTGTCCAGGCTGTCCGGTGAAGTCAAGAATTTTGATCGACCAAAAAAAAATAACATTAATCAAGGAATTTAATTTAATTTAATTTCCCCAGCCCTATTATATTGTAACTGCAATATCTGTATATCATTTCCACTCCTCCAGACATTCCCATAGCTGTCTGTACCCCATCCTGTCCTATTGCTAGGATGCTGTAACTGTTGGGCGCTCTCCCCTAGCATTGTTGGAGTAAGCACACTTCCTCATTCAAACATGCTTGCAAATTGCAGCATTGTTGAGTTTAGTGACCCTCGATACCATTGAACCTAGACGAATAACAACATCTAATGGCAGAAAGAAGAGCAGCGCTGGAAAGGAGGTGAAGCACAAGTTCTAATTGACACTTTTCCAATTTGTAGCAAATTTGCGTGGCAAGTCTATAGCAAGAGCAAAGTTGTAGTGTTGAGTCTACAGCAAGAGCTCTGCAAGTCTACAGCATGAATATTCAGCTACAGTGACCCCTGTGGTGTGATGTCTATTGCACAGCATAACTAAACCAGAACTTGTAGCAGACTTGCAAAATGTTTGCAAAGAAAGTTGGTCTGTGCAATGTGGACTGTGCAATTGTGCAATAAACCTGTGAAGCCTGGCAAGTCTAGCGATAGTTTAGCAAGTCATTTTCAAACTTGCAGCACAATGGCTTGCTATCTGGGATAGGATACACACCCTGCCACGCTGAATAAAATTATACAAAAAAAAAAGTTAAACCCACAAGTGATTTTTTTACCACTACTATTCCTTTATATTGGTTGTTGAAATTTACAAATGCAGCAATTTAGAAATTGGACGAAAGGTTTAGCACTGGAAAACACCATTTGAAAGCTAACTAGTGCATTTTATATACAACTATATAGATCAGACCAAAATGAGGGACAAATGAGGAGGAAAGAGGCACGGAGAGAGTTTGTTCCAAACCAGGGACTTTCCCTCAAAATCATAGACAGTTGGGAGCTATACATCTACTTTCTTCATGTGTTGATGTTTTCAGCAGTCTTAGGTAAAAGTCACAGAATTTTGTGAAACTAAATGATAGCCCTAAAAATTATTATTAATATTATTATTATTATTATTATTATAATACAGATTTAATATAGCAACAGTTTGCACAGCGCTTTACAACAACATGAGGGCAGACAGTACATTTACAATACAACTCAATACAGGAGGAATCAGAGGGTCCTGTTCGTTAGAACATAGAATGTGGCATAGCTTCTACCCTTCAGTGAAATTGGCTGCAATCAATATACTTTAATTACAGTATGTTTATTTGATCTGGCTGATAAAATTGAAATAACTAAAGCTTTCTGTCAGGGTGAAAGTGAAATGCATGTTAAACGATGGTAATCTTGCGCTATTATCCGCCCTGTACTTGTGTCGTGCACTAAAGGAACAGTAGGCTTCCAACTGTCTTTTGTGTGGATATCAGATTCTGGCCTTTTAAGGAAATTGCAGTTGAATTGGTGACCAAAAAACTTTCTATTATCATAGGATAAAAATAGATCTGTGTTTGACTGCTACCAAATCATTTTAATCACTTACAGTACTACTTGGACACGTTCTTTCAATTAAGCATACGGTACATGTGTGTTGAATTTTCAAAGTGCATACTTGCCATTTACAAACATATTTTGTCTCAATGACAATTCTCTTATTATAAACTACAGCGGGATTGTTTTTCAAAATGTTTCTTTATGTTTGCCTCATTTAAAGAAATAAATAAAAAAATTAGAAACGAAAACGCTTGGCACCGTTTATATTAGGTATCAATGGTCTTTTTTGTTGTACATTTAGATATAATAATTGTTACATACGAACTTTTGATAATCCATGTCATACAGAGTGGTGTTCTCAAAACCATCTAAAGCCAAAAAGTTAATTGGACAAATTAAATTACACGGTGGAGCATTGTGCTGTGCTAATTTTAGTTTTCATTGTGGTGTCAGTCGGTTACTATGGGCAAAGTTATATTGTGGTGGTTGAATTGTAAACATAGCATTGAAGTTTGGTAAACCATGATTTCTGTGTGCAATTTTGTTCTGCTTTAAAGCGGTATTAAAAACCCCAAAACAAAAATGTAGTATGTTGCAGCTTACCAATCATTAGATTTTTGGCTTTTTTCCATTTGGTCTTAGCCAGGCTTCTGAGGAGACCCGAATTACCTACATGTAAAGCAATAAAGTTAATGATCAATTCACAAAGGTTTTTCTCCAGGTACTCAGATCCCATAGCAGAATGGCTGCATTGGATCAAAGACACTCCACCTTCATCAGAACTTTAGTTAAAGCAGTAGTAAACTGCTGAAAACAGCCCCCCCCCCCAAAAAAAAAAGCCTGCAAGTCAATAGCATAATGTGCTAATATGCATTGCATACTAGCACATTATTAAATACTTACCTTAAAGCAGAGGTCCACACAATAAGTGAACCTCCGCTTTTCAGAACCCTCCCCCCTCCAGTGTCACATTTGACACCTTTCAGGGGGGAGGGGGTGCAGATACCTGTATAAGATCTCCACCCCCCTGCCGACATCGCGGGCGCTGGACAGGTAAGTGTCCATTTATTAAAAGTCAGCAGCTGCAGTAGCTGCTGGCATTTAAAAAAAATCGAGTGGACCTCCGCTTTAAAATGAAGCTCCAGCAGCTCGCCCGGTCGCCGCCAAATAGGCAGACATGTTTCCCCTGCGTTTCTTCCAGGTTTCGCGGGCTCTGGCGCTGTAAGTGGCTGGAGCCACGACGACATCAGGCTCGAGCAGCATGAGCCGCCGGACCTTTAGCGCCCATGCGCTGCTGACGTCAGCGGCTGCATGAAGCAAGAATATCTCCTAAACCTTGCAGGTTAACCACTTGAGCCCCGGGCCATTGTCAAAAGACGGCCTGACGGTGGCTCTGAAAATGACGTCCTGGATTCCTCTGGCCACTGGGGGGCGCACGAGCATGCCGGCGACAGCACGAAAGCTCCCGGCGGCAGCACGCGTGCGCCCGGCATGTCCCCGAGATGCCGATGCGCGTGCCTGGCGGTCACGATGTCCGCCAGGTACACGCGATCAACAATGACAGAGCAGGGACGTGGAGCTCTGTGTGTAAACAGCGCCTTCTTACGTCACTCCAGGTGTACGGCTGCCCACGGCCAATCCCTACGCGTTACGACACAGTCACGTGTCTTCATCTGGGGAACCTGATTGGTCGCGTGGTGTGTATTTTTATATCCATAAACCGGAAATAGACTTGTGGCCATTTTATTGTAGCCAGCCGCATAGCGAATACCATGGCCATTGTATAGGTTATCAGGTACATCCACCAATAGCGGTCAGAGCTGAAAAAACTAGTGACATTTAAAAAATGACATTTAGAAAAAATAATTAAAAAATGTCTTTTAAAAAATGACTTTTAAAAAATGACTTGCGGGCATCTTTCTTGTAAAATAAGATAGTTAACTGACTGGGTAAACCAAAAGGGTAAAAAACGAATTTACTCCATTAACTAAAACCACAATACGGGTATATAAAGGTACACACTAAATATGACACACCGTAAAAATATGCATTAAAAGAGAGATAGAGCAATAAAATTCACTACCTCCCATATATTAAGTGTAATGAATTACTTAAAGTGGATGTAAACCCTCCAAAAAAAAATATTGTTTTATGTCAGAATGTAGAGTATAAGATTTTCTATCATCTGTGCCCAGTCTTGCCACACAGAGTTAATCCAGCGCTGAGTAATCCTCTTGTAACGTTCAGTGCAACTTAACAAAATTCCAGATAAAAACGTGCCAAATTATAAAGTCCGTTTCTCTGTTTTTGCTTTCCATGACAGGCAACGGCGGATACAGGGGGGGGGGGGGCAACAGGGAAATTCCCCCCCCCCCCCCGAGGCAATCATGTCACAGTGGCTTTAAAAAAAAAAAAAATGTTATCATTTTTTTTAAACTGCTTTGCGGTGCCTGCAGCTGCCGCTGCCGAGTCTCTCACTCTCTCTCTCTCATCACCAGGGCTGGTAGGCTGCCTGTCCTGAGGCTGCTTTGAGCTGTAGCTGACTGCAGCGCTCCCCTCTCTCCTGCGTGTATGACACCGGGCATCTCTGGCTGTGTGTGAGAGCTGGATCTGTGTTCGGCTGTGCTGCCTTTGCTAGACCTGCTCGTGTGATAGTAGATGGAGATGGAACACTGATTGAATCAGTGTTTTATCTATCACACAAGCCCGTCTAGGGGGGGGACCTTGCTAGAGCACACTGCCCTGCCGAACACAGACCTACAGCTCCTGTTTGTTCCATGACACACGTCGGGAGAGGAGATACCTGCTTTGAGTGATCGAGGCAATGCCATGGTGAGTGCCATGCACAGTGTGGCTGCATTAATAGACAAAAGTGGGACTGCATTAATATACAAAAGTGAGACTGCATTAATATACACAAGTGGGACTGCATTAATATACAAAAGTGGGACTGCATTCATAGACAAAAGTGGGACTGCATTAATATACAAAAGTGGGACTGCATTTATATACAAAAGTGGGACTCCATTCATAGACAAAAATGGGACTGCATTCATAGACAAAAGTGGGCCTGCATTTATATACAAAAGTGGGACTGCATTTATATACAAAAGTTGGACTCCATTCATAGACAAAAGTGGGACCCAATCATAGACAAAAGTGGGACTGCATTAATATACAAAAGTGGGACTGCATTTATATACAAAAGTGGTACTGCATTGATATACAAAAGTGGGACTGCATTAATATACAAAAGTGGGACTGAATTTATTAACAAAGGTGGGGCTGCGTTCATATGCACAGTGAGGCTGCAATGATGGGCACTGATGAGGCTGCATTGATCTCTTGTACCATGTCTTCAGTCTCTGACCATCCCTTGTACCATGCCTGCAGTCTCTGACCATCTCTTATACCACATCTGCAGTCTCTGACCATCCCTTGTACCATGCCTGCAGTCTCTGACCATCTCTTGTACCACGTCTGCAGTCTCTGACCGTCCCTTGTACCACATCAGCAGTCTCTGACCGCCCCTTGTACCACGTCTGCAGTCTCTGATCATCTCTTGTACCACGTCTTCAGTCTCTGACCATCTCTTGTACCATTTCTGCAGTCTCTGACCATCTCTTATACCACATCTGCAGTCTCTGACCATCCCTTGTACCACATCTGCAGTCTCTGACCATCTCTTGTACCACGTCTGCAGTCTCTGACCGTTCCTTGTACCACATCTGCAGTCTCTGACCACCCCTTGTACCACGTCTGCAGTCTCCGAACATCTCTTGTACCACGTCTGCAGTCTCTGACCATCCCTTGTACCAAGTCTACAGTCTCTGTCCATCCCTTGTACCACGTCTGCAGTCTCTGACCATCCCTTGTACCACGTCTGCAGTCTCTGACCATCTCTTGTACCACGTCTGCAGTCTCTGACCATCTCTTATACCACATCTGCAGTCTCTGACCATCCCTTGTACCATGCCTGCAGTCTCTGACCATCTCTTGTACCACGTCTGCAGTCTCTGACCGTCCCTTGTACCACGTCTGCAGTCTCTAACCGCCCCTTGTACCACGTCTGCAGTCTCTGAACATCTCTTGTACCACGTCTGCAGTCTCTGTCCATCCCTTGTACCAAGTCTGCAGTCTCTGTCCATCCCTTGTACCACGTCTGCAGTCTCTGACCATCCCTTGTACCATGTCTGCAGTCTCTGACCATCTCTTGTACCATGTCTGCAGTCTCTGACCATCTCTTGTACCATTTCTGCAGTCCAATCATCTACAAACTATGGGATAGATTTATGGCATTTATATTTAAATATTTTTTACTAGTAATGGCGGCGATCATTGATTTTTTAGCGGTACTGCAACATTGCAGCGGACACATTGAACACCTAATTGAGTTCTGTAAGCAACACCTTATTTTCTGGCAGTGCCGCTCCCGAGACTAGACTCTGGATCCGCCCTTGGTGACAGGTTATTTACATATCTAGCTTGGACATGTTTATCTTATGTTATGTTTTGTTTATCATAACATGAGGTGATCCAAAGTTCATTGTATATTACCAGGATGTGTTATGTGGGGGAGGGGTGGATTTCTCACTTTGCATACCTCATGTTATGATAAACATAACATAACATATGATAAACTTGTCTGAGCTAGATATGTAAATAACCTGTCACTCAAAGCAAGAAGAGAGAAAACTGACTTTTTATTTAGGCAGGTTATCTGGAAGGCTGTTCATTTTCACTGAACATTGAAAGAGGATTACTCAGATCTGGATGAACTCCTTGTGGCAAGACTGGGCACAGATGATAGGAAATCTTATACTCTACATTGTTTACATCCACTTTAACTAGAAACAGTAGATCAGGGATCATGCAAAAGTCCTAATACATGGATGGAGTATACATACCTCCCATAATCCCCTAAAATGGATCTAGTTCATAACTCTCCAAGTAATTATTAGAGAAGGCCCAGTGTGTATCTCATGAAATGGGGCAGGGCTGCACGATAAAAGTTATGGAAATGGAGAATAAAATATGAAATATATAATGTGCAATAAAATAGTAGTGATCGCACACCTGGTTTGTCGCATACAATAGCAACCAAAACCACATAACGGACTGTTGTAGCCTATACTATATCCATATATACACAGACACAGTACTTAATTAGGATAGAGGGTGAATAATAATAATCATAATCATATATACTGTATGGGCTCCTATTACTGCTTATAGATCTATATGTCGAGCTCTTGTATGTCCTACTATACATTATAGTCATCTCATCTCTTTCAAGATCTGGTGTTCTTCTTGGATTAGTATTGGTCATCCACTTTATTGTTAAACATAGTTGCTACTGTGTTCTGTTTTATTGTTCATCTTTTTTCTGTTGGTCCAATAACCCCTCCGGGGCGTTGTATCAATAAACATATTTTATACATTGTTATAACTGGTACCTATAAAGTCCATCTTTGTCCAATCCTAACATTCGTTGATCCAATATATTTAGGATGTGGCACTGCACTATCATAGACACCCACAGCCCATCCTGTGTGTGGTGTGCTCTTTTTATTAGTTAAAAAAATGCCTTTGATATTGGTTATTGAGGTGAGAGTTCTGTGAGCCCTTATATGGATGTGACCCAATTCCACAGTGTTACCGTCATATACATTTTTCTCCCAGTGGATGTTCAGCTGTTTATTGTTCTCTCCTTTGGCAGCATCACTGCAATTTTTACATGGGACACTCTGCACTTTTTAATTTTTCACTTTATATTTGCATTTAATGATTAGTATGTTTATTATGATTGATTGATTATCACTCATCACCGTTATTTATTTATTTATTTTGGTACCGTTCAGTTTTTGCGCAAAACCCTTCTTTTATATTATATGTACACAGGGGAACCTAGCATTAGAAAACAGAGAGGATTGTATAAAAAAAAGTAAGTTATTTTAGAAGAAGGAACAGAAGGGCAGTCACTGTCACAAGCTGACATGCAGGGAGGGGAGGGGGAGAGGAGCACAGAGGAGGACAGAGGAGAACTGTGGATGAAAGAGATACGTGAACTGACCACAGTGTCAGGGCTCAGCAGCCATGATAAACCGTGGTCGGTTTACAGGGGGGAAGGTAGCACCAAACAGGATCAGCCAGGTATTTTAGGTGATACAGGGGGGCAAATTACACAGCACAAGTACTGTGCTATATAACATGCTTTAAAGAAACAGGATCCAATTATAATTTTTTATGGGGTAACAAACGCTTTAACTCTGAAACTACTACCACTAAAGAAAACCTTGCCCTAAACAAATAATAAACTGACAACATTTTACTTTAAAATTATTCTGAAGCCATTGCAACCTACCACCTATTTTATTAGTTGTATTTGTCCATAGGCAGTTATACTCTAAGGCCCAGATTCAGAGAGAATTAGATTCTCGTAGCGTAACAGAAATACACTACGCCGCCGTTTTTTACCTGGCTCTACGTGGAATCCAGGTAGATTTTGTCCAGTAAACGACGGCGGCGTAGTGTATTTCTCCCGTCGTAATCCATCTACGCGAGTAGGGGGCGTGAAGGATTTAAAATAGGCGCGTTCCCGCTGCAATCGAACTGCGCATGCTCCGTTCGCAAATTTCCCACCGTGCATTGCGCAAAATCACGTTGTTACGTCATTCGTTGTTTGAGTAGCGTCGTTTACGGACATTTCTATTCCCGAACGAGTTACGTAAAAAAGAAAAAAAAAATTAAATTCAACGCGGGAACGACGGCCATACTTAACATGGGCTACACACCGTTAGACCAGCAAAAAGCTGGTCTAACAGTACGTAAAAAAAAATAGACGTAAGCGATTGCGAAGACCGCTCGTATCTTCATGGATCGCCGTAAAAACACATTTGCATATCCCGACGCATCAAAACGACGCAAACTCCTCCCAGCGGCCGCAAAAATATCGCAGCGTAGATCCGAAGGCTTACGAAGACGTAAGCCTCTCGGATCGAAGCCCGAAGCCGCCGTATCATGGTTTGAGGATTCAAACTAGTGATACGGCGCGCGAAATTTGAAATTACTCCTGTCTAACACCAGTTAGACAGGTGTAATTGCTTTATGAATCTGGGCCTAAGGATTTAAATCACTTTGATAAACATCCGTGTATTGTATCCATTGATCAGTATATACGTATGCATTAGATAGAAGTAGGCACCAAAAGACTAAGCATTAAATTGAAACTATTAATATATGAAATTCACAAGTAAGACAAAGTTCATTAATTCACTCGTTCATTTAGATCAATGGTTCTCAACCTTTTAGGCCTTGTACACACGATCGGACATATCCGATGAAAACGGTCCGCGGACCGTTTCCATCGGATATGTCCGATCAGGAGTTTGGTCCGATGGCGTGTACACACCATCGGATCAAATTCCCCGCCGGCGGACGGCGCGGTGACGTGGCGGTGACGTGGCGGTGACGTTGACGCCGCCACGTCACCGCACCAGGAAGTAAAACACTTCCGCGCATGCGCCGAATCCATTCGGCGGCGGTGCGGCGGCGGAGCGGGACGACATGTCTGCTGGTAAGTGTACTAACCAGCAGACATGTCGGGCGGACAGATTCCCACCGGATAGATTTCAAAGCATGCTTTGAAATCTGTCGGGTGGACAAATCTGTCCGCTAGCCCATACACACGATCGGAGATGTCTGCTGAAACGGTCCACCGGACCGTTTTCAGCAGACAAATTCGATCGTGTGTACGAGGCCTTAGTGTCGTGACCCCTTGATAACATTTCCCAAGTTCTGGGGACCAACCAACAGTAAAATTATTTTTGTAGCGTGGGTTGTCCACAGCCAAGGCAAGACAAGTAATTTTCGCCCCCAAACCCACAAACATTTAGTGATCCCTGAGAGCCTTCCACTCGCACAGTATTAAAACCCCTTATGATACATTTTAGGATGTACCACTCTTTCTCTTTGATCTTCTTTCTTTCCCTTTTATCTCTCTCTATCCTAATTTCTTGTCCCCCGCCCCCCATCCCTCTCTAGCCGTCTTTCTTGTTCTTTCTCTCCCTTTTTCTTTGTTCCTCCCCCTCTTTTCCTTTCCCTTCCATGTATTCTGAATTTTTATTCCTTCTCTTACTCCTTGGTGGGGGGTGGGATAAGTGTCAGTGCTCGCGGGGAGTTGGAATGAGTGGCAATGCTGGGGGGAGTTCTGATCAGCCAACTTGAGGTGCTCTTGATCAAGGTCATCTGCTGATCTGAGAACTGTAGTGGGGACTTTTAATGGCAACTCTAATCACAGGTAGTGTTACTCCGACTTTGCAGTGACACCTAAGCCAAAATCAGGGGTCTCCTACAGCCCCTTCTACTTCACATTCCTCACCAGTAAGCGGACCTCTAGTCTCTGCCCCCCCCCCCCCCCCAGCCATGCAGTGAACTGAATGGGCGGCTGTGAAGAGGCTGAGTTGGCGGTCGTGGGTTCCAGGAACAGCCCAGCTGGGCAGCCACTGACTCCAGAGACAGCCCTGCTGGGCGGCCGCAAAAAAGGCTGGGAGAGCTGTGAGGGCTTCAGGAACAGCCCAGGATTCGGTGACCCCTGTCCCGACCCCCAGGTTGAGAACCACTGATTGTTGCAATCCAGCTTACTGTATGTTTGGAAGATATTTATTACAGCATAAAAGCTACAGTATTTCACCTTTGTAGTAATTGTTTTCTTCTCTTTATGAATTTAAAAAAAAAATCTTTTTATGGATTCTTTTCATTCCAAAGCCATATTGGGGCACGAGCAGTTTTGTTGGAGTTTAGATTCCAGATCTACTTTAGGCCACAAATGGTTCTATTTTAGGTACTTTAATTAAAGGGAATATATTACAGAGGTTTTGTATATGTTTGATATGTCATTTTACTAGGGAAAAAATATCAAATGGTTTACTAAAATGCTATTTCTTTTATACTGCTGATTAATTTAAAAGCCTTTTCCTGGAGAAAGGAGGGCTGTGGGCTCCGGGAACATTTCTTTTGTTTGTCCAATCCATGTTAAGTATGTTTGACGCACAGGATTGTCTAAATATATTTCTTCAAACTATACAATTTGACATATAATTGTGGCAGGAAAATGGTGAAGTTGATTAAAGTAGTACAATTTTACAGTCATAAATGCCTGTTATTTTGATCTTTTGTTACCATGTTTTAAAAAATGAATAAACATATTGGGAAAAATATATCACAGTATACCTCAATAAGTAAAATTTGAGTGTCATCATCTGCTGCCCTCTAGTGGCTGTAAAAATATTTGTTTATTCTTGTATATAATTTTATTTTCTCTTTCCAGGGAACAGTATATTGACAAGTGTCACAATGAGGAGAAGTAGGACAATGTCTTTTCTCACCAATGAGGTAGGAAATGATACTGCACATTAAAATAACACAGACTGTGGGTGATAGGTGTGAGGCAGCCATGGATGCCAACTGAAAACATGTTGTTTTCTGAATGAATGGTCTATTTTCTATATAGATACAAACTTTGTAGATTAATTAATAGGATAACAAATGTTCACTCTGGTTTAAAACAATTCTACTATAGTCTACTATGTATGTACAGTATTCTTAAATCTAAAAGTACCTTCTGTTGCCCTCTGCCTCCTAAATTCTGTTTTTTGTTGCTGTGATCTGGCTTCCTGTTAGAGGGAGGCTACATTGGGTCTCCATGGTCCCGCTGTATGTAGCATAGCCCCCAATTGTCCCTGATTTCGAGGGACTGTATCTAAATTGGAACAATGTCCCTCTGTCCCTCTTCCCTCCTCATTTGTCCCTCATTTTGGTATTTTTCGCCGTATAAGACGCTCCAGGAATATAAGACGCACCCAATTTTAAGGGAGGAAAATCTAGAAAGAAAAAGATTCTGAACCAAATACTGTAGTAAAATATTTTATATCAACTGTATAAAGTTAACAGCAGTTTAAGAACAATTTTATGTCAACCATGTAACATATTAAGAACTATCTTTACTCTCATTAACAGTCAGTAAAGTCAGTAAACAGTGAAAGTGACATAAGGCTGTAATGTTTTTATTCGAACCCCAATAATTCCTCTTCTTCGCTGCTATCAGAAATGAGGAAGGACAGATCCACGCAGTTGTTGTCATCACTTTCTTCCTTACTGGTGTCAAATAAGACGTTGTCTTCTGTTCCATCCAAGGCATTACTAATGCCACACTTCTTGAAGGATTTTACAACAATGTCCTCCTTCACGGAGTCCCATGACCATTCACACACTTGTGTGATAGTGAGCCTCTTCATCCGCCCAGTAGACTAGGGTGACCAGACATCCCCAGTTTCAGGGGACAGTCCCCTGATTGAGGACACTGTCCCCGGACCAAGTCTGTCCCTGGTTTTGTCCCCAGATTGGATTTAATAGGGGCAGGGGCAATTTCAAAGACAGTGCAGAATTAAAATGAAAAAAATTTTTTTTAATTACTCCCCCCTGCTCCGCCGCTCCTACTAGCATAGGGGGGTTGTATTTTTCTCATTATCTGTACCCCTTTCTGATGATCATCTGCTGGTCGGAGCGGAGGGAATAATTCTTCAGCTTCGCTCGCATGTTCTTCTGCCTTGGCTCAAATCCTGGCCACCTGCCTATCTCCTTGCTTTCCCTGGTGGAGTGATCTTCCTCTGCTCCCCACTCAGTAGTAGCCGGGGCCCGAAGAGTGATGCCGCGTACACATGATCGGTCCATCCGATGAGAACGGTCTGATGGACCGGTTTCGTCGGTTAACCGATGAAGCTGACAGATGGTCCGTCGCGCCCACACACCATCGGTTAAAAAAACGATTGTGTCAGAACACGGTGACGTAAAACACAACGATGTGCTGAAAAAAATGAAGTTCAATGCTTCCAAGCATGCGTCGACTTGATTCTGAGCATGCCTGGATTTTTAACCGATGGTCGTGCGTACTAACGATCGGTTTTGTTCTATTGGTTAGGAATCCATCGGTTAAGTTTAAAACAAGTTGATTTTTTTTTTTAAACGATGGTTAAATAAACGATGGCGCCCACACACGATCGGTTTTGACCATTCTCATCGGTTTGACCGATCGTGTGTACGCGGCATAAGACTTGAGAGGCTGTGAGGCAGGCGGCGATTGTTGCCATTACTAGTAAAGAAAAAATATGTCCCCGGATTTCATTTTAAAAATCTGGTCACCTTACAGTAGACGTCAGGTCATGGTTCCCAGCTGCCATTCAGGTGTTCCACTCCCCTCGCATCAGAACTTTGAACGGTTTGTTAATGGAAACGTCCAGACGTTGCAGCTGGCTGGTAAGACCACCAGGAATCACAGCTATTTGGGTCTTAACTTCCTTTTTCATTTTAGTCATTTCCGTAATGTGCGCTCTGAACTGGTCAAGCACCAACAAGGAAGATTTCTTCAGAAGCCCACCAGGACGTTTGGACCACACTTTGTCAATCCACAGCCTCATGCCATTTTTCGTCCATCCACCCTTTATCATGAATGTGCACGACGACTCCCCGTCAAATTGTTTCTTTTGGGAATGTTTTCCTTTTAAAGATCAACATCGGAGGCAGTTTGGTACCATCTGCACAGCAGGACAGCACAACCGTGTAGTGGGTTTTCTCATGCCCTGAGGTTTTTACGGTTATGGTTTTGGCTCCTTTGTTATCTACGGTTCTCGCATTAATAATAAACTTATGAAAAGACAGAGGGCCAGATTCTCATATATTTTCGGCGGCGTAGCGTAAGCCATTTACACTACGCCGCCGCTGCGTACTAGAGCAAGTGCTTTATTCTCAAAGCACTTGCTCCGTAGTTTTCGCCGGCGTCTCGTAAATCGCCAAGCGTAAACCCACGCAATTCAAATGGGGCGGCTTGTATTTAAATTAAGCGCGCCCCCGCGTCGAACGAACTGCGCATGCGCCGGCCGGGGAAAAAGCCCAGTGCGCATGCTCCAGCTCACGTCGGGAAGCGTTGTTGAAACCGAAGTCAAAACGACGTGAGCGTCATTTACGCAAGTCCCTATTCGCGAACGAGTTAGTAAAACGACGTAAGCGATGGAAAAAGCCGACGCTGACCCGACGCCATACTTAACATGGCTTCCGACGGCACCCGACGGCATCCGACGGAACTTCGTAAGGTTACTCCACATAGAAGCTGGGGTAACCTTACGAGTCCGTAAACGACGTACGCGACGACGGGGCGGCGTAAAAGCGTTCGGGAATCGCCGTACTAGCCTCATTTGCATATGCAAATGAAAAAACAACGTGAAGGCCACCTAGTGGCCGGAGTTGTCATTACACCTACGATCCGAAAGTGTAATGCTTTTACACTTGTCGGATGTAGAAGCGTATCTATGCAAAAGTGATCGCATAGATACGAGGACAAAAAAAAGGCGATACGACGGGGTATCTGAGAATCTGGCCCAGAATCTTTGATTCGTATTCCTTTGGCATTTTTTGTGCAATTCTGGTTTTGGTGCGCATAGAAAGGCCAGATCTCTTCATAAATCTATAGCACCACAATGGTGATACCGTGAAATCCTGAATGCCTTTCTCCACAGCAATGCATTTGGCCTCATAGATTATCATTTTTGTTGAGACAGAAAGCCCATTTTGTGATGTGTGATCCACCCCTTCACTTCTACCTCTAACTCTGGCCACTTTGCAGATGGTCCACGTAAGGTGTGCTTGCTTTTATCCAACTTTTGGAGCTGATCCTCCTGTTTCCTCCACTCTCTTATAATTTTCTCAGTTGGAGGTGGCCCGAAGTGTCTCTCCGCTGCTCTGTTTCCATGCTCCATAGCAAATTTGATTACTTCCAGCTTGAAAGCAACTTTATATGCCAGTCTCTTCTGCTTAGACATCTTAACCACTTGCTTACTGGGCACATAAACCCCCTTCGTGCCCAGGCGAAATTTCAGCTTGCGGCACTGCGTCACTTTAACTGACAATTGCGCGGTCGTGCGACGTGGCACCCAAACAAAATTGGCGTTCTTTTTTTCCCCACAAATAGAGCTTTCTTTTGGGGGTATTTGATCGCCCGTGCGGTTTTTATTTTTTGCGTTATAAACAAAAAAAGAGCGACAATTTAAAAATATATATATATATTTTACTTGTTGCTATAATAAATATCCCATTTTTTTTTTTTTTTAAATATATATTTTTTTCTCAGTTAAGGCCGATACGTATTCTTCTACGTATTTTTGTAAAAAAAAAAAAAATCACAATAAGTGACTGCTTTGCGCAAAAGTTATAGCACCTACAAAATAGGGGACAGAATTATGATTTTTTTTTAATATTTTTTTTTTTACTAGTAATGGCGGCGATCTGCGATTTTTATTTTGACTGCGATATTGCGGCGGACACATCGGACACTTGTGACACATTTTTGGTGCCATTCACATTTATACAGCGACCAGTGCTATAAATATGCACTAATTACTGTATAAATGTGACTGGCATTGAAGGGGTTAACACTAGGGGGTGAGGAAGGGGTTAAATGTATTGCCTGGGTGTGTTCTAACTGTGTGGGGGGAGGGGGGTGACTGGGGGAGGTGATCGATGCTGTCTCCCTATGTACAAGAGAAACAGCATCTGTCACCTCTCCCTGACAGGACGTGGAGCTCTGTGTTTACATACAGAGCTCCACGTCCCTGCTCTGTCACCGACGATCGCGTGTACCTGACGGACATCGCGGCCGCCGGGTACACGCATCGAATCCTCGGTGATGCGTCGGGACTGTTTTTCCCCGCCACGTGCCATCCTGTGGCGTGCGCGGGGAATTTCAAGTAAATCGCGTCCAAAGACGTGACCCCGGCGCCTCAGGTCCGCGCTGTTGACGTATTCTGTCAATAGCGTGGACCCGAAGTGGTTAAAAAGGAGGTAACGGTAATTTTCTGCAAGAAATTAAGAAATGAAAGAACTGTCAATATTACAACAGAAAATTAGGGGCAGTTTTAATTAGGTGTGCGACGGATCAAAAAACTCACAGTTCGAATCGTTCCTCGGATCAGGAGTCACGAATCGGATCATTTTTCGGATCAGTAAAAAAAAAAAAAAAAAACACAACTGGACAAACATACGTTTTGTCTTTTTGTTTAATTCATCATCCACCATTGCCCCCACCTCACTGTAACATCCAGTCATCCACCATTGCCCCCACTCATCACTGTAATGTCCACCATTGCCCCCACTCATCACGTAATGTCCACCATTCCCCCCACTCATCACTGTAATGTCCACCATTGCCCCCCACTCGTCATCACCATCACTGTTCCAGTGCAATATTGCCCCCACATTAGTAATAATAGCCTGTAGTTTAACATTGCCCCCACATTAGTAATAATAGCCAGTAGTTTAACATTGCCCCCACATTAGTAATAGCCAGTAACATTGCCCCCACATTAGTAATAATAGCCAGTAACATTGCCCCCACATTAGTAATAATAACCAGTAACATTGCCCCCAACATAGTAATAATAGCCAGTAACATTGCCCCCAACATAGTAATAATAGCCAGTAACAGCCAGTAAAATTGTCCCCAACATAGTAATAATAGCCAGTAACAGCCAGTAACATTGCCCCCAACATAGTAATAATAGCCAGTAACAGCCAGTAACATTGCATTGCCCTGCCCCCTAATAGCCAGTCCAACAAACCTCACTGTTGTTGCAGATGCGCGCTCTAGTAGAATCCACGAGCAGAGAGGTGATGACGTCAGGGCGCACCGCCGCCGGGTGTACCAAGATGGCCGACCGCTCCGGAGCTAGGCCAAAGCTGCGGTCTTTCCTAAGGCCACGGCAGCATTGCGCTCCGTGGATTCTCGTTCTGTTTCCGGTCGACCCGTTCGAATCGCGGATCGCTGATCGGTCAAGTAAACTGTCTATTCGTCGTATAAGACGCACCAACTTTTCCCCCCCTGTTTTGGGGAAGAAAAAGTGCGTCTTATACGGCGAAAAATACGGTAGTTGTATATACAATGCACTATTTATCTTTCAAAGAGTGTTTCCCAGAGCTAAACCTTTCATCCAATTTCTAAAAGCCAATATAAAGGAACAGTATTTAAAAAAAAGAAGCACTTGTGGGTTTAACTTTTTTTTTTTTTTTTATATAATTCTTCTTCTTTAAGGAGGACTGTCTAATCCAGCCTGCTCCTCTATGGAGCCGCGGATGTCAGCAGTGACATGCCCGCTAACATCCGACCCCATCCTATCCGCCAAAGTGTGACGGAGGAAAAACCTACTTTTCCTTCCGTCTGGCGGATCAGATCGGGTGAACACGGACATACGGTCCGTTTTCATCTGAACCCCCCATAGGGGAAAGCGGAGAAAAGACAGGGCGGTCCCTGCACAGTGTGCGGGGACCGCCCTGTCATCCGCCAGCTCAGCGGGGATCAACGGAGCAATTCCTGCTGAGCAAGCGGTGGTTCACGGAGCGGATCATTACTGCTCACAATCACGTCGAAACAACTGCCTAAGATACGTCGAATCACTGCCTACGACGTGAACGTAACCTACGCCCAGCCCTATTCACGTACAAAGTAAACTACGTAAAATTCGTCAGCATTCGTTCCCTGGTCCATACTTTTGCATGAGTTGCGCCTCCAATATGGGGAATAACTTTACGCCGGACGTACGACTTACGCAAACCGCGTATATTATGCGCCGGGGCGCAAGTACATTCGTGAATCGCTGTATTTGACTCATTTGCATATTTGCATCGAAAATCAGTGGGAGCGCCACATGCGTCCAGCGTAAATATGCGCCCACTATACGCCGGCGTAGGAAAGTTACGTTGGGCGGCTGAAGCCTATTTTTCAACGTATCTTGCTTTGTGGGTCGGCGCATAGATACGATGGCGCACATTTGTACTTACGTCGGCGTATCTGGAGATACGTCGGCGTAAGTGTTTTGTGAATCCGGGCCACACTGTTTAATTTACATGGCCCTTTCTATTTCTGTATAAGGATGATGGCACTGTAATTATTTTCATAAAAAAAGAAAAAAAATCAAAGACCCCTTTTCCCAATTGATATACAGCTGTCACATGACCCAGATCTTTCTCAGGCTGTCTGCATGGAAACATTAACAGGAAGAGCTTCTAGTCCTCTGCTGCTGGTTCAAAAGAAAAAAATGCTTTTGAAATACAGAGTAATAATAAATAATTATTATCAATAAAGTGTTTTAAATTGTCACACAAATATATATTTGAATTAAAATCTCCATTATTTTTTAGCAATAAAATGGTGTGGGTGAATTTCTGTCAGTCACAGGCTGTGTCACACCCATCCAGCCTGTCTAATGCCTCGTACACACAACCATTTTTCTCAGCAGGAAAAAAATTGTTGTTTTTCCTGGCATGGTTTCTCTCCGGGCTGACTTGCATACACACGTTCATGCAAAAAAAAACTCTGACCAAAGCTCGGTGACGTACAACACGTACGACGGGACTATAAAGGGGAAGTTCCTTTCAAATAGCACCATCCTTTGGGCTGCATACTTGATTCCCCTCAGAAAAGCATAGACACGACTGATGGGAACGAAACTGATGGGAAACACAACGAGAAAAAATAAAGCTGGTTTACATTTTTTGGAGGGAAGTTTTTTCATAAAAAAAAAATGCTAGGGAGCATACACACGACCGGTTTGATGACCAATATAAAAAATTGCAGTTTTCTCGTTGTGAAAACCGGTCGTGTGTACAGGGCATTAGAATAAGAGGGAGATGAAGCATGCATCAATCTACATGTAATATCCCACCCCATTGTGTTTAACTTGTTAGTAGACATGAAGGAGAAGGGAGGGAGTGGGCTGTCATTTACCACTGTGTATACGCTCATATGTGTGACTCTATAGTTACATGGTCTCCTCAAATGTAAAAGGGAGAAAATGCTCAGCATAGGAAATCACTGAAAATTCAGCATGCGCCACGTTACCAACACTGCAATTGGGGACTTGGACAGATGGTGGAAATAGAGAACAGCGCGATGAACCAGTTCTTTTGCAGAATACAGAGAACGATTCTCATAGTGACTGAATGAGTATGAACAGCATGTAATACACCATTTGGTATTGATAGTTTTTATGATGTGAGTTTAGTGACAATTTAAGGTCAGAGAAGAGATTAGTCTCTCAGTAATGAGTACCTGTCACGGCCCATGCTATCACACAGAATGTTGTTCATCCCTTGTGATAGCAATAAAGTTGATCCCCCAAAAAATTTAAGAGACAGTGTTAAAAAAAACGTAATAAAAGAAATAACAAAATAAACATTTTTGAAAGCGCCCCATTGGTCACACACAAAGGCAAGCGCATGCGTTGGTCCCTCGCGCATACGTAAACTGCAATTGTACAACACATCTGAGGTATCACCGTGAGCAATAATTCTAGAACCAGACTTCCTGTGTAAATCTAAAGTGGTAACCTCTAAAGGCTTTTAAAGCATTTCCTATGGATAATTTGATAATTTAATGTACTGTATTTGTCACATTCCACAGGCATGCACAATTTTAAAGCATGACGTTTTTGGAATTGGGATTTTGTTTAGTCTGGCCTCCTGCCTCAGAGTAAATATCTGCTAAATTATAGAAGACTGCAGTTAAAGAGTGGGTGCCCAGAAAGAATTGAAGAGAGAGAGTCCTCAACCAAGAAGTCAGCAAAAAGCTCCCCTTCTGGGGGAGAGGTTGCCTAATGGTCCTTTTCCGATTGTGCCACCCATACATAGCTTATGGGTACCTGGCTGCTCCTCTTCTGATAGGAAGGGTGCAGCTTTGGGCTCGGAGGCTTGGACCCTCATTACAAGCGCTTCAGGCCAGGTTGGACAATCCGTCACCTTCAAGCCTCTGACTGTGCCAGGAGAAATCCTTTGCTCCAGCAACAATAGACAAGTTCTGCTAGCCAACTCAAATCTTATCGTCTCTAGGGGTGGTAATTCCAATTCCAGCAGATGTGATTTTAAGATGAGTACTATTGTTGCTCAGAAGGATGACTATTTCCAACTCTTAGGCCTCGTACACACGATCGGACATATCCGATGAAAACGGTCCGCGGACCATTTCCATCGGATATGTCCGATCTGGAGTTTGATCCGATGGCGTGTACACACCATCGGATCAAATTCCCCGCCGGCGGACGGTGCGGGTGACGTGGCGGTGACGTTGACGCCGCCACGTCACCGCACCAGGAAGTAAAACACTTCCGCGCATGCGCCGAATCCATTCGGCGGCGGCGGTGCGGGACGACATGTCTGCTGGTAAGTGTACTAACCAGCAGACATGTCGGGCGGACGGATTCCACCCGATAGATTTCAAAGCATGCTTTGAAATCTGTCGGGTGGACAAATCTGTCCGCTAGCCCATACACACGATCGGAGATGTCTGCTGAAACGGTCCATCGGACCGTTTTCAGCGGACATATCCCCTCGCGTGTACGAGGCCTTAGAGCTGTCTTCTTTGACATGCCTTTGTTTCTACATGGGTCAAGACATTATGCAGCATACATGTGTGCTGGTTGGATTCTCGATCCACTCCTTCTCTAAACAGGGATCCATATCAAGAATACAGAGGGAGTTCTCAGAACTCTACAAGAGGTTGGCTGGCCAGTCTTTCAAAAAGGGTCATCGGACACCTGCACAAATCCTTGTGTATCTTTTTATTATACAGGATATTTATAGCGCCGACAGTTTACGCAGTGCTAATATCTGGGAGCTTAATTCATTATGGTTCAGGATACATTGTTTTTGCCACTAGAGCATACTGGTGGTAGGACGCTGGGTTATCCTGGCTTTTCTTCAACTGTCAGCTTCCCAATGCCTGATGATCAGGACCATGGTCTCTCCCATTCCTATATTGAGGTGGGCTTAATGGAAAAGACTTTCTGTCCTGAAAGGTTTTTTTTCTCCAACGTTGGTCATGCACCCAGCTATTAATGTCTCGCAAACAGGCAGATGAATCCTTGGCTGCTAGCACAGTAATACATCTTCTGTGCTGTAGAGCTATTGCCAATGGAACTCCCCTTGTTTTTAACTTTCAGGCCAGTCCTTTTGTGCTCCTTTTGCCTTTTGTCACCTGATAGCAGGCTTTTTAGTCTCCAGTGAGACTGAATAACATCACAGTGGTGTCTTACATCAATAGGCGGGTCATAACCTGCAGAGTGAGTCCACTGAGAGAGGTAGAGATGACTGTGATCTGGGTGGGGAAGAATGTCTTTAACATTTCCTTGAGTCTACATTCAGAACTTCTGGGAAGCATCCATATCTTGTGGGCCCATTGGGCAACAAGTGGTTCCTACATCCTTCAAGTGGACATCATCTCTAGGCAAGATTTCAGATTTAGATCTGCTAGCATCTCCTTACTATTACAAGCTAAAAAAAAAAAAAAAAAAAATCCTTAGGGGTCTGGGACAAGCCCTGGGTGCAAATCCTGTGACAGATCAGGAACGGTTTTACAAGCCATATGCTTTCCCTCCAGTCCGATTCATATACAGTTTTTTGGGGTCTGTTGCTAAAGACCCTGGCTATTATTGCAGTAATTCCCCATTAGCCAAACGGACCTTGGTCAGATAACAAGTTTTCAGATAGAAGCCCTTTCCCTCGGATGAGATCTTCTGTCACAAAGTGCAATACTCCACCCTTGTTTATTTCTTCCAGTTTCTTGTTTTTCCCGACGAGATTCTTGGTAAGAATCTCGTGCCACCGAGTGTACACACAGACCTGTCAAAAGAACCGCGGCAATAACGCAGTGACGTCATCGTGTACGACGAGCACGCGCTCGTCACATTCAATGCCGTCGCCGCCATCTTGCTTCACCCTACCTATGCCGTGGAAGCTACCACGCATGCGTCAAAGTCATTTCGAGCATGCGCGGGTTTCCACGGTGACAGGTAAGTATACACACTCTTGGGTTTCTCGTCTGGAAACAGGCCGACAAGAATCTCGTTGAGAAAATAGAGAGCAGGATCTCTATTTTTTTCGTCGAGATTCTGGCCAGATTTCCAACCGAGAAACCTGAAAGCCTCGTACACACGATCGGTTTACTCAGCTCTGCCAGCAGTTTTCTTGCTGGTTCTTGCAGAGTAAACTGAGTGTGTGTACGAGGCTTAAGAGACTGATCAGGCTTGGCTGTTTTTCTCTAAGCTGATATCTAAAAATCCTACAACAGGTTTTGAATAAAGCTATGTGAATTTGGACTGTTTTGTTTTCTTTTGCTTTAGTCCTCAGGTCGGGTACATTCTAGACTTCAACTGCTTTCTTAGGCCCTGTACACACGATCAGACATGTCTGATGAGACTTGTCTGACGGACCGTTTTCATCAGACTCGGAACTTGTCTGATGGTCTGATGTGCGTACACACCATCGGACCAAAATCCGATCAGACCAGAACGCGGTGACGTAGAACACAACGAGGTGATGAAAAAACAAAGTTCAATGCTTCCAAGAATGCGTTGACTTGATTCTGAGCATGCACAGGTTTTTGGTCCGATGCTTTTGTGTACAAACCATCGAATCTGTCTGACGGACAGGTGTCCATCAGACAGGTTTTAAAGCATGTTTTAAAACTTTGGTCTGATGGACAATGGTCCGATGGGCCGTACACACCATCAAACTAGTCTGATGAAACTGGTCTGCAGACCAGTTTCATCAGACATGTCTGATCGTGTGTACAGGGCCTTAGAGGGCAGATCTCTGTAGTCCCTGTCTTATCCAGTGTCTCATTGGTGGTACATGTAAGCATTTTAAAAGCTTGATCATTATGTTCTTTGAACTGTAATAGTTCTCAATGTCCTGGCTGCCAGAGAGTTTTGTTTTTTTCAGTCACTATGGCAACCTGGCGACAGCCAATTATCCAGTCCTGGACTATTGTAAAACTATGGTCAATTTTTTTTTCTTAGATGTTCAGGATTGTAACAGGCAAAAGTAATATAGTGTTGGCCAGGAATAAATACGCAGAAGACAACATTTTTGTCACAGCGATAAAAGAGGGAAATCTGGAAATTAAAAAAAACACAGGCTCTAGTCTCTGCTAGTAGTACTACATTGGGTGTACTTTACAATTTTACTCTCTGAATGATTTCCCTGAAATACAAATTTGCCTCTAGTGGCTGTTCTGTGAATCTGAATATTTGACACAGTAATGTTAAAGGAGTTGTAAAGAAAACTTTTTTTTTTTTTTGCTGAAATGACTGTTTACAGGGTATAGAGACATAATAGTTAACTGATTCCTTTTAAAAATGATTACAAATAGATAAAAAATCAATCATATAATGTACCTGTAGTTTCTAGTTTCGTTTTTGCATGTTGTTTCCTGCCTGTGCAGTGATGGTTTGGAAAACGAAAATGATTGGTGCTGACGGGTTTTAGACACACAGGGCCAGATTCTCAAAAGAGATCCGACGGTGTATCTCAAGATACACCGTCGTATCTCTGTTTTTTTTTTACTGGGTATCTATGCGTGTGATTCCTAGAATCACTCACGCATAGATACGGCGTAGATCTGACAGGTGTAAGACACTTACACCGTCGGATCTTAGATGTAATTCTTCTCTGGCTGCTAGGTGGCGTTTACGTTGTTTTCTCATTTGACTATGCAAATGAGCCTGATACGCCGATTCCCGAACGTTTTTGCGCGGCCTCGTCGTTGTTTCTGTAAGCGTAAGATTACCCCTGTTATATGAGGGGTAACCTTACGTCAGTCCGCCGTATGCCATGTTAAGTATGGCGTCGGGACAGCGCCGTCTTTTTCCGTCGTTTCCGTCGTTTTACTAAGTCGTTCGCGAATAGGGCTTTACGTCAATGATGCTCACGTTGGCTTCATTGACGTTTTCCGTCGTGAGCTGGAGCATGCGCATTGGGCTATCTTTACGGCCGGCGCATGCGCAGTTCGATCGGCACGGGGGCGCGCTTAATTTAAATACAAGTCGTCCTCTTCGAATTACGCGGACATACGCCGGGCCATTTACACTACGCCGCCGCAAATTACGGAGCAAGTGCTTGGAGAATACGGCACTTGCTCCAGTAAGTTGCGGCGGCGTAGTGTAAATGGCATACGCTACGCCGCCGCGGATTCTACTGAATCTGGCCCACAGTAATCACACCTCCTTGATTAGTGACCACAGAGAGAAAGCTCACAGGACTGTGGTTATCAGGAAACAGACAACCAGGAAGTGTGGAGATCAGAGAAGAATTACAGCAACTTGAGAGCAAAAACAAACAATGAGGACATGAAAACAGCACTGCATTAAGGTAAAGGAAGCTATTAAGATAAAAAAAAAAATCCTTTACAAACCCTTTAATTCAGTATAGGAATCATAGAAATGTAAATGTCACATTAATTAGTAGACTTATTTGGTCAGTAATGCGATGTCTTAGAACTCCCTGCCGGCCACTGACACTTGAAGCTTCTAGGTTTTAAACGCTGACTGCTTTAAGTGGCTGGGTGGGGATAACGTCACTCCCAAGCATGCGTGGAAGTTTTGTTGGCTCCGGCAATGCTGAATTCTACAGTTAGCTGCATGTGTGCGGTTCACTTTACAGGGGTGGACAGGCAAGTAGGTAATTTTAATGCAGAAGAGACAAAGCATGTCTCTTCTGCATTAAATATTCCACTTTAACATGCACTGCATTAAGAAAGTCCTTTCTTGATCGGAATAATCATGATGAGAATAATGACAAGATTGCAGCCTATTCCAGACCAGAAAACGCACTTGAACCTATATTACCAGCATGTATTTCCAGAATGTGGCTGCCGCGCATTGCCCACTACTGTATACCGCGTTGGGGTAATTTTCATTAGAAGTGGGTTATTCACAGGTTTACCAGGTGATAAAATTAAAACTAATGCAGCCACCTTATCTAAGGACTGGTAAGCTGTACAATGTAACATTTTTGTTTTTGGGTTTACATATGCTTTGAATTTTTTTGTCATGAGTTAAGAGTGGAGATAATCTGAAAACCATGGATCTCCAGGAAACAGTAGCATGCTCCATAGTTTTCTTCTTATTTTGTTCATTTTTGCTGCTTTCTCTGTTGCTAAAATAAGCAGTTTAAGCTTGAGTCCTCTCATCTTTAAAGATTCTAGTCAGGTCAGAGTCACTCAACTGTAGATGTCACTTTAGAACCATGAATAAGTCATTTCTAATCACATCTCAAGCTATTACCTGTCTTGGCCACATGACAATTTCTCCTAACTATAACACAGTTACTAGCCAAAAAATTTCATTCCACAATATCTTGGACACTAAGCAACACTAAGCAGCTGATCTGCACAGTTGGGCATGCAAAGTCTGACCATCATAATTATGTATAAGTATTGCTTATATATAATATATATATACGTTTGCAGATATTGTAAATTGTGTGACAGAAGTTGCTAATATTTATGAGAATTACATTTACCTGCCAAAGAATTTGCATTTCTTTACAAATAGTCCTGAGATTAACACAGCCAGAACCAGGTTGGTGACCCCACTTTTTTCTGTTGCAAGCAAAAAATACAACTAGGTGACTCCCTGTCCCTATCCTCTGACTAGCAGAAGTACATTGCTAAGCTGGGCCCCTAGTGCTACCTATCCCTCTCACAGCCTGAATGCTGCTTTACATGGGGTCGCAAGATGCTGATGGGGCCTTCTCTGAAAGTGGGTGGTCCCAAATGTTGCAAAGAAATGCTCCTAATTAACATGAACATGTTCTTTTCAGCAGTTTTTAGTGATCCCAGGGCAGCTTATTGATAAACCCATTCGGGGGAATTTCATTAACACTCCATCCTCACAGGAAGTGGATTTAATAGTATTGGGTGTCATTCATCTCAGAAGAGCATCAGTGTTGGACCACAGAGGCAGATATGTGCAGTAGTCCCTAAATTTGTGGAGAGGGTGACTACTGTTTGGTAAGGATTTATTTTTTTAAATACAGGAGGGAGGAGTGAAATAAGAAATAAAGTAGTTAAAGGGGTTGTAAACCTTCGTGTTTTTCATCTTAATGTATCCTATGCACCTTGCACCATCCGGCCCCCCAGCCCCCCCCCCCTATTTTACTTACTTGAGCCCGGAACTTCGGTGGGTGCTGTGATCCCGCGTCGATTTTCAAACGACAAGTCGGCTCTTTATTGCTTAGATTGATAGCAGCACAGCCATTGGCTCCCGCTGCTGTCAATCAAATTCAATGATGCGGTGCGCTGTGGGGGCGGGGCCAAGTCATACACTCGGCGGATATGACCTCCAACTGTACACATGGGAGCGCACCCACAAGGTAACCCCCTCGGGAGAGAGTTTCCAAGAGGGGTTAGCTCTTGCGGGGAGGAGCCGCCTTCGGACCCTAGAAGAGGACAGTCGGGGCCACTCTGTGCAAAATTAACTGCACAGTGGAGGTAAGTATGACAATTTTTTATTTTTAAACTGAACCTTTACTATCACTTTAAATAGTACAAATGGGTCACTTTTTGCTTCTATCTTGTGATGAGCAGCACACACTAATAAGCTTTTCCCTTTGCACTCTCCTCTCGTCAGCATATTTGCATGCAACACACCTAATTGGCCCTTGGCTACTTCTTCCTCGCCCAGCCTGGGTGCTGCTGTACAATGGGTTAAAGGATGCCAGGACAAATATGGGAATCTTTTCAGCTGTTCAGTCCAGTCACTAACATGCAGGATCCTCTCTGACAGTGGGTGGTCCCAAATGTTGCATTAAACTGCACTTAAGGGTCCTTTCACACGTGCGGACCGTTCGTCCGTTTTTAGACGTCCGTTTTTTGACCGCAATGCTTTCCTATGGGTCCTTTCACACGCATCCGTTAACGTCCGTCTCCGTTAAGCTCCGTTTTTTTGAAAGGAAGAAAACACTATTTTTCTTCCGTCAAAAAAACGGAACGGACGAAAAACGGACGTTAGCGGACGATCCGTTTAACATCCGATCCGCTAACGTCCGTTTTTCATCAAAATATGTAATAAAAAAAAAGTTCTAACCAAAAAAAAAAACGGATGAAAAAACGGATGAAAAAAACAGATGAAAAACGGATGAAAAACTGATGAAAAACTGATGAAAAACTGATGAAAAACGGATCAACTGATGATAAAAAAACGGATCTAAAAAACGGTCCGCACGTGTGAAATTGTAAAGTCTTGTTTTTTTTTTCCATACAAATTACAAACCTGTTATACTTACCTGTCCTGTGCAGTGGTTTTGCAGAGGGCAGCCCAGATCCTCCTCTTCTCGGGTGCCTCTGGCCCCTCCTTCCTGTCAAGTGCCCCCCACAGGAAGCAGCTCTCCTGATTGGCTAACTGACTTTGGTTGACAGCAGCGGGAGCCAATGCTGCCACTGCTGTGTCTCAGCTAATCATGAGGAGAGTCCCAGGCGGCCAAGTCACTCGTGGACATCACTGGACAGAGATAGAGCTCAGGTAAGTATAAGGGTGACCGAGAGGGGCTGCTGCACACATAAGGCTTTTTATCTTAAGGCATAGAATGATAAAACACCTTCTGACTTTACAACCCCCTTTAATGATGCAAGAGTTATCTTCTTAAGCATTTTCCTGTGAGTCTAGGGCAGCTTAATGACACACCCGCTGTGGGCATGCCTTAATACCCTGTACACACAGGAAGTAGGTTAAAGGACGTCATTCAAATCGGAAGAGAACCAGTGCTGGGCCACAGTGGGAGATGTTTTCAGCAGTGATCGAGCATGGAAAGAGGAAGTACTTGGCTGGTAAAGTTTTCTTTTGTTTTTTTGTTTTTTTTTATAGGAAGGAGGGGTGCATTAAAAAATAAGCTGACATTAGGCTTTAGGGATTTTTAAATGAAAACATAACTACATTAATTGGTGATTTTGTTGTATCTGCCTGAAGTTATGCTTTGAATTAAGAACTAGCAAGTAGAAAATATTTTCTTCAATTAAACAGTTGTCCATATATTTATTTTTCTCTCATACAAATTTGGTTTGCAATCTATAAAGGATCTTATTTTCCAGTACTTTGCATGTTGTTCTCATTTAAGTCTGTTTGAGTTCAATAATTAGAGCCCTCTGGAACTATACATGCCTTGAAAAAGTATTCATACCCCAGGAAATTTCATGTCATGTTACAACCAAAAACGTAAATGTATTTTATTGGGATTTTATGTGATAAACCAACACAAAGTAACACATAATTGTGAAGTTAAAGGAAAATGATAAATGTTTTTTACATTTTGTTACAAATAAATATGTGAAAAGTGTGGTGTGCATTTATATTCAGCCTCTCTGAGTAAATACTTTGTAGAACCACCTTTCGTTTCAATGACAGCTGCAAGTCTTTTGGGGTATCTCTCTACCAGTTTTGCACATCTAGAGAGTGACATTTTTGCCCATTCTTCTTTGCAAAATAGCTCAAACTCTATCAGATTGAATGGAGAGCATCTGTGAACAGCAATTTTCAAGTCCTGCCACAGATTCTCAATTGGATTTAGGTCTGGACTTTGACTGGACCATTCTAACACATAAATATGTTTGATCTAACGTTACCATTTAATTGTAGCTCTGCTTGTATGTTTAGGGTCGTTGTTATGCTGGAAGGTGAACCTCTACCCCAGTCTCAAGTCTTTTGCAGACTCTAAGGCGGCGTACACACGATCGGATATATCCGATGAAAACGGTCCGCGGACCATTTCCATCGGATATGTCCGATCGGGAGTTTGATCCGATGGCGTGTACACACCATCGGATCAAATTCCCCGCCGCCGGACGGCGCGGTGACGTGGCGGTGACGTTGACGCCGCCGCGTCACCACCACGTCACCGCCACGTCACCGCACCAGGAAGTAAAAGACTTCCGCGCATGCGCCGAATCCATTCGGCAGCGGCGCGGCGGCGGTGGGGGCCGACATGTCTGCTGGTAAGTGTACTAACCAGCAGACATGTCGGGCGGACAGATTCCCACCGGATAGATTTCAAAGCATGCTTTGAAATCTGTCGGGTGGAGAAATCTGTCCGCTAGCTCATACACACGAGCGGAGATGTCTGCTGAAACGGTCCATCGGACCGTTTTCAGCGGACATATCCCCTCGTGTGTACGCCGCCTAACAGGTTTTCTTCTAAGATTGCTCTGTATTTAGCTCCATTCATCTTCTCATCAACTCTGACCAGCTTCCCTGTCCGTGCTGAAGAAAAGCATCCTCACAACATGCTGCTGCCACCGCCATTTTTCACAATGAGGATGGTGTGTTCAGGGTGATGTGCAGTGTTAATTTCCCACCACACATAGCGCTTTGCTTTTAGGCCAAAAAGTAACATTTTGGTCTCATCTAACCAGAGCACCTTCTTCCACATGATTGTTGTGTCTCCCAACATGTCTTCTTGCGAACTGCAAATGGGACTTCTTATGGCTTTCTTTCAACAAAGACTTTCTTCTTGCCAAACTTCCATTATGGCCAGATTTGTGGAGTGCACGACTAATAGTTGTCCAGTGCACATATACTCCCACATGAGCTGTGGATCCAGGGCAGATCCTAGGGTCACAGACGCTTGGGTGCAGAAATATTTTGGGCACCCCCACATAGGCATGGCCATCTTACTAACTCTTCCCCTTTACACATGTTTCTATGGCAACAACACAAACAGAGATGCTCCCCTAAGGAATCTTTGTTGGATCCTTCCACGATCTCTTAACAATAAAAAAAAGGAGATGGTCAGAGACTGCAGACATGATACAAGAGATGGTCAGAGACTGCAGACATGATACAAGAAATGGTCAGAGACTGCAAACATACAACAGGAGATGATGAGAGACTGCAGACATGATACAAGAAATGGTCAGATACTGCGGACGTAATGCAAAAAATGGTCAGCGACTGCAAACATACAACAGGAGATAGTTAGAGCCTGCAGACATGATGTAAGAGATGGTCGGAAACTACAGACATGATACAAGAGATGGTCAGATACTGCAGAAAGGATAAAAGAAATGGTCAGAGACTGTGGACATGATACAAAAAATGGTCAGAGACTGCAGACATGATACAAGAGATGTCAGAGACTGCGGACATGATACAAGAGATGGTCAGAGACTGCAGACATTATACAAGAGACGGTAAGAGATTGCGGAAATTATACAAGAGATGGTCAGAGACTGCGGAAATGATACAAGAGATCAATGCATCAAATGCAGCTTACCAGTGTCCACCAACTTCAGCCTGCCAGTGCCCACCAATAGCAGTTTATCAGTGCCCACCAATTGCAGCCTGTCAGTGCCCACCAATTGCAGCTGGCCAGTGCCCACCAATTGCAGCTGGCCAGTGCCCACCAATTGCAGCCGGCCAGTGCCCATCAATTGCAGCCTACTGGTGCCCCTGGATCACATGTCCGGCGATGATCTCCTACTGCCACGGAGCTTGGATTTGAATCACCTGGCGGCTGCTGTAACAAAGTCCCGCCTCCTAGTCCGTCTTGTGGCTCTTATGATACACATCACACTGCATTGGATCAATGTTCTCTCTATCTCACAGGAGCTGCTCTAGGAGGCCGGACTTTGTTACAGCGCCGCTGTAGGAGGCCGGACTGTAATCTAAAGGGTCGCTGTGATATAAAGGGGACTGCACTCTAATGATTACATGCCCCTTTATAGTGCAGTGCCCTTTATATTACAGTTCCCCTAGCAATCACAACCCCCCATCACAGTGCCCCTTGCTGTCATGCCCCCTCCCCTTTTCTCTCTATAATGATTGGATGACCATGTGTGTCCCCTCTCCCACCTTCTCTCCGTACATTTGGACACTGACATCTCCGGCACCCTCTGTCCTTTTCTGTCTTCACCAACTTAGGGTGACGTTGTTGGTGGGGCAGAAGAGCAGACACAGTCCGGGCCAGTGTGTGACACACACAAGGAGAGTGAGGAGGGAAGGGGGAGCATTCTGGCACTTCGGCACCCTCACCTCTGTAGCGCTGGGGTGCTGTGCACCCCGCGCACCCACCCAGGATCGGCCCTGTGTGGATCTCTGCAGCATTCTGGAAAACCAGCATCTGACCTGCACCTGATCAGCACTGGCAGCCAATGGCTGCCAGCCCTGATTAGTATTTTGTGGCGGGGGGAGACCTGTCAGAACATAGCAGAGGGAGATCGCTGGACTGACATTGCTTGTGTTAGTAAGCGATCTGTCGGTATTTTCGTTCAGCCCACTGGGTTGGTAGTGTTTACCAAGCTTAACCAGTAGCGTTGATCAGGGTATTTTAACAGCAGAGGAGTCCATGCTGTCAAAATACAATAATGCAATGGGGAGGGTTCCTCCATCCACCTCACTTGTGGGATGGGGGAATCAGATTTTTTATTTATTTTTAACAACCCAATGGCGAAAGCGATCAAATAAACTATCCATCTACGGGCAGCTTAAATCTGTTATTTTTCAACAGAACAAGCTGTCCTGCAGATGTAGCAGTAAGTGGGTTGAGACAAACAATTTTCCACTGATAGGGGTGCTTATAATAATCAGCTTTTATTGGTTTATGTAAAACCTTTAAAAGGAGCAAAAATTGTTTGCTGTAACTGCTTATAAAGTGTTAGCTGGCTTCAGTTTGTTAGGGTATTTAAATCTACTAGTGCATCTAACACTCCCCTCTTCTCAGACCGACAGTACTGCGGTCCAAAGCTGTCTCTGTGCTTCTTCATTCAGATTGGCATTGAAAACAGAACTGCATCTAGTAGTTTTGTATTTTATATACAGCAGGGAAGACTAGAAATGAGGGCTGCTACCTTTTCTTCAAGCCAAACCCAAACACGTTAGCCACCTGGGACACCATTGGGTGAGCCAAGGAGAGTAGTGATGCAGTGCACATAGTGTGCCGCAACAAATTGTGGGTGTGGTCAAATGGCTTTTGCTGACATTATGACCCTGCCCCCCAGTGATGCCGATCCTGCCCCCAGACAGCTGCCAGCAGCTCCCTGACAGCAACAGATTTGTGTGTGACTATGGGCCAGATTCAGGTAGATGGGAGCATCTTTAATCTGGAGTAACGTTTCTCATTTACGTTACTCTGGCGAAATTTTAGGAGCAAGTGCTGTTATTCATGAAGCACTTGCTCCTAAAGTTGCGGCAGCGTATCGAAAATGAGCCGGCGGAATTCAAATTGGGCGGGTACGGGGCGTGTATTATTTAAACTAGGCGCGATCCCGCGGCAAACGTACTGCGTATGCGTCGACTGTCAATGCATCCCAGTGCGCATGCTCACAACTTCCGTCGGCACCACTTCCTTGGAAACGACAGCGCAATGCGTTCCGTTGGGCGTTTAAATGCGCCCGTAGATGCGCCATTCCGGCACTAAAGTATATCCTGTTCCCCCTCCCCGCAGTGAAGTTACTTTTGTTCTGAGATGGCTGCTCCCGTTCCCCACAAACATACAGGAGAAAGCTGAACTTTAAAGGCCAGGAGCTGTCAGCCGTCATCTCGGCTATGGAGACCTATGATGTCTTCCTCCATGGCTGTAAAAGTTGACAGACAAGCATGGACAGAGGTGTTGTCCTGCAAGTGGGGGTGCTCAGCTAGCTCTTATCGTCGGTAACGCTGCTGTAGCGGCTCTCCTGCTGACCTGTGGCTGTCTGGAGTAAAGATAAAGCAGCTATTTGTAGAAATAACTTTGCGACGGACGGACGACATATGCGCGGCGCATGTAGCCAGCGTATGGTGCTAATCCGTTCGTGAATTGGGAAAAATCCCTCATTTGCATATTTGCAGGAGAAATCAATTGGCACGACTGATGCGCCAAGCGAAACTATGCGCTGACGATACTCTGGCGTCGGAAAGTTAAGCCGGTCGGAAATGGCCTGTTTTCTGGCGCATCTAGGTTGGTGGGTACGGCCGCGGAGATACAACGGCGCATCTTCACAGTTACGCGGCGCATATCGAAATACTCCAGCGCAAGTGTTGCTGAATCTGGCCCTATCTTGGTTACTTGGGGAACCACAGCCTGGTCTAAATAATGTGTGCAGGATTCAGTCCGCCTGAAACCCAGACGCATGATTAAAAACCTAGACTGTCCGGGTGAATCCAGGACAGGAGACAACCCTACTACTTTCTGGTTGTTGTTGCTATTTGTGTTCACATTTGGGAAATTCACTGTCATTTTTTATTTTTTTTGTATCTTGTCCCTTGTCTCTGGGGCAAGAAAGGGTTGGGAATCTAATCTTTTATAGCTGTAGCTAGGAGGGCTGGTGATGGGAAATATTGCAGTGGGGTATTAGTTTCAGTGACTGTCAAATGTGATTTTTTCTCTCATTTGTGGAAGATATCCTTTGCATGAAACCATAACTGATACCCCTTGAGAATAAAAACAGCCCCCGCCTACCTCGGTGGAACTCTATGCTAGGATCAAAGATGTGGAACTAATGGAATCTCTTTCAGGGAGCTTTGGCACCTATGGGAGGATTCCCCTTGGTAGTCCTATTGCCTCTGATTTTACTAGCCCCTTAGTCAGTGTTCCATGTCCTTGGGAGTGGAGAGCCTGGAACTTACCCTTTCTCTGTTTCTTTTCTTTTCTGGTCCTTGCTGTTTTCTCCTTATGTTTATAGTAAGAAGCATGAAAGGGCCTTCTGAAACTACCTGCTCCTGATTTTAAAACGGAAACCTATGTCAAGCTGGCTCTCAAATTTTCCAACAAGAAAAGTTCCTGGAGGAAATTCCGATAGTCTGTATGCAATTCCGATGCACAAAAATCCTACACATACTCGGGAATCAATTTGACGCATGCTCGGAAGCAATGAACTTCATTTTTCTCTTCTCGTCGTAGTGTTGTACGTCACCCTGTTCTTGACGGTTGGAATTTGGTGTAACCGTGTGTATGCCAGACAAGTTTGAGCCAAGATTCTGTCAGAAAAAAATCCACGTTTTTTTTGTCGGATTTTCTGATCGTGTGTACGCAGCATTACAATGTTTCTCCTTTTTGTTGCAGATAATTTTGTAGCGATTCCTCTTAAAGGTGTTTATGTAGTTTGATCGTCTGTTACTTTTGTTTTTCTTTCTTTTATGAAAATTTTTTAAATTTATAAAATTGTTAAATAAAAAAGAATAAATACACCAGTAAACTAGCAACAATTTCCATCTCCCTACTGCCCTAATTTTTTAAATCAAAATGCAACACCAAAGTTTTGCATAAAATTGACCGAACATTATTCATTAATTTATGTAAAGTTACAAAGCTTTTACACGTTTATTAAATAAAACTGTAAATTGACTTTTTCTTTGAAACCCAAAATCCATCAGTAACTAGTGCCTGGCTAAAAAAAACACAATGACTGTATGCAACATAATCATTAGACTGAAGAAAAAAAAGCCTAGGTAAAAAGATGATCTGGATTTGGTCCAAGCTCAGTCGGAACCATGTTCGGCAGAGCCCATGGGGAGCTGTCACAAGATTGCATCCCCAATCATTGACCTAACATGGCCACATCGCCACTTTTGGGCACTGTCATTGACCTATTATGTTGCCACATTAGGTCAATAGCATCCCCGCTCCATTTTGTACGTGAAGCTGCTAGGTGAGGATCACAGCAATAACATTAGCTATCGAAAACTGTGCTACTCATAAGAAATGATGAAAGATATAAACAAATGACGTAACAGGGGTGGGAATATGGGAAGTTCTTCTGAAACAGGTGATGATCTGAGGTGGAGCAGCTGTCCCCAAATAGGAGACATCAGCCAATCAGCTGGGACGCGCACTAGATGTTTTTTCCACTGAAAGGTAAGCTTGCAAACAGAGGAGGAGAGGTTATTGCAGTTCCATGATGGGGGCCATTTAAGTGCCTTTTATCTCCCAACATAGAAACCCCCCCCCCCCCCCTCAAATCAGGCATGATTACCCAAGCCTGGCACCCACCAATACTGCAGCCTTTTTATGCAAGTTTATATACCCAGGTTAAAATATTCACACCACGTGGATCTCAACAGCATTGCACCTGTAAAGACCTTGAATTCTGGCTTCCAGTTCAGCATGGCAATAGGAAAAACTTCCAACTGAAGCCATGCATTTCTCAATGGACCTACTAATGCATTTCATATTTTTTTCCAGTGGTTGCAAAAGAAGGGGACGATTTATCTTGGTACAACTTTGGAAGAACAAGTAGGGCCAGATCCACAAAGAACTCGGCGGCGTATCTCCAGATATGCTGCCGTAATTTCAAATTCCCACTGGCGTATCTTTGTTTTGTATTCACAAAACAAGATACGCCGGAATTACGCTAAGATACGACTTGTGCAACGTTATTACACCGTCGTATCTTAGTTGCATACTTACGCTGGACCCTAGGAGCGCTTCCGCTGTGTGTCCGCGTAAAATATGCAAATGAGCTAGATACGCCGATTCACGAACGAACGTACGGCCCGCGCAGTGTTTATACATTGTTTGCGTAAGCGTAGGTCCGGCGTAAAGTTACCCCTGCTGTATAGAGGCGTACGTAATGTTAAATATGGATGTCGGGCCAGCGTCGATTTTTCCATCGTTGACGTCGTTTGCGTAAACCGTTCGGGAATAGGGATTTGTGTAAGTTACGTTCACGTAGTTTTCATTGATGTTTAGCGGAGTGATTTCGCGCATGCGCATTGGGATACGTCCACGGCCGGCGCATGCCCAGTTAAAAAAAAGCGTTGTTTGCGTCGGGTCATTCATAATTATAATAAAACACGCCCCCCACTAGTTAATTTGAATTACACCCGCGTACGCCGACCCATTTACGCTACGCCGCCGTAAGCTACAGCAGCATTTCTTTGTGGATAAGGATACGCCGCTGTAACTTACAGCGGCGCAGAGTAAATGGGACACGCCGCGCCGGCGGGGCAGCTTTGTGGATCTGGCCCGTAATGTTTTTTCGGGAATACAATTTAAGAGAGGATAGATCCCTCTTTATTCTAAACAATAATTCAACTGTTTGGCATCTCCCTATACCATTCCTGCCCAAATAAATGATGAGGATGTCAACAGCTGGCCATTTCCATTGCATTTGCATCCATGTAGCAGGTAGATCACTCTACTTCATACTATTCTGAACTTCCTAGGATACATTGACATTTTTGGGGTCCATAGCAAAATTTTCTGTGCATAATCTGTTTGTAGCAAAAATACCTGCAACAAGTAAGTCACATGGATGTCCTATTATTAAAATGTTCAATAGAAAAGTTGGGCCAAATATAAATTTAGAATTTTTTTGACTCCTATCTTACTAGACCTTTAACCACTTGACCTGCGGAAGGTTTTACCCCCTTCGTGTCCAGGCCATTTTTTGCTGTTAAAGAGGTTGTAAACCTCAGAAAAAAAAGCATACTAGCTCATTATGAAATACTTATCGTAGAATGATGCCCTGCAGTGCCGTCCGCACTCTGCTCCCACGGCCGATATCCGGAGATATAGGCTCACCTGTACGATTAAATCGGAAGATTTTACTTCCTCTTTAAGCACTGCAATACTTTAACATGGTCATGCAACACTGTATGCAAATTAAATGTTTATATTTTTTTCATAGAGATTTCTCTTGGTGGTATTTGATCACCACTGGGTTTTTAACTTGTTATTATTTAAATTAAAAAAGTCTAAAAAGTTTAAAAGAAAAAAATATATTTTCTACTTTCTGTTATCTAATAAAAAAAATAAAAAATAAACACATTTCTTCATAAATTGTGGCTAAAATGTATTCTGCTACATGTCTTTGGTAAAAAACAAAACCAAAAAAACTAAATCCCAGCAAGTGTATATTAATTGAATTGTGCGAAAGTTATAGTGTCTACAAACTTGATGCTATACTGTAATGTTTGTGATTAGTGATTTATAGTGTGACTGTGATAGGGTGGCGAACAATCTGACGCTAACAGACACTAGCACAAGAGGCCTAATTGCTAAGAAGGCTTCTATGTTATTAACTTGACAAAGGATTGAACCTAGAAATATGTAGTAGTAAAGAAGTATTAAATCCCATACTAAAAATGTAATATATTGCCATTAACCAATCAGTAAATGTGATGGTTGTATTAATTTTCTTTTATAGGCCCACAAATAGAGCTTTCTTTTGGTGGTATTTGATCACCTGTGCGGTTTTTATTTTTTGCGCTATAAACAAAAATAGAGCGACAATTTTGAAAAAAAAAAGCAATATTTTTTACTTTTTACTATAAAAAATATCCCCAAAAATATATAAAAAAACAATTGTTTTCCTCAGTTTAGGCCGATACGTATTCTTTTACATATTTTTGGTAAAAAAAACAATTTTTATGGTGACTGCGACATTATGGCGGACACATCAAACACTTTTCGCACTTTTTTAGGACCAATGTCATTTTTACAGCGACAGTGCTATAAATATGCACTGATTACTGTGAAAGTGACACTGGTAGTGACGTGTTTAACTACTAGGGGGCGCTGAAGGGGTTAAGTGTGACCTAGGGAGTGATTCTTACTGTTAGGGGGTGACATGTGGCTACATGTGACACATCGCTAATCGCTGTTCCCGATGACAGGGAACAGACGATCGGTGACAGTGTCACTAGGCAGAACAGGGAGAGGCATGTTTACACTTGCCTCTCCCCGTTCTGCAGCTCTGTGACCCGATCGCGCGATACTGGCAGACATCGAGTCCGCGGGTCCTGCGGGCACGGTCCCGGAGCTGGCGGCCGGGCTTGTGAGTGCCGCCGGCAGTCCGTGCACGCCCGGCACGGTGGGAATTTCAAAGTGACGTAAATATACGTTACTTTGCCTAGCCATGCCATTGTGCTGACGTAAATCTACAGGAGCCATCACATCAAAGAATTGGAAAGCTGCAATATATTACATGTTTGCTTCTGGGCTTAATACTGCTATAAATGAACCTATGTTCCTTTTGGATGTGTGCAAAATACTTTGGGCTTTCAGGCCGGAAATGCACATAGGTGGAAAAAAAAACGCTAAAACAAATGCAGCTTGAAATAGCTCATAACTTGAACAATGCCTACTGCTTCATAAAGCTTTGTTAGAATATACTGTATAATAGGTCTTCTACCATTGGGTTTGATTGTTGCCTTTTTGTAACCCTTCAGCATCCCTTTCACAGCAAAATAACTGTTGCAAGGCCAGCTACCCTAAAGCCTAAAAAAAAGTATTCATGGGCTGGGGTTTTCACAATTGAGAATTGGAATAAGCCTTTTGTTTCAGTGGGCATTAAAATAACAAGACCAATGCTTTGGATCACTAGGCTTAATAACCGTGTTATTTCAAAATTGACACCATTCCCTCCAAGCAACTGTGTTCCCAGTGATACGGATGTTTTATTATTTCATGCAATAATGCCTACATCAAATCACAAAGGTAATCTAGGCAGTGAACGTTGGCCAGGTCCACATCAGGCTCCAGCTTCCTGGACAGATCCATCTGTAAATATGACAGAGCATCTGCTGTAACATTTGATTTTCCTGGCACATACCTAGCCTTTAGCTAAATGTTCTTTTTAAGATATAGTAATACCAGATGTTGCAATAGATTAATGACAAACGGGGATTTAGAGAATAAGAAGGATACGCAGATAACTTCAAATATAGCTCCCTTGAAATGATTCTCATGTTACTATAGAAATTGCCACACAACATCAATATCCATTCCAAAGGAAGGCGTAGCCAATGGAGTTGGTGGCACCCATGGAAAAATAAAAAGCTAATCTCCCACAAAACACTTCTGCCATACCGACCTACAGTTAAGGGAACTTTAACAGATAGGTCATCCTTTAGTTTTTCTATTCATACTGACATGTGAGAAGAAGGATTTAAAGCCTGTCATAACGAGATATAGCGGGTTGTTTACGAAAGGCAAATCCACATGTCCCCCTCGGATCTACAGCGACTGCACTTCCAAGTGCACTTTCAGTGCAATTTCAAGAGCACTTTGCATTTGTAGTTTGCACTTTTAGTGCAAAGTGCATTTGCCTTTCGTAAATAACCCCCTTAGTTTCTGTGAGAAAACTCTGCTTATTGGCAGGATGCTTGGGGCAAAGACTAATGCCGCGTACACACGGTCGTTTTTTTTGCGATGAAAACACCGTCGTATCTCTGTTTTTTTTTTACTGGGTATCTATGTGTGTGATTCCTAGAATCACTTACGCATAGATACAGTGAAGATCCGACATGTGTAAAACCATTACACTGGCGGATCGTAGATGTAATGACATCGCCGGCCGCTAGGTGGCCTTTACGTTGTTTTCTCATTTGCCTATGCAAATGAGCCTAATCCGACGATTCCCGAACGTTTTTACGCCGCCCGGTCGTAGTTTACGTCGTTTCCGTACGTGTGCTATATGAGGGGTAACCTTACAAAGTTCCGTCGTTGCTATGTTAAGTATGGCGTCGGGTCAGCGTTGTCTTTTTCCGTTGGTTACGTCGTTTTACTAAGTCGTTCGCGAATAGGGATTTACGTAAACGACGCTCACGTCGGTTTCATTCACTTTTTCCGACGTGACCTGGAGCATGCGCACTGGGCTATTTTGAGGCCGGTGCATGCGCAGTTCGATCGACGCGGGCGCGCGCTTAATTTAAATACAAGCCGCCCCCTTTGAATTACGCAGGGATACGCAGAGCCATTTACACTACGCCGACGCAACTTACGGAGCAAGTGCTTTGGGAATACGGCACTTGCTCTGTTAAATTGCGGGGGCGTAGTGTAAATGGCTCACGCTACGCCAGCGGCAATTCTACGGGAATCTGGCCCTTAATTTTGATTGTTTCTCTGTTGATACCAAAGAACTGTAAACAGGTAGTCAGGAAATTGGTTTTCTCAGGAGATAAAGGGACATTGAATTTTTCACATATGTTAGTGAATAAATTCAACAAACAGCGAATTCCGTAGGACCCATAAATGAAAAATTGTCATCAAGAAACTCGATAACTGGTCTAAGACCAGGTTCAAAGCGAATAACTCTCTATAAAAATGAGGAGAGGTCCTCAAAAATAAAACAAGAAAAGAACAGCCCGTAGGGAGAAACTTATCATAGAAGTAATAAACATCAAACTGAAAACCTAGAAAGTTTAAACCACTTAAGGACCGCCTCCTGCACATATACGTCGGCAGAATGGCACGGCTGGGCAAATCCACGTATATTTACGTCGGTACTAGTACCCAGCCATGGGTCACGGGTGCACGCCCGGCAGCATTGATCGCGTCATCCCTTTTATAGGGGGGACGCGATCGATGATGTCACACCTACAGCCACACTCCCTACAGTTGTAAACACACACAGGGAACACATAACCCCTACAGTGCCCCCTTGTGGTTAACTCCCAAACTGCAACTGTAATTTTCACAATAAACAATGCAATTTAAATGCATTTTTTGCTGTGAAAATGACAATTGTCCCAAAAATGTGTCAAAATTGTCCAAAGGGTCCGCCATAATGTCGCAGTCACAAAAAAAAATGCTGATCGCCGCCATTAGTAGTAAAAAAATTTTTTTTTATAAAAATGCAATATAACTATCCCTTATTTTGTTAACGCTATACATTTTGCGAAAACCAACCGATAAACGCTTATTGCGATTTTTTTTACCAAAAATAGGTAGAAGAATACGTATCGGCCTAAACTGAGGAAAAAATAAATATATATATTTTTGGGGGATATTTATTATAGCAAAAAGTAAAAAATATTGAATTTTTTTCAAAATTGCCGCTCTATTTTTGTTTATAGCGCAAAAAATAAAAAAGGACGCCAATCTCGTTTGGGAGCCACATCGCACGACCGCGCAATTGTCAGTTAAAACGACGCAGTGCCGAATCGCAAAAAGGGGCAAGGTCCTTTAGCAGCATTTTGGTCCGGGTCTTAAGTGGTTAAGCCTGAGCAAACTAGCAAAAGGAACACATGCATAATTGCGCATGTTTTCGACCGGCACAGAAATGAATGTGCTTCTGTGTCTGCGCAATTATGCAGGAGCATTGTCAAAAAATGCATAATTTACAGATTTCAACTGGTCACCTATATCATCAACTGAAAAACCCTCAATTATTAGCTTTGCCATCTGCTGATCTTTGAAAATCAGTACCCAAAGAAATATGTTTTCCAGGTTCACTGGCGATTAGACCCTTAACGTGGATGTAAACCCTCCATACACCCAGTGAAGTGAGCAGCCTCCGATGATGAACCAAATCTCCCTACATAGGTTTTATATGTATATCTGCTGTCTTCACATACAGCCGAGATAGGTAAAATTGCTGATTGGAGGAAAGGCACACACCCCCCTCTCATCATAGGCAGAGACTCTCAGAGGTGTTTTGTAACAGGGCCAGAACCCTGCTAATCTAATTTAGCAACCTCCCCTGACAGAAATTTTTAAACTGATTTTATCTGATGTGTCAGAGAATTTGTCAGGAGTTATCAGGCTGTCAGAGGAACTGTTCAGGAGAGAGCTATGGGACTTAGCTATTTGAAGAGAGATAACAAAATACAGCAGATATATGTGCCCAGCTCAAATTTCATGAATTGGGTTTACATCCACTTTAGGAAAAAGCTATTTTACAGCAGGTTGGCCCAACATGTTCATGTTTTAAAACAAAGACAGACAGGGTGGAAACCATCGCAAAAAAAAGGCCATCTGGCTTGGTTCTCAGCAAAGCATACATCTTTCCTAAAAGTAGTACTGGGGGCTTGGTTAGCTGCTGGTTTTAGTGGAGGTGCTTGCTGCTGGTAGCAGCAAATTCAGCAAAGGCCTACATATGTTACACCCTACTTTAGATTCTGATGAACCAACAACTTTTGACTAAAATAATCATAATAATTTAACCACTGCAGACTGGCAAAAGATTCTAAGATAATATACAAAATCTGAAAAAAAATGCTGCAAAGCTTGTGATGTCTTTCTCTCATCAGACTAGCAAAAGGCTTGGAACCAACTATTAAAAGTGTTGGCTACTTACTTGCTTCTTTCGTCTTTGGGTTTATTCTAATTCTTTTTATCTGGTTTAAAGGTAAAATCCTTGTCAGAGGAGAATAGCGACAAAATGTCTATATCGCTACTCTTCCAGATTAAAGCTGACTGGCAGAAAATGTAATAATGGAGACAGATCACAGGCCATAGCTGTAATACATTTTTGGAACACTTTGATACAGTAGGTATTGATTTAAGCCTCATACACATGATCAGATTTTACGACGGGAATTGTGTGATGACAGGCTGTTGGTGGAAAATCCAAACGTTTGTATTCTCCATCGGACAATTGTCCGATTTTCCACAGACAAATGTTGGAGGGCAGGCTTTAAAATTTTCCGTGGACAATGGTCTGTTGTTGGATTTTCCGATCGTGTGTACACAAGTCCGTCGGACAAAAGTAAAAAGTACAAACACACATTCTCCCAATCAGTGCTTACCAAACATGACATTAGCAGAAGGTGCCCAAAAGGGTGGCCATAAAGAGCTGAAAAATCACGTAGTTCGTAACTACGTTTGCATTTGTTGGCCGAAAATTGTGTGCCGTTTGTATGCAAGACAAGTTCATGGCCAACCCCCCCCCCCCTCGGCCAAAAGTCTGTGGAAAATCCGATCGTGTGTACAAGGCTTAAGTCACTGCTAGAGAGGAAATTAAGCTATTAGAAGAAACCAAGGGATGGACCATAGCTGGGGAGGAGGTTAAACTGCTAGAGAGGCAGGTGAGAGGACAGCAGCTAGAGAGGATACTTAGCTAATAGATGGGGGTAGAGTAGCAGGGTTCTCAGCAGAAACCCAAATTATAGCAGCCTGTTGTTAAAAGGAACCTTGTTTTCCTGGTAGCTCTACATTCAGCTTATTTTAAAAAAAAAAGTATGATATAGTAGGCAAAAAAATAAATAATTGTGACTAATGAGTGCTGATTCATACAACGCAGCAGCAATAAGAGAAGCTGGCTCCACACATGGTGCCAAGGCCAACCATTGCACAGCCATGCTTTATGTTTGATGCACAGAACCAAACTTGCTTTTCCAGCTGCTAATGATGTTGCCATCCAGCTATTACCTGCCTGCTATTTCTGGCTTTTTGTGGTTCTGCTCATTGCTTAGTGGGGTGGCCATCAATCTGTGGCTTCAGTAGTTGGGTCAGGAGGCAGTGTGCTTGACAGCAGTCTTTTGGGTGAAAATCTGGACATCTTAGCTGAATTTTTGCTATGGTCCTCTTCCAGGCAGAGGCGTCTCTAGGGGGGGCCAGAGGGGGCCCTGCCCCCCCCCAACATTATGCTGTGCCCCACCATGTGCCCCACCATTTATTTATTTTCGGCCGCCGCTGGAGTAACAGTCTCTCCTAAGAGGGAGAGCATCCCCAGTCAGCTCTGCGGGGCTTCCTTCCCCCTCCCTCAGCTCACTGACACTGCATAATGCGAGCATTCACACAACCACAGCCGCCCGATCTGCTCCTTCCCCTGTATCCTCATTGGCACGGAGAAGAGCGAGTTGCAGAAAGAACTCCATGAGCACTGTGGGGGAGGGGGGGCCCAAGCCTTCATCTCAGTTACTGAAAAAACAGACTGATTTCTCCCGTCCTTAGGACAGAAGAACCAGCCTGTAAATTCCGAGAGTGGTGACTGCAAGCTGAGCCGAGTGTCAGTCTGACACTCTTTTACAGCCCAGCGAGTCCAGCCACCTCCCCCCCACTCTCCTCACATACAAGCAGGGAGGAATACAGCTCCTCCTCCTCCTCCTTTCAGTCCCGCCCACACTATCTCGGTGTGCTGATGATGAAGAAAAGAGGGAAGGACGGCCGCACTCCAAGGATTTTCAAACGAAAAAAGTTGTCTTTATTGTAAATCCAAAAACATGTACAGTCACAGCAATCACAGAAAACAGGACAGCCGACGCGTTTCGCACTCGATCAGTGCTTAGTCATGGCCATGACTAAGCACTGATCGAGTGTGAAACGCGTCGGCTGTCCTGTTTTCTGTGATTGCTGTGACTGTACATGTTTTTGGATTTACAATAAAGACAACTTTTTTCGTTTGAAAATCCTTGGAGTGCGGCCGTCCTTCCCTCTTTTCTTCATCATCATTGCCATTTGCATCGCCAGCACCTTGGTAATCTAATTATCCTTGATCGTCTACAGGTCTCACCTGGAGCGGTGATTTCTTTTATTTTGTCTTTTTTGGATTTTGTATCTCGGTGTGCTGTATCTGAAGGAAATATGAAAATCAGCAGCATGTGTGAATGATGCCTGAGATTCTAGCCTGGACCGTGGGCAAGTGTGTTCACTGCAGACTACAGTACACTGTAATCACTGAACTGCATTATCTCCATCCCTTCTCTCCCCCATCTGTCTCCCTCCCCTCTCCTGTTCTTTCAAGACATTCACAATTTACTTTCTGTAACGGTCACCACCGTTTACGATATTCCATTCCATCGCCCCACGACAGTTTATCCGACAGTCCGACAGACATCAGACACTACCCATTTCATTTCCCAGAATAACCGAGACAAAACAAGCTCTGGTACTGGTTCCAAAATGAACGAATAAATCCTTTAATGGTAACTTAGCTTTGTTATATACAGTACAAGCATGTTACAGTTAATCACAGGGACAAAGACACACTCCACCCACACATCACACATTATTTTAGATAATGACATTCCGATGAGTTAATTACTACTCATTACCCAGACGGTCTGGCTCTGCATTTAGAGGGGTTAATTACTACAGCTTGACAAGTCACATTCCACATCTTGACAGTGTCATTAGCATACACAATGAACAGGTCTTAGGAGCAGACCTAATTAGGACAATGGACACAAAACAGTATTAGCATCACACAAAGGAATGTCTAGGAGCAGACTCAATTAACACCTCAAAAGCATGTGTCCCCACATTGAATGAAAACACTCTATTGACCTGTTGGAGTCAGACTTTAACAACTTGTAATATTTCAAGATATCCTGCAAAACATGAATTATCAGTAATGTCCCCTCCCATGTAATTTATCATTATCATTTCTCAGTCACCCTATGTCCAAAAGGGGCACAGGATGACCCTAGACTCAAGAGTCATTAGTGATGCTGGCACTCGAGTACCCCCCATCCTTCAAAAGTCTCTGGGTGTCACGGGCCATTTTGTTACACTTTCACTTTCAGTTAGGCAGGTAATATACAGTGCAAATTTATTTCCTACATCCACAGATTGCAGGAAAGAAACTTGCATGATTCCCCCATCAACACAGACAGTGCTGACGGGAATATCCCTCCTGCCCAGCAATTGTATTCTCCCGACAAACAGTGATTCTCACTAGTGGCTATACAGCAACCACTAGTGATAATCATAAGAGAATCTGCTCATTAATGGTTCAAATCTCAGCCAGTTCCTGCTGAACCAGCTGAGATTTAAACTGTCTATGGCTGGTCTTAGCTCTTAGGCAGCCCATGCATTGATCACTTTTTTTCATTCAACTATTAGGTTGAATGAAAAAAAAAAAAGAAATGATCCAATTCCCCCATCTACACATTATAGGTGGATGGGGGAATCCTCCCAGTGTGGACCAGTGCTGAAATAACCAGAGTTGCTGTCCTGTCCCGGCTATTCACAGCACTGGACTCTGTCTCCTTGGCAGCGGCGGCAGGACATTGGAACCCAGTGCTGGTTACTTTATGGGGCTGATGTAGAGGAGGGCCAGCACAATTTGTTGTTAGAGATGGGCTGGGCATGTTCAAAAATCCACATGCCAGAGCCTGCCAGGAAGCCCACACTGCACAGCGCTAATCACAGGCAGTGAGAGATTTCCCGGTCCGCAGCTCTGCACATATCAGGAAATGTCTCACTGCCTGTGATTAGCACTGTGGATTGTTGGCTTCCTGGCGGGATTGGGCATGTGGGATTTCAAACACACCCGAGCCCATCTCTATTGGTTGTAGACAGTTGAGCTCCCTGCAGGTTGCTTAGCAGCAGTGGAGCCTTCTCCGACAAGCTGATCGGGATGCAATCCAGGTGATGCTCCCAGTCAAATCCTAATGTAAAATATCAGTGATTTTATTGATCAAAGCCCACACTTATATATATATGTGGTTGTACTCTTGATGCTAATAAATACTGTGTTTATTAGATCTGACTGGGAGCATTACCTGGATCACATTCCGATCAGCATGTCAACAGAGAAGGTTATACAGCATTACTGCTGCTAGGTGACCAGCTGGGGGCTCAGCCCTCTATAACCAATAGTGCCAGCCTTCCCCTGCATGCATCCATAATGTCACCAGCACTAGGGCCTAATAGACTGCCGCCACTGCCAAGGAGACAGATGCCAGACCAGCGCTGTCAATAGCAGGAACAGGACAGCTGGGGAACCCCACAGTGGCAGAACACCAGACAACCTTTGCAACCCTTAAAGTTCTCCCACTGCTTTGGACCCTTATATTTTCTTGGTGTGCTGGTGACATATATCTCTTGTTTTCTGCCACCCTGGGGGGCCCCAGTATAGTAGGAAGAGAGCTCACTGCGGGCCCGTTGTGGTATCGTAGTAAAGGGCCCCAGGAGATATATATATATATATATATATATATATATATATATATATATAATTGCATTTTATAGTTGGCCCCCCTACTTTTGTCCCTGTCCCCCCATGTGCCCCCCCCCCCTAAATATGAAAGCTGGAGACGCCACTGCTTCCAGGTGATGTCCTGCTTGCTCTAGCAGTCCCATTCTGATGGGTGTTGCTACTGCTGCAATATATTCTGGTATCGCATTTCTTCCTGTGTCAAGTTCCAAGCAAGAAATCGGTTCTGCTGACTTGAAGTCACTGCCAGAGCTGCTTCATGATTTTTTTGTCAGTGCCATAGAGGGGGGGGGGGGAGGAGGGATATTTTAGCTCAAAGCATTATAGCTCAGCAACACCCCTGAAAAAGCTGATGGAGCTCTTCTGGAACAGCTGACAATGTGAGATAACAGCTGGAGCAGCTGTCCTAAAATAGTAGATGTCAGCCAATCAGCTGGGAACAGCACTAGATGTTCTTTCCACTAAAACATAAGCATGCAGAGAAATAGAGAGAGCGAGAACAATATAAGTGAGAGCGAATAAAAACTTATGTAGCTGCAGGCACTCTAGTGGGAAAGCAATAAAGCTGGCCATACATGCATTGATTTATTTTGATTAGTCAGAGGGCTGATCAATTAAAAAAAAGGATTCCTCCATCCACTCAAGTTGGGTGGATGGAGGAATCCTCCCTGCTGCGCCTTTTCATTCTAACAGCAGGGACTCCACCACTGTATGAGTATGCTGATCAGTGCTGCAGCTGATTGGCTGCAGGCACTGATTGATTGGAAATTTACCAAGAGTCCTGTTCGAGAGGAGTTGATCATTAGATCAATGTGGCTTACTTTCCCTCCATTTATAGTCCGTCTAAACCTAGCAACACTTTTCTGGCTTTAAGGTTTCTTTATGTTTTTTATGTTTTTTAATGCACCAAATTCATGAAAGGATTACAAAAATGTCATTAGTAGTTCTGATACATACAACTTATTTATATAGTTCTTATTTGTGTTACTTTTTCAATGTGTCATGTGTAGCTGTGGCAAAATGCAAAAAGAATTACCTCCAGTTCTTAGGCCTCGTACACACGACCGTTTTCCTTTGACAAAATCCATCAAGAAACTTGGTGGCAGAGCTTTTTTTGCTGAGGAAAATGGCCGTGTGTATGTTTTTCGTCGAGAAAACTGTCGTGGATCTCGACGAGAAAAAAAGAGAACAAGTTCTCTTTTTCCTCGTCGGAAGTCTCAATTTCCTTGTCGTGTTTCTCGTCGGGCTGGTTTATGACGAAAAACACATTTGTGCGTATGCTTAGAAACCCGCGCATGCTCAGAATAAAGTAAGACGAGAGGGCACCTTCGGTAAAAGTAGCGTTCGTAATGGAGATAGCACATTTGTCACGCTGTAACAGACTGAAAGGCACAAATCGTCTCTTACCAAACTTTTACTAACACGCAGTAACATGAGATTAGCAAAAGCAGCCCCAAGAGTGGCGCCAGTGGAATCGAACTTCCCCTGCCGTCGTATGTGTTGTACGTCACCACCAGAGCTTTTTTTCTCAGAAAATAGGTGCAGGAACTTAACCACGACCCGTTCAGATTTCACAAACAGTAGAAGGGTCTTAAAGGGGCATTAAATACCAGAATTGCATTACATACAGTGTGCAGAGTTCAGGGGGTTACAAAGCAGTCACTTGTAAACAGAGAAACCAGACTTCTGTGTTCACAAGTGATTGTGGTGAGCCGGCACCAAAGGGTCTGAGCCAAAGGTGGTGGAACTGAGTTCCACCAAGTTCCCCCAGAAAAAAAGCCCTGGTCACCACGTTTGAGAACAACGAGATTTTGTCTTGTCTTGTGTATGCAAGGAAAGCTTGACAAGATTCTCGACAAGCCTGACAAAAACCTTGTCGAGGAAAACTATGTTTCTTTTACGACGAGTTTCTCGGTCGTGTGTGCGCTGTCCTTCTCTTCACGGGGTCCCGACTCTTGATTGGATAGATTGATAACAGCGCAGCTATTGGCTCCCGCTGCGGTCAATCAAATCCAATGACACAGACACTTGGGGGGGGCAGGGGCCGAGTCCGGCATTCGTGTCTGTGGACGCAAATGCTTGACTCAAGTGCACACCCGCAAGGTAACCCTCTCGGGAGAGCACTTCTCCTAGGGGGTTATCTGATGCAGGAAGGAGCCGCCGGAGGACCCAAGAAGAGGATGTTTGGGGCCACTCTGTGCATAACGAGCTGCACAGCGGAGGTAAGTATGACATGTTTGTTATAAAAAAAAAAAAAAATTCTTTACAGACACTTTAACTCAAAGTTGGTGTAGAGACAGGCCAGAATAATGGGTGGTGTTGTGTGTTTATTATTAATATTGTATTTTGCATTTACTTTATTGGTTGCTAGGACACAGACCACCAACATACTAGCAATGAATGATGCGGGCCAAACACTGATTGTGGGCAGAGTCTGATGGGGAGGGAGAGACAGACTAATTTCCCATCAGGTCTGCCTTCCTTGTGACAACAGATGTCAGTTAGCAGATTCGATAGCTGCTATGGGGCTAAATAGTGGCTATGGAATCCACCCACTGCCATCTGCTGTCAAGCACATGGGAGGCAGACTTGATAGGGAACTAATCTTCCTTATTAAAGTTCCTTATAAGGCTCTGACCACCAAACAACTCAACTCCACGGCTGCTGTGTCTGTTGGGTGAGTGGAACCTGATGGGGAACTGTGATCTAATTTTTCCCAAATACCACAAGCGTTGCTAAAAAAAATAAAATTTACTATCCCTTTATGCGGTATTTACCTCAAAAGGCAAAAATGATTGTTAAATGCTGCATAAAACAGCATTAACGTCAATTAATCTAAGGAAATAAATAAATAAATGCATGCTAATATGTAAATAAGAAGTGGTCCAGGCATGAGATAGTTTAAGAATGTGTTTTATTTCAGCTGGTTGTCAAGGAGGTGGCACCTTGTGATCATAGCCTTTTGTGCGTTTAGACTTCATAGGAACTCTTCTCTACACCTTTATGTACATTTTGAACAATTTGGCCCGGATTCACGTAGCACTTACTTGAGATACGGCGTGTAAGTGCACATATGTGCCGCTGTATCTATGCGCCTGACTCTGAAAGCAAGATAGGCCTGAAAATCGACTTCTTACGACCGACGTAAGTTTCCTACGCGGTTGTATCGTGGTCGACTAATTAACGCTGGCCGCAAGGGGTGCTCCCATTGTTTTATGTTTCGAATATGCAAATGAGTGAGATACGCCGATTCACGAATGTACTTGCGCCCAGGGGATTAATATACGTGGTTTATGTAAGTCGTACGTCCGGCGTAAACGTACCCCACATAAAGCAGGTGTAAGTCATGCAAAGGTATGGACGAGGGAACAGCCGTCGTATTGTACGTTGTTTACGTAGTACTACGTGAATAGGGCTGGGCGTAGGTTATGTTCACGTCGTAGGTAGTGATTCGACATATCTTAGGCAGTTATTTCGACGTGGTTGTACGCATGCGCATGGGGATACGTCCAAGCTACGACGCATGTGCCGTTCGTTTTAAGTACTTGGATGACACTCAGCCCATCATTTGCATGGGGTCACGCTTCATTACCATGCATCACGCCCACTTCCAGCCCACTTCCACCTACTTTGAATTACGTTGGCTTACGCCGACTAATATACGCTACACCGGCGCAACGTTGGGTGCATTTTCTTTGTGAATTTCATACTTGCCTCTCAACGTTGCGCCGGCATAGCGTAAAGAAGATACGGCCTTTATGTTTATGATTTTTGCAACTTATCTTTCTTTGTCATATTTGTTGCTACTTTTATATTTATTTTCAACACAAGTGCAATATTGCTTTACAGTTTTTTAGATAATCTTAGCGTTTAACTGACTTTTTTAAACTTGTGTCACTTTTCTTGGCCTTAAAGCCACATGCTGGTTGCATTTTGCAAGATCCAAAATAATTAGCACCTTGGGCAAGCCATGATTTCTATTGTATTATGTTGCTAAAGGTGAAATTCCTCCCCAACTTCACACTCTTTCCTGCTCTGCACTTATGTGCACTTCTCTACAACCCCATTCTAATAAACACCCCTCTCCATCTCTATTACAATAATCCTAATTTCATTATATCTAATTTTGTATCCCTATATTTAACTAAGCAGTTATCCCTACCTTTCATTCACCTCTTTCTAATTCTCCGTACAGCTTTTAATAGTATGAAAAAATGCAGTGACGGACTGTTCTCTATTGGCTAACTCAAAATATAGCAAAATATAGTACAGTTTTTGAACATTTTTATTACTGTATTTCAAATAGTGGTATTTGACAGGGATAATGGGTAAAAGGAGAGTTCCCTGCTCTATACCTTCTCTACACCTGCAGAGCAAGGGGCCAGACCAGTTGGTAGGCAGATAAGGTACCTCAGTAGCAACAATCGTGGTAGGGGGGGAATAGATGTGCATCCATGGTCAGATTCGTCCCAATTCATTAGTTTGTTATACCTGTTCCATCCCCCTGTAAGCCTGTTTCCATAACAACTCTGTACCAGCTCTTTTCTCTACCTTGCTGAAAGTTCATGGTTCATGGTAAGCATCACAGTATCTCATCCTAATCTGTTTGAGGTCTTCTTGTACTAGGAAAAATATTTAGTGCCACACAAGGCTATATTGAAGTGCCACGGAAGGCTTTTGCAACTTAACTTAACAGCAATTCTCACCTTCCTCTTACCCCAGCAGAGCTCCACTGCTGCTCCCAGAAGCAATGGCAGCAATGCCCAATATAGACAAGTGTTCTTCCGGCCTCCAGGTGAGCCAGTAAACAGATCTTCCATGAATGGATACCATACAGAAACGTAGCCTCTTCAATCCAACTATAGGTACTAGATTCTATAGTCCCCTGCTCCATTTGTCAACCACTTGTCATATGAAGCTTCAATAAAAGGATTTTTGGAAGTGCAGCCGTCCGGAATTATTTCTTCACACTACTAGATTCTATAGTAATTGCTTTCCAGTTTCTTTGGGTGCTTCAGTAGTTCATTATTATGTTATCTGCACCACCGCATCATCCAGCGAGTTTTCAGGTGTGGAGTAGGACATAAACTCCCTGCCTTTAAATACATTTAAATTTGTGATTTATTTTTTGTTTATAAATTAATAAGCCTGTGGCATCCAGTCTAATTACTTCTATGTTTTAATTGAAATTGATCAGACATGATTGGTTGCCTTAGGTCAATGTTTTTTTGTGCTTTAGAGCCCAACCACCAATGTTTATCATTAAGGAGTAAATGTATGAATAGATAACCAGGGCATGAGTCTACCATTTCTCTTGTGTACATGCGTTATGAGACCCTATGTATGCTGGGATATTTCATACCCAAGGCTGTTTAGTTGTGTTTCCATCTATGTAGAAAATAGAAATAATATAATCAAAAGGTCATAAAGCAACTGCCTATATTGTTTAAGTCTCCAATAAGCTTTGTTACTGAAAAAAATTGGACATACAAAGTTTGTGTGAATAGTGAAGGGGTCCCTTTGGCATCTACAAAACCATCATTTCTTCTGAACTGATGGTTTTGGGGGCACTCCCTTTTGTTCCTTGGGTGGCTCATTTCTTGACTAAAATTATTATCATCTCTTTAAATTAGAAAATTATATAATACATTTAGAATTGTATCATGTAATTGTTTGTACTGCAGGCACTAAACACCTTATGGTATACATCATGTGGAGTAATAGCAATAAAACAATGAGTGTCTTTGGTCCCTGAGGCCTGTTTCCACTACCATCAGTAGTGTGGGCTTAGGTTAATGGGTTAAGATATATTCTTCATCAAGATTAAGATTAAGATTAAGTGACTTGTTAAATCAAGAGAGATGGGCTCAATTGTCCTTCCTACTTCTTTGATCAAAGCTTGCTTCTGGTAAAAACTCATAATAGCCGGATGAATTAGGTGAACTAATCATTTCCTATAAATCATGTTTTCTTTGGAAGGAAACACTTTTGAGTGTTTATCCTAACATTTTAAACCTCCAAGCTTTAATCCACTAAACTTTGCTACACCAAATTTTTTTTTGACGGATAATCACATGATAAAGGCTTTCTGTTTCGCTTATAGCTCTTGTTAAATTTCAGTAACCCACCTGCGTAACTACACAGCCCCTTACACTCCATGGCTGCATACTTATCTTTGTTTTGGAACAGAAGCCACCTAATGTTTATATCCTTGGTGGGGTAATTTTCTTCAGTGTTGGCCACGTCTGCTCCCCTATAGGCTTGAATTGAGCTATGTCTTAGCAAGCATTGAAGAAAAATTTGCCATTTAGAATGTGAAGACAGAGGATGGCTATAACTCTGGAACTGAGATAAATAAGCAGCTAGCAGGGAGAGGGAGTATCTGAAAGTTTAGTGAAAGGTGCAGTCGTTTTTTAGGAACTATTTATTTATCACTCCAGGGCCCATTCACGTTAGGTTTCTGAAATTTCTAATGCATGCAAAGTACAGCACTTTTATACAAATATAATTTGCTCTGAAGTGTGTTGGAAGAGCATGTTGGAATGCATGCGTGTTGTGACACGTAGGGTGTGAATGAGCCATTCTATAACCATGTTTATTTTTATCATATACAGTAGTTGTACACTTTCTAGCTGCCTTGGATTTCCTACATCCAAATTTCTGTTCAGGTACTAGGGTATTCATAAAAGAGAACTAGTAAATAACTTAGTGGAAAGGGGAGCAAGTAAGACACATCCAGGGTGGACCTTGGGGGCCAGATTCAGATAGCCTTTACGTCGGCGTATCTATAGATACGCCGCGTAAAGTCTATTCTGAGCCGGCGTATCTTTTTTCTGTATTCAGAAAACAAGATACGCCAGAATTCTGCTAAGATACGAGCGGCGTAAGTCTGTTACACCGTTGTATATTAGTTGCATATTTACTCTGGCCGCCAGGTGGCGCTTCCGTTGTTTTACGCGTAAAATATGCAAATGAGCTAGATACGGCGATTCACGAACGTACTTGCGGCCGGGCGTCGTAGTTTACGTCGTTTGCGTAAGCGTTAGTCTGGCGTAAAGTTACCCCTGCTATATGAGGCGCAGCCAATGTTAAGTATTGACGTAGGGACAGTGTCGAATTGTACGTCGTTTATGTCGTTTGCGTAAATCGTTCGGGAATGGGGCTGGACGTAATTGACGTTCACGTCATTTACATTGACTAGTTGCGACGTGGTTTCACACATGCGCACTGGGATACGTCCACGGACGGCGCATGCGCCGTTCAGAAAATACGTAAATTGCGTGGGGGTCATGATTCATTTACATTACGCCAGACACTTTACGCTACGCCGCCGCTTTCTGAATAACTTGCCCATAAAACTTGCGGAGGCGTAGCGTTAAGAGCATACGCTACGCCGCCGGATAGATACATAATTGTATCTGAATCTGGCCCTATGTGTCCAAAGATTTCTAACATTACTATATAGATGTTTATTCTTCTTTCCATTCTATATAACCATAAGGTTTTTTTCTATTAATAAAGAAGCACTGCATAGCATTTTTAATTGTGCAATTATTACCATCATAATTATAATTATTAAGCACTTACAGACCGGAAGATTTGGCTGCTTAAAGTGGATGTCACAATGTAGAGTATAAGATTTCCTATCATCTGTGCCCAGTCTTGCCACACAGAGTTAATCCAGCGCTGAGTAATCCTCTTTTAATGTTCAGTGCAAATTAGCAGAATTCCAGATAAAAACTTATAAAGTCCGTTTCTCTGTTTTTGCTTTCAGTGACAGGTTATTTACAAATCTAGCTTGGACATGTTTATCATAACATGAGGTGATCCAAAGTTCATTGTATATTACCAGGATGTGTTATGTGGGGGAGGGGTGGATTTCTCGCTTTTTATACCTCATGTTATGATAAACATGTCCTAGCTAGATATGTAAATAACCTGTTACTCAAAGCAAGGAGAGAGAAAACTGACTTTTTATTTAGGCAGGTTTTTATCTGGAAGGCTGTCATTTTCACTGAACATTAAAAGAGGATTACTCAGATCTGGATTAACTCTGTGTGGCAAGACTGGGCACAGATGATAGGAAATCTTATACTCTACATTGTGTGTCATCCACTTTAATGACCAGGCCATTTTTTTTCGATACGGCACTGCATTGCTTTAACTGACAATTGTGCAGTTATGCGACACTGTACAAAAACAAAATTGACATCCTCCTTTTCCCACAAATAGAGCTTTCTTTTGGTGGTATTTGATCACCACTACAGTTATAATTTTTTGCGCTATAAACGCGGAAGTGCGAACATTTTGAAAATATATATATATTTTTAACCACTTGCTTACTGAGCACATACACCCCCCTCCTGCCCAGGTGAAATTTCAGCTTCCGGCACTGCGTCGCTTTAACTGACAATTGCGCAGTCGTGCGACGTCGCTCCCAAACAAAATTGACGTCCTTTTTTCCCCACAAGTAGAGCTTTCTTTTGGTGGCATTTGATCGCCTGTGCGGTTTTTATTTTTTGCGCTATAAACAAAAAAGAGCAACAATTTTGAAGAAAAATACAATATTTTCTACTAGTTGCTATAATAAATATCCCAATTTTAAAAAAAAAAACACATTTTTTTTCCTCAGTTTAGGGCGATACGTATTCTTCTACATATTTTTGGTAAAAAAAAAATCACAATAAGCGACTGGCTTGCGCAAAAGTTATAGCGCTTACAAAATAGGGGAGAGAATTATTATTTTTTATTATTTTTTTTTTACTAGAAATGGCAGCGATCTGCGATTTTTATTGGTACTGCGACGTTATGGCGGACACATCGGACACTTTTGACACATTTTTGGCGCCATTCACATTTATACTGCGATCAGTGCTATAAATATGCACTAATTACAGTATAAATGTGACTGGCATTGAAGGGGTTAACACTAGGGGGTGAGGAAGGGGTTAAATGTGTATCCTAGGTGTGTTCTAACTGTGGGGGGAGGGGGGGTGACCGATCTGTGTCCCTATGTACAAGGAACACAGATCGGGCTCCTCCTCTCCAGAGACAGGACACTGTCTCTGTGTAAAACGGCAATGAGAGATGATCTATGAGATCATCTCTCATTCGCCCACAGATCGCATCACAAACGGCCACTCTGACTGGCCATTCGCCGCGATCTGTGATTGGCTGTGTCCAAGGGACACAGACAACACAGGGCTTCCCCGCAGCGTGCTCTACAGCGCGCGCTGGGGACGCCCAAAGGGGCAGCTGTCAAAAGACGGCATGTTGGATATTCAGACCTGTGCTGGTGCCGTCATTTGACGGTAGCGCGGGTCTGAAGTGGTTAAAATTGTTGCTATAATAAATATCACCAAAAATGTTTTTAAAAAACGAATTTCTTCCTCAGTTTAGGTCAATATATATTCTTCTACATATTGTTGGTAAAAAAAAATCACAAGCGTATTTGATTGGTTTGCGCAAAAGTTATTATTGGAAAGATTTATGGCATTTTTTATATTTTTACTAGTAATGGTGGAGATATGCATTTTTTTGTGGTACTGGTACATTGTGGCAGACACATTGGACACGTTTGGCTAACAAAATGGACTGAATACTGTGTAAATGTCACTGGCAGGGAAGAGGTTAACACTAGGGGGTGATCAAAGGGTTAAATGTGTGTTCCCTAGGTGTGTTCTAATTGTGAGGGGTTAGGACTTACTGGAGGAGGAGACATATCGTTGTTCCTACTTAGTAGGAACAAATGATATGTCTCTTCTCTCCTGACAGAAAAGGGATTTGTGTGTTTACACACATAATTACATAGTAGGTGAGGTTGAAAAAAGAAACATCAAGTCCAACCTATGCTTGCGATTATATGTCAGTATTACATTGTATATCCCTGTATGTTGTGGTTGTTCAGGTGCTTATCTAATAGTTTTTTTTTAAACTGTTGATGCTCCCTGCTGAGACCACTGCCTGTAATGGGAGGCTTTCTCCCTGGTGTGGAGAAAGCCTCTTGAGGGGAGAGGGGGCGAGCAGGAGGGTCAGGACGCTCTCTACTTTGCAGATAGAGAAAGGAGCTGTGTGTTAGTGGGTGTCCTGACACTCCTTCCTTCCCCCTTTCCCCCTCAAGAGGCTTCCTCCACACCAGGGAGGAAGCCTCGCATTACTGTGTGTAGTTCCAGACAGAAGAACAGAAAGTGAGGATTTCTCAGAAGAAATAAGGTAATTTAAAAGCAAAATCGAAGGATGAGGTAAGTGAAGGAGGACTGCACTAAGGTAAAGAAAGTTATTTAGGGATTTGTTTTTTTACCTTTACAACCCCTTTAAACCCCCTTAATAACCAGACCAATTTTCAGCTTTTGGTGCTCTCACATTTTGAATGACAATTACTCAGTCATGCAATACTGTACCCATATGAAATTGTGGTCCTTTTTTCACACAAATAAAGCTTTCTTTTGGTGGTATTTGATCACCTCTGCGGTTTTATTTATTTTTTGCCATAAATGAAAAAAGACCGCAAATTTTGTAAAAAAAAATATTTTTTCTTCATTTCTATTATAAAATTTTGCAAATAAGTAATTTTTCTCCATAAATTTGGCCAAGAATTTATACTGCTACATATCTTTGGCAAACATAACCCAAATTAGTGGATATTATTTAGTCTGGGTGAAAGTTATAGGGTCTACAAGCTATGGTGCCAATTACTAAAAATGTATCAATTTGATCACACCTGATGTACTGACAGCCTATCTCATTTTTTGAGAACCTAACAAACCAGAAAAGTACAAATGCCCCCCGAATGACCCCTGTGTGAAAAGTAGACATTCCAAGGTGGTTAGTAAGGCCGCGGACCGTTTTTATCGGACATGTCTCCTGGGATCTTTTGGTCTGATGGTGTGTACACACGATCAAACCAAAATCCCCGCGGAAAGACAGCGCAGTGACGTGGCGGTGACGTTGACGCTGCAACGTCCGCAAACCAGGAAGTAAAATGCTTCCATGCATGCGTCGAATCTATTCGACGCATGCGGGGGATTTCGGTCCGCTGGTTAGGCGTACTAACCAGCGGACATGTCCGACGGACAGGTTTCCAGCGGACAAGTTTTAAAGCATGTTTTAAAACTTTTGTCTGCTGGAAACCTGTCCGCTAGGCCATACACAGGATCGGATATGTCCGCTGAAACTGGTCTGCGGACCAGTTTCAGCGACATGCTCGATCGTGTGTACGCGGCCTAAGAGGCATAGTTAGTTTTTTAAAGTCATTTTTTCCCACAATTCTTTGCAAAATTAATTTTTTTTTACACTAAATTGTCATTATAACAGGTTATTTCTCTCACATGGCATGTACATTCCACAAATGACACCCCAAAATATATTCTGCTGCTCCTTCTGGCCACATACAGAGACCCAACTTCAGGCGTTCTAGGAGCATAAATTACACATCTAATCTCTCAACCACCTATTACACTTTTGAAGACCCTGGAGCACCAGGACAATAGAAACGCCCACAAAGTGACCCCATTTTGGATAACAAACACCCCAAGGTATAATCTATGAGGTATAATAAGTCTTTTGAATAGTATTTTTTTCCAGACGTTTTTGGAAAATGTGGGAAAAAAACGCATAATTTTTTAAGATATGTCCAACACATAGCACGTACATAGCAAAAATGACACCCCAAAATATATTCTGCTACTCCTCTTGAGTATGGCGATACCACATGTGTGAGACTTTTACACAGCCTGGCCACATACAGAGGCCCAACATTGAAGTAGCAACTTCAGGCGTTCTAGGAGCATAAATTACACATCTAATCTCTCAACCACCTATTACACTTTTGAAGACCCTGGAGCACCAGGATAATAGAACCACCCACAAAGTGACCCAATTTTAGAAAGAAAACACCCCAACGTATAATCTATGAGGCATAATGAGTCTTTTGAGTCCAGAAGTTTTTGGAAAATGTGGAAAAAAAATGAAAACGCATATTTTTTACACAAAGTTGTCCATTTATAAGATATTTCCAACACATAGCATGTACATAGCAAAAATGACACCCCAACATATATTCTGCTACGCCTCCTGAGTATGGCGATACCACATGTGTGAGGCTTTTACACAGCCTGGCTACATAGAGGCCCAACATCCAAGAAGCAGCATCAGGTGTTCTAGGGACATGCATTACGCATTACAATTTCCTTACAATCTATTACATTTTTGAAGGCCCTTCAAATTTCTAACACAGCATGTACATACCAAGAATTACACCCTAAAATACATTCTGCTGAGTAAAGGGTAAAAAAAAAAGATTATCTGTGGTTTTAGTAGTGCAATTGTCCACAGGAGGAGAGCCCTGATCCAGGCAATTCTGGAGCCCCCCACATATGTGAGACCCCTGTGTTCCCACTAGCATAGCAGGGTAAAAGATCAATCCAAGAGGCAGGCAAAAAACATGTTAGTTTAAAGTGTTACTAAACCCAGGACCCTGCATTCACAATATCTGGTCTCCCACAGTACACAGAGCTGCAATGCGTAGCAGTGCTTCCCTTCTGAGTCTTTCTTGAGATATTGGCGGGGGGGGGCCTCCTATGCATCGGCATCATGCTACGACCTGTTTGTTGCGTCTTTTGACGCTGCATTACAGGGACATCATTTGTCCATCTCACGCCAGAAATGGGGTTGGCGTGTCTCCACTTTGGCGCTTGCGCTGGCGGTGGATTTCACTGTCAACTCCTTGTCTCATTCGATGTTGTGCATGATGTTGGTTGGGGACTTGTTCAACACCTGGATTACATAAGCGGGGAGCTTGATTGCCTTACCATTTCTCTATGTGTTTTACACCAGGGAGGTAGCACACACAGCCCATTCACTTGTTTTTACAACACACGTAAGTTATGCACATAAGAGAGTTAGCTCTCTTTTTTTGACACATGCAACATACCCATTTATATTGGTGTGTGCGTGTGTGTGTATATATTCATTCACAACACTCATTAAAAATATATATTTTTATATAAATATATATTTTTTTTCTCAAAAACTCATCATGTTTTTTCACTTTTTAAATTTTTTCACTTTTTTCACTTTCTTTATACCTATTTTTCACATATTTTTATACATCTTTTCCAGAACCCCATATTTGCAATCAGCCCCACACATATGGGATGTGTTGTGGAGATTGGGCATGCTTTGTGGATGTTTTCTTGGCTGGGGTGGGATTCCTTGCCTCAGCTCTGGAACAGACAACTATTTTGGGGTCCCATCTTCCTTGATGCTAGCCAAGCACAGTGCTCTAGCCGACCTGTGAGTATAGATTTCTCTCTCCCCACAAGGTCTTTTCTCCCCTTGGGGATAGAACATACTAACCAATACTACATATCCATTTGTATTTACAGTTTATTTCTGTACCCAATTCCTGATGAATGGCATATAGCCATGAAATAAATAATGTTTACCAACCACTCTACCGCCACAAGTCAATTGCCTCATTCAATGTCCCACATTCCTTTCTTATTTACTTGAACCCGGGATGGAGGAGGTGCATTTATTAAGACCCAAAACTCCCCCCTCTCAGTTACCCACAGTACACAGAACATGGAAATGCAATTATTTTAGTAAATATAATGGTGCCACCCAAATTTTGTATTTAAAATTCTTCATACTTTTGCATAGCGACAGTTCTTTCAGCTGGTGCCTGATTAGCTTTAGTGGACAGTTGACAAATGCTTTCTACCTGCTTGCCAACCATTATGCCAAATAATTATTAAATACTTGTAAAATGAATTTAAAGTTGTTCTGACTATTATACAGTACTTTTAAAGAACTCCAGTTGACCCTGTACTCAGAGATACTCCTTTCTTGCTTTTTTCCCCTGAAATGTCAGTTTGATGTTTCATCGGACTCACTGCTAATATTACTTGCACTGGGCTGAGCACGACTGGAGAATTGTGACCAATGAAGTCTAGTCTCATGTTGATATTGATGAGCACAAAGCTAGATAAAGCCTTATTCATTGCAGCTCATTGTCACATTATCACATGTACGACTAAACCAGAGGCTTATAGCTAACAGAAATCACACATTTGGGACTGGGCAGTTGGATCGTGTCAGTTTATTTGTAATGAAGTGTTTACAAGAGGTGCACACTATTGAAGTTATTTACCTCTATTGCAAGGAGAACACTGAACTGGAATATTACTGTTAATGTCTAGCGCCTACAAATGAGACTAGACTATCACAATCTTACCAGCTGCTGTCTTGACCAAGAGAGTTTTTTTTTTTCCTTGTAGAGGATTAATGTGTTATACATGGATTCAAAGAATATCAATAGAACAAGCAACGTGCATCCAAGAGCGAATTGCTGGTTTATCTCAAGGTGCTTCTGCCTATGGGCTGGCTATCAAAGTCAATAAGCCATCCATGTTATAGTTAGCCTGAAATTTATATCTCATTTTATGAGAAGTCTTATTGCAGCGTTTCATGTAAAGTGTCTAGTATCAGGACCAGATTTCTGCCCTGAACACGCAGGCCATGAGTAGGAGGCACCTATGCCCAGGCCATTTTAGAAATTCTTTGTTCCTGCCTGAACATAACCCCTGCTGTTGAATTACAATTTTATTACTTTTGGGGTGCCACCTTTATTTCCATTCTTGCCTTGTCTCCTCCCTCCCATGAGCCACTTTTTAGAAAGCATATCATATTAATCCCTAAATATTTGTAGCACTACCCCCGAATGAGCTGCTGGTTTGTTTTGGGTGGTATGTTACCTCTATTTCCTCGTCATCTAGGGTATCAGATGAGAGCTGAGAAAAAGTTCAAAGTCCACACTTTAGACTTTTTTTTCTTTGATTTATTTGCTGAACTTGGTAAAATAATAAAATAAGTAGTTGTAGAGGTGGAAGGGTAACAGGTAATATGTTCAGGTGCACACTTCTGTCCAGAAACACTCCTGCTTCCAGCAACGCAGCTTTCGTCGCCACTCTAGCCAGAGTGGGTATTGGGCACCCAAGTAGGCCTCTCACTAGCCTAGCAGCCAGGATGGCGCATGGAAAATGGTAAAGTCTCTGCCACAGACCTTCCCACAGATAGCGGTATGGTCGGTCCAAAATCCTCTCAACACAGGATTCAGCCCCTGGATCTCTCCCGATTAGCTTCTTGCAAACTTAGAACTGACAGGCGACCATTATTCAGCCTTTCAGTAATGGTGCCTCGTGCTCTGTGCTCTCCAAGATAGTTTCTTCATTGAGTGGCTTCAGGACAGACGGACAGGACCACTCTGCAAACTTAGACCCAGTCTGACTACCGGGCCTACTTAGTGGATCACAACCCCAGACCAATGTGGTCCCGGGGCCAGGAACACACGAACACGCACCCCCGGCCAGGAGGACCCCCACGCCACACCAACTTGAATGGTGAACCCTGTTGTGGCTGCCTGTTCCTCACTCACATGACATCACCTCTGCTTTGTACCTGCCTGCTGCCTCTGTGTCGGTGGCATGGTGCCTCTTCCAGGCTCCACCTGTCCCCCAAGCCCGGGGAGCAGCCGCCAGGTGCCACAGTAATCCCATGATGCATCGGGCGGCATCCTCCATGTCTGCAGCTCCAGTCCACACTGACACACGGCCAGGAGAGGGGGGGGCGGGGGCCGCTGTGCTGATGTACACATGTCACACAAGTCAGTGAGGACAGAGAGAGGAGAAGGGAGGGGCTGCTGCTGCCTCGGCTCATTCTGAAAACATCCCAGAGCGGAGCATACAGGGGATGCTGGACACCGTGACACACACAGGACGTTACATGACACTGACAGTACTGTATTATACACACACACAGCGGAGCGCACCCTGGGGGGGGGGGGGGTGCAGCCGGGACCTATCCATTTATGCCATGTGACACTGATGTCAGGCTCAGAGCGGAGAACTCAAGCCGCACGGGGGTCTCGTCTGCCTGAAGCTGTGGAGGACAGTGCAGGAATAATATAACTAGCGACCGGGCGCCCTAGGCGGTGGCCAGGGCAGGACTTAGGGTGGTGGGGGCCCCTGGGCTTGAGTGTTGAAGGGGCCCCCTGGAGCGAGGGGGATCATAGTTGTCGAGCAGGGGGGGGGGCGCATTAAAGTTGTTGAGCGGGGGGGGGGGTGCGCTCTAAAGTTGTTGAGCAGGGGGTGACTCTCTTCCCTTCAGCAGACATCGCCACACCGCTCCGGTTCTGTTCCGGTTCCATTCCTCCTGGGGGAGGTTTTGAAGTTGTTGAGCGGAGGGGGGAGTGCCTCTCACCTGTGCCGACAGCCAGGGCCACAGACTGTCATTAGCCCGACTGTCGGCTTTCTTCCCTTCAGCAGCCACAGTCCTCCACACACCGCTCCGGTTCCTCCTGCTTCCGTGCTGCCTCCTATTGCAATGCGGGAAAATTAACCCTTTCGCGGGACTGCGGGAAGAAGCGGAAAGTCCTGCAGAATGCGTGCGTGTTGGGAGGTATGCGCAGGGCCGCCATCAGGAATTTTGGGGCCCCTTACACAGCTTAAGGCATGGGCCCCCTGGAGCAGAGAACTAGGGGGGGTGGTGCTGCCGCCTGAAATTGAGAAGCGGGGGGGCCTTTACAAAATAAAGAAGAAATAAATAAAAAAATAAAAAGGGGGTAGCCAACTGGGGCCCTGGGGATCTCTGGGCCCTTTAATAAAAAGAAAAAATAAACCTCTGGGCCCTTTAATAAAAAATAAAAAAATAAAAACATTTATAAAAAAATATAAAGAAAATGTAAATTTTTTTATAAAAAAAAGTAGGGGTTGCTGTCCGGGGCCCTGGGGACCTCCAGACCCCTAAAAAAAATATAAAAAAATAAATAAAACATTTATAAAAAAAAAAATACATAAAAAAGGGAGGTTGCCATCTGGGGGGCCCTGGGGACCTATGGGCCTTTTAATAAAAAAATAAACATTTATAAAGAAAATAAAAAGGGGGGGTTGCCACATGGGGCCCTGGGGATCTCTGAGCCCTTTAATAAAAATATTTTTTTTTTTATATATATATATATATATATATATATATATATATAAAATGTAATTTTTTTTATAAAAAGAGGGGGGGGGTTGCCATCCGGGGGCCCTGGAGACCTCTGGGCCCTTTAATAATAATTATATATCTATATATATATATATATATATATATATAAAAAACATTTTTTTATAAAACATAAATAAAAAAAAAGTAGTGTTTGCTGTCTAGGGCCCTGGGGGCCTCCGGACCCCCAAAAAAAAATGAATTTTTTTTTTTTTTTTTTTAGAGGGGCCCCCTATTAGGCGGGGCCCATGGGCTTTAGCCCAGTCAAGCCCAATGGTAAGTCCGGCCCTGGCGGTGGCCTAATCCACCTAGTGGAAGTGCCGGCCCTGGTCATCCTTATTTCCTCTTATGTGTGTTTTATCATAACAAAGCTTGTCACAATAAGAATACAAGTTAATGCTCTATCATGCAAAGAAGAAGCCATATCTGAACATGATCCAGAAACGTTGCTGTCTTCTCTAGCCAAAGCTCATTTAACATTTTGTTCCAAAATAGAAAACTGTTCTGTGGTCAGATGAATCGAAACCTACAAAGTTACATAGTAGGTGAGGTTGCTAAAAAACACAAGCCCATCAAGTCCAACCGATGTGTGTGAATTTACGTCAGTATTTCATCGTATATCCCTGTATGTTGTGGTCGTTCAAGTGCTTATCTAATAGTTTTTTTAAACTATCGATGCTCCCAGCTGAAACCACCACACGTGGAAGGGAATTCCACATCTGCACT